>VDFB02000007.1:118368564-118812893 GCA_007258455.2 Sequoia sempervirens | reverse complement strand
AAGAATATGGAAGTCGCAGGTCTAAACCAGATTTCAGTGTCTACAAGAGGAAATAATCATAGCCTTGGAGACAGACAAGAGAAGGGATGTGGAAGAGAGTGAATCAGACGAAGATGAAGATGATGAGTTTGAAGACATGGAAGAAGAGCTTAACCCAGAGGATCAAAGGATTTCAAAGTTGGTGAAGGTAGTAAGGAATGACGAGCCTAAGGTAAAAATTGATGTTCCTAAATATGGTGGAAGTTTAAATGATGAAAGAATACTTGACTGGATTACTGCATTAGATGATCATTTTGAATGTGATGAGGTTTCTGAGGAGCAAAGAGTAAGGATTGCAAAGACAAATTTGCAAGTCCAGGCTTTGATATGGTGGGACTACTTTCAATCAGAGAGGAGGAAGCAATGAAATTCTAAAGTCACTTCATGGGACAAGATGATATCCAAACTCAAAGGTAAATTCTTACCCAAGGATCATCAAGTTCAATTGTTTAAGAAATTGCAAAGCTTAAGACAAAAGGAAATAGATATTATGTCTTATACTGAGGATTTTTATAAATTGAGTTTAAGATCTGGTCATCATGAGAATGAAGATGAAAAATTTGCAAGATATATGGGTGGTTTAAGGTTAAACATACAAGATGAATTGGTTTTGGCTAACCCTAGGAATGTAGAGGAATGTTATCAAATGGCAATCAGAGTGGAGGATAAAATGAAGAGAAGGAAAGATAAAGTAGTTAGAGGCAGAGGTAATGCATCAAGAGGAAGAGGATCAATGCCTAATTCAAAGCCAAGCAATGACAATAAAGAAGATGCCATGAAAGGACAAGAGTAATCTGATTTCAGAGGTGGATGGAGAGGCACAAGAGGCAAATTTGGTGGAGGTAAGAGTTTTAACAATGTATTTTCAGGTAGATGTTACACTTGTAATGAATTTGGAAATCCATCCTTAAAATGTCCTAAGAAGATTGGTGCTTCATCAAGTGGAAATAAAGGTGATAAAAGGGTACAATTTTTACAAGAGGATGATGAGGAGAGCACTGGTTGATCAAGCCTTCCTGCAAACCCTAAAGTTGGAGAAGCTTTGATGCTGCACAATCAACTTTTGAAGACTTCCAAAGAAGTGGAGCCATTGCATAGGAAGAGGTTATTCAAAACCACTTGCAAGAGAAAGGGAAAGGTATGTAAGGTTATGGTTCATTTTGGTTCAACTAAAAATATGGTTTCATGTGAAATGGTGAATAAGTTAAACTTGAAAAGGATTCCTCGTGACTTTCCCTACAAGGTAGCTTGGTTAAGTAATGGTTAATCTTTGTTAGTAAATGAGCAAGCTATTGTAGATTTCCAGATTGGTGATTATAAGGACAACGTTATTTGTGACATTCTTCCAATTGACTGTTGCCACATACTCCTTGGAAGACCATGGTAGTATGATAGGAGTGACATGTATGATGGAAGAGCTAATAAGTATACCATTATGAAAAAGGTCATAAGTTTGATTTGACCCCTTGGGTAGAAGATGAGAAAGGTAAGGAAAAGGTTATTGTGTGGGAACTTGAGCCTATAAGTGTTATGAAGGAAATCAAAAGTTCTAATGTTGTAGAAGAAACTAGAAATTCTAATGTAGCAGACTGTCCTAGGTCTAATAATGCAGGAATAAGAAGGAAATGACAGTGAGTTTGCATAACAGTGTTATGGTAGGAAGCATTGAATGTCCTATGGTTAAGAGTAGAGTTGAGAACCAAGTAAAGTTTGCAGGTATAGTAAGTGGAAAGCTTGATATGATAGTGCCAAGGCATCTTGATAGAGTAGAAAGTCAAGGACAAAAAACAAAGAGTATTAAGGATAGTGGAAGGCATGTACATGAGAGGCAAGTGAAGTCAAATCAAAGGAATGCTAACACAAGTTTGTTTGTAGGTGTAGAATATGGTAAACACTCAAACATTGGGTAGAGGAAAGATAATACACTGATTGTAGGTCTGAGAACAAAGGAAAGGATAAATGCACATGTGAATACATTCTAAAATGCTAATTGCATAGGGCTGGTTGTAATTCCAGTCTATATGAACCAGTGGAATGGTTTTGTGAACCAGTGGAGCATGCAAGAAGCTTGTAGATAATGGATTCAAGGACAACTCATGAGGCATGAGTATTTTCTAGGGGCGGTGTATGGTGTAGGAGCACCTACACCACAACATCATTTTTTGATCATTTGAATGGTTAGTAGGTTAATGCTAGTATTTTCTAGTCTATTTTGTCTAAATAAGGTCTAAAAGACCAATCATAATGTAAATGGAGGAATTTTGATTCATTTAAGGGTCAAATGTTAGTCTTGTACTTGAAGGGTCCTTGTGGCCTTTGAAGGAAAACTATTTAAAATGTAAATGGGAGTGCAAGAAAAGAGTTTAGAAGTCATATTGAGGGTAAAACAAAGGTGTCTAAGTGGTCCTAGGTGTCTAGAACAACAAATTTGCAAAATGAAGCTTATTAAGCAAACCATTGTTAATATTAATAATTTTAGGCTTAATGAAGGTTTGGTGGTTGAAAGGTGATTATAGGAATTGGAGGAAATTTGTCCTGATTTGAAAATGTATATAGACACCATAAAAGCCTGAATAAAGGTTCAAGGAAATACCTTTTGGAGGAATTTGTGATCTGCTCAAAGCCTAACTGTGAATTTTCAAGCATTTTTTTGGGCTTTCAGTTTCTTTTTCCTGTTTACGGCCCAATACAGGCCTCCCATGATTTGGAATTCATAAAATATTGTAGTGGCATGTATTAAATTACACTTCTTTCTATTTTGAGACTCCTCTAATAGCTTTGGTGAAAGAAAATCTTCATTAATCTTGTTCTGCCTATAACAGAACAGCAGGGTTTGAGTTTCACTTTTATTTAAGGATGACTTGCCTTTCCTCCTACTATGGTGACTTTTGATTCAAAGGAAAGTCATGTAACATGTTAATTTTTAATTTTCATTCTTTATTTAATGTTGGAAAGGTGTCTATAGGGCTAGTGATGTTACCCTAGGCTAAGAATGTGAGATTTTGACATGAAAAGGAGGAACCAAAGTAGTTTTTTTGAAAACTAATGAGGCTAAAGGCATAGTAAATTTTTAGTATGTTTTTGCAAACCCTAAACAAGTAGTGTGATGTTTTAGTTGGGCTTGGAAGGCCTTGGAAGGAGGAAATGCTGAAAAACCTAGGTTTTTATGGGTAAATTAAGGGTTTTGGAGAACGATGGCTCAGAGGTTGAGAGATTGTCTAAAATCTATGAAATTGGGAGTTTGAGACATGTTTAATGACTTTCCAAGAGATTGTGTGGTTATGAGAAGTTTAAGAACACTTTGTTTGTAAAATAGGGCTAATCTTGTAGCCTTTTTGCAGGGTAGTTTGATGGTTCTCCAAGATGTTGCAAAGAAACCTTGTATTTTTGGTTTGGGAATTGTATTGTGGGTCTGAGTGGATGCTAGAATGATGTTGATATGGTATTTTAGTGGAATTCTCTAAAAGATAAGCCTATTTGTTGAGTTTTGGTGTCAATCGTTTCAATGTGAATGATTATGATTTCAAAAATTGATGTCTTATTGAGGCCTGATCAAATTTGAGTCTTCTCCACCTTAGCTCTGCATCACTTTCTTATCATTTAAATTGGTCTATCAGGATCATTTTATCAAGGTACATTTGTTGTTCTTGTGTGGTTTAATTAATTGGTTTCTTCAAAAGAATTAAAATCCATTTAGTTAATCACAACAATTTGGAAGTATTATTTGGATCAATAAGTAGAGCCCTATAACTGATAAAATTATCACAGTATCTCTAGTTGATTCTATCTTGTTATTCAAATCAAAAGTACATTTTATTTTTTAGGGAACACTTGCTACTTTTGTGTGATTCAGTTAACTAGTTGCTTCTAAAGGATTAAAATTACTATTAATTAATCACATTAACCTAAAAATAATTGTTTGGATCGATAAGAAGAGTTTGATAGTTACATTATTGCATGTTTATAAAAGGTATAAATAGTCATAAGTGCCAAATAGTTTGAATTGTATATATTAATTAAGTCACAAATCATTCACCTCTTGACTCCATTAGCCCAACAAGAGTAAGCACTGGTCATACCCATACCATTTCAAAATCCACAAAATCTCATTTATATATTCACATTTCAAATTTTAGTACTAGGAGTAGGAGTAGTTAGCAAGCCTTCATCTATTCCACATTTCATGCCACTATGGGCATATCGTTAAAACCAACTAAGTCACACAAATTGCTTAAATCTGCAATAGTCATCAAGGTTCAACCACCTAGGTTTAGCAGAACCTAAAGTGCAGGGATTCATCAACCACCTAGGTTAACACATTCGTTAGTTCAAAAATGTTGTAAGTCTAACCATAGAGCCCGACATCCTATTAGGATTTACAACCTACATTTTTGAGACCTAACAAATTGGAAACTCTACTAGGGATCCAACTTAGGAAGAATTTGGTTACAAACTATCCATTTTAAAGGTCAATCTGGACCTTTCATTATAGTCATAAGCATTCACATTTTTGTAAACACTCAATCAACTGACCAAATAGGAGACTCCATTGGGATAAAAAAAATCATTCAGATCTTAGTGTCAAAACTTTCCTACTTATGAATAAGTAGGTGGTGACTCTATCAAACTCTTATGACCAATAAACTAAACATCAGATCAAAAATATTAGATCATAGACATTAGATAATTACCATATCACCCAAAATGGATGGTAGAAGATCATTACACAAAGGAAGTCCAAAGAAGAAAAATGGTAGGTGGACAAATAAACATGGGTCATCTCCCTCAAAATCTTGTATAAATAAGAATGAAGTAGCACCTAATCAATTATATACCATGCACAATGATAAGGGGAATGCGTCAAAGCAACCCTTCACAATACAAAGTAGCACTTTGTTTGGGGCAAAATTTCATAATGATGAGGGATATTAACCAATACTAACTAAGAAAAATAACTTGAATAGAAATATTCTCCACTTCAAGTCTAATCCTAAAAAAATGAGTGAATTCAATGCGCGAGCAAAGGAGGAAAGAATCACCAAAGGGAATATGACTACAAAATGTCGTTACAGCAGGGAGAAGAAACCCAATATGGACCCATGGATCATTTTTCCCTTGCCAAAAACCATGTCAATCATACTATCATCACCAACATGACAAATTAGGAGTTGGAATAGGAGTTGGAATAGGATATAGAGAAAATGGAGGAGGAACTTAGGAGACAACAACTAGTAAAATGAAGAGAAGCAATAGCCCAACAATTGCTTCAAATCAATCTCTAGTCATCAAAAAAGAGACCAAAATATATACCTCCCCATAAGTAGGGATGGAATTCCAATCCCACCAATTCACAGGGATCATCTCAAAATATAGGTTTTCCAAATATTTCAAAAGCACCTTACAATATAGCTAGGAATCCAAACCATTATGTATAGTAGAATGCCACACCACAAACCTCACAATCACTGAATACTAACACCATCTCATAATCCATGAACAATACTTATCCACCTCTTGGCCAACAATATTCCTCACCTCACCAATACCATATAGCTCAAAAAAATGTACAAGGTAACACATACCCACACCAGAATACTCATCAATATATGCCCCACCATCAAGGACCCCAATACCATCCCAACCAACCTAACCAAAATTCCTACTTACAAGGACCCCTGAATGCAAATAGTTATAGACAAATGGATCTAACTAGACACCATCTATGTTTGTATCTAATAAATAATGATTTAAGGAGTGAAATCCTAAAGTTTTATGGAAACAACATTGTCACTACTAAAGAACACATAAGAAATTTCAATGCATTTATACAATACTTTGGTATAGGGTATGAAGATTTTCGCATGAGGTTGTTCATGATGTCTTTAGTTGAAGAATCTAGGGATTTGTTTAATAGATTTCCTTATGATTTAATCACTTCCTTAGCAGATTTTAAGAATTAATTCAAAGAATAATATGGAAATCAGTGTACCCCAGAGTTTTCTATACATGAATTAATGAGTATTCAAAAAACATCAAAATGAATCTATTTTTTATTTCAATCAAATATTTTTAAAAATATGCAATAAACTACCACTTGGATCTAATCCCATTGATGCTATGACCCTCTCAATTTATTTAAAATAATTTGACCCTACAATTGGATATGAGCTCAGAAATAGGTCTCGTAATAACCTAACAGAAGCCCAAAAAGTTGCTACAAATATTGAGAATAATAGGAAAGTTGTAGGTATGGTCAACAAGAGAGATAACATCAAAATCCCACAAAACCCCAATAACTAGGAAAAAAAACATGAAAACTATTGGGAATCAGGATTGCACCCTTAGCCAAGTTAGACTTGCCTATTCTATTGCAACATGAAAACACTCTCATATTTGTGGGTAAATCTATAGGTGAGAGCGAATCTCCAAAGTGGGTTGGTTCCCCCAGTAAACCACCTAATCTAAAAGACCTTCAGAGAAAAGGGGAAGAAGGAAAAACTAAAACAAAGATCCTAAACCTAAGGTGATTCACCAACAATGTGAAGATTCTACCAATTTTCCACTCACAACAATGTCTCTAAAACTATGATTCTCATAATCCCACCCTAGAAGCACATAATAAAAAAGTGATTTGCATATAGGTTAATTAGACAGAACACATAATACAACTTGAATCACAATGAAACCCTTGCAAAAAAACTTAAAATGACAAGACATAAATAGGATTCAACATTTGAATCATAGTTAACATTAGATTGTGACTGTAAATTTAAAACAAGAAGATGAGAAAGGAAATCTTGTTGTTTTATTGAACTGAAGGAGTGACAATTTCATAATCTAAGTACAAGAACAAGTTTAAAAAACTCTCTATGTGAATAGGAGAGCAAGAAACCATCAATCTAAATTGAGAAAAATCAAAATTTTCTCTAACTTATAGCCTCCAAGTGTCACAATAGTGGAAAATGGCCAAAAATCAACTTCATTGCATCTCTCAATAGCAACTTTTCCCATTTTCGAGCTCAAGGGAAAAGCCTAAAAAATAGTGTGATAAAATCCTCCAAACAACATCAAAAAGATATAAACTTTCCATCTCCCAAGGGTTGATCCAAAAAATCCTCAAAATTAGCTACAAACAACTGGAAACTGAAAATGGAAACTTCAATTTTCCTCCTTTTCTCCAAATTAGCCCAAGTGAACTAAACTCAAGAATAGAAGGTTCTAGTGAGGACTTAAGTACATCAACTGCATTTAAACAATAATAGAAATTAAGGTAATTTATAGAAACATTACCTTAATGTTGTTTTACAATATTTGCAGTTTCAGAAGAAGAAAAAATAGAAACCCTCCCTAATACACCTAATTTTTCATTTCGAACTCAAATATTCTATTTTTGTAATTTTGGAGTAAAATTTAATGCTTTACAAAAATCAAAATATTTAAAACAAGGCTCCTATATACTTGATTTTTCTATAAAAAATAAAAAAAATCTTAAGCATTCATCAAATGTGGTGATTTGAAGGTCCAAGGGAAACTTAAAGTGTTCAAGACTTTGGAAAAAATTCAAAAGACCTAAGGTTATTGTCTTGATTTTAAGCAATGCATTAAATTTCTCCCAAGGTATAGAAGGCTCATCCAAAAATGAAAAAGGGCAAGGCACATATGATCAAAAGGCAATGTGAATATAGTTTGATTTTCTTCAAAAATCAGGAAAAATAAATAAGGCATGGTTTTGACCTAGGCATCATGGGCAATAAGGAATTAATAAAGCATTTTATTTTTTAAAAGAATGTGATAAAAATCACATTCGACTTAGGGCACAGAGGAAACCCTAGCATCAAAACAAAAATGAATACCTAAATTTTCTCATCATTTTCACTTGGCCAATTTGTAGAAAGAAAGCTCTGCACTTGGCCGCCATTGAAGTTAGGGTTTGAGGCTAGAACTTCGCCATTTAAATCTGCATTCTTGTTGACCCTCCATAGAAAACCACTGGGTAAGTTATCCTAAAGCAAGACATGAATGTTGGCCTCCATTTTGAAGTGTTTTTGGACTTCATGGCCATGACCTTGACTATTTTTAATGCATTTCTCTCTTTTGTGTTTTTTGTTGTTGCATTGTTTCATTAGCTGCCATGAGTGAGTTTGTTTCAAGCTTCTTGAGAGCTTTGAGCACCGACTTGAACTAGTTTTCTCCACTCACAACTAGGGTAAGCTTCATATTATTTTTACATTATGAATTTCCCTCTTTAAAAGGATTGTTTTGAGCTCATTTCACAAACAGAAGTTAAGCAAGAATGAATTTCATAGTTTGGCCATTGCATAGGCTACGGCCTCACCATATGTGCTCTCTTATTTCTACAAAATTAACCTTCTTTGGGCTCAAACCATGATGCAAAAGTGACATGACTATTGAATGAAAGAACTTTTGTTTTTGTTTACCATTTTCTAGGTTTTGAAAACCCTTCATGGTTGCGGCCATTGACTTCTTTATCTTCATTTTTCTAAGTTGTTTCTCTAGAAAAGAGATCAACGCCTTGTTATTTCCATCTGTATTTGCATTTTGAAAACAAAACCCCAAGTGGGTATCCTCATTTGTGAATAAAAATCTCTCTCAGGCTGCAACCATGAGAGCACAATTAGGTTTCTCTTGCATTGCAAATTTCTTTCTCTGTAGAAGCAACATTACTCTTCCATTTTTATCTCGAATGGGAACTAAAATGTAAGCCATTCCAAGCAAGGCCGAATCTTGGAGCTCTTCTAGGTTTTCATGAGAAAGCAACCATTTTTTCATTTGCTTTGATACCCTTGCTTTATTTTAAAATTGGCTCACTATTTTGAAAGCAAAAATGATTTCATTTTCATGTTCATGTTACTGTAGCTTCACTTGTTTGTATTCAAAATGTAAGTTTAATTCACTCAAAAAAAATTTCTTAATGAAGCAAGTTGATTCACTTTGTACTCTTTTCTTTTAGGACATGTTGCTCCAATGACATTTGTATTCTCTCCTTTCAATGCATAGGTTGTTAGCAATTTCTTTCTTTTCATTTTGATTGAAATGCATGAACACAATGAAACTCAACTCCATTTGATGCTTTTTAGTTGCTTATCAAACAAACATGTTTCCTCATACTCCCCATGCACTTTCTCATTTATTGTTTAACATGGATACCAAGATATTTGCACTCACTCACTTTATGAAACACACAGAGAAATTACTCCCAAAAGCATTGCATAGTGATGCCTCTATTTTATTCACTTACTTTTTGAAGTGTTTCATTCAACCATCATAATATTTTTGTAGGTCACTTGCTGCTCATTGTCACCCATCCTAAACACTTGAATGTTTCAAAAAAATGCATTTCAAGTTCCACTTTCACCACAGTTTCATGTAACAATGCAATTAGATACTCTTTATATCTATACCATGAATAATATTGAAACAATCCTTGAGTTTCTTTGCAATATATTGATATTAGTGATGTTGTTTCAAGTTACATTCAGCTCAAACACTTAGTGTATTGTGCCTATAGTAAAAAATTCTTCTTTTTCCTTCATCTTTTGGCTTTCATGCTTCATTTGCAGCCACTTGTGATTCCATTTCTTGATGGAGAGAGAAATTCCCTCTATACTCTTCATGCATTTTTATCTCTCTTGGGCAGATACAATTGATGGATTTATTCTTTGCATAGAATATTTTGTAATATAAACACTTGATGATGGTGTTTTGAAGTTTCTCCACTTGCTTCAGTGACCAATTTTATTGGCATTATGTATGCATGTTCACTATCATGTTTTAATGATGTACTCTTGTGGTGGTATATGTGAGCAATTGATCATTTATGATCTTCAACTCATTGAATTTTCAGAATTGATTGTCCTAAATGGTCAATTGCTTGATCTCTTATGCCACTTGTGATGCACTCTTTTAAATGTATCTCTTTTTAGGAATTATGAATTGTTTCCTTCCTCAACCCCTCTCTTGAATGTTAAGGGGGCAGCATGCCAAGCTCAACCCTTGTGGGAGCCCGTTTTACACCACATGCTATTAGTCTTCAAAACAGATCAGCAACATGGCTTTTCCTATACCTACATAGGAAACAAACAATGTTAGATTAAAAATAATAAATCCAAAGTTCTTATGATGTTTCCTCCTTTGTAATCTCTTGCACACTTCTTGTCTTTGCTCAATTGATTCAATGCAACACAAGCAATGTTCTACATTACTGTTGATAAATCATGTAGGAGGATTCTTAACCTGAGCTCTAACAAAACTTTATACTCACTTGTAGGTTTACTTGGGGAATAGGAGCAAAAAGGGATGCACAAGATTGAAGGCAACTAGAAGAAACATTCAGGAAATGATGGCTATGTTCCCTCTTATGTGCTCTTTTCCTTCTTTATCTTCAGTAGTGTAGTGCATTCCTTGTGTTTCATTTTCTCAGCTATTCCCACATCTTGTGTGGGAAACTTGATTCTTCCTTTCATCCCAATGAATATAAAACAACATTTTGTGCAATTCCTGTTCGATTTTGTACTTTTCTTTTGCAAACAATTTATGGAATATTATGGAATGAATAACTAAATACAAAATGAAAGCACTTTATTTTACATCTCATGTAATATTTTATGTTGCAAATGATGAATGGAAAATTGAAACACATTACACTTTCCTAAAACTCAAAAAATCAAATATATGCAACGATTTTAAGCAATTGTAAAAATAAACTAAAACTCTTCACCTTAAAATGAACCTGAATAAACCAGCTCTTTCAATTTGAGTTGTGGTGAAAAATTGATAACTCTTGGTGACCTCTGCTAGATATTTGTTTTCTAAGCATCAGGCCAGTTTCCTTATGTAGATTCATTGTGCATGGAGTTAGCTCTGCCCTTCCAAAACTCAAGAGATCTGAAAATTGAAACTTACCACACCAAATAGCAGTAGAAACCAAAACCAAAACAAGAAAAAGCAACCCTACAAGGCCCTAGTGGCTAGAAAACAATGTGCGAAAGAACTTATGGAAAAGAAAAAACTAAAAATTAAATTGCTCCAAGAACTTATTAGCATTAACTACTCTACTATAGTACAAGGGTATAACTTTGAACCTTAAAAACAATGTTTTAAATGGATCCCATTGACTGGAATTGAAAGCACCTCCCTACTTAACTTTGAGAGCTGAAATGAATTGTGCTCTTTGCATCATGTTATTACATATGGTCCATCCCAAATTGCATCAAATTTGGAGTGCCTCCTAGGTTTACTCTTGTGTTCATCCCATTTGAGCTCAAAGTCTCCAAAAATAAATTCTCTAGATTTTTCTCTTTTGTCAAAGGAGCTCTTCATTTGAGCTTGATGAATTTCAAGCTCCTTCCATGCTTCATTTATAGCTTCCTCTAGTTCTATTAGTTGTGCAAGTCTAACTTCCATGGGTTGTTCTTCTAGCAGCTCAAGCTCTTTAATAAAATTCAAAGTTGGTAGCTCAATAGAGATTAGTAATTTGGCCTCCTTTCCATAAGTAAGAACATACGAAGAGAAACTAGTACCCCTCTTGGGGGTTATTCTATCATCCCAAAGGGCTAATTTCAACTTTTCATGCCATGTTCTTTGATTTTCTTTAATGGCCTTCTTGATGATCTTGATCAAGTTCTTATTGGTAGATTCCACTTGTTCATTATCCTGTAGGTAGTAATTACATGAAGTACTCAAAAAGATATTATTTCTCACAAACCAGACATAAATATTTAGACCAATAAATGCTAAAGCATTATAAAAAATAATGGAATCTGGAACACCAAATATGGACACTAAATCTTGATAAAAATTCAAAATAGAAGCTTCATTCGCTTGTTTCAGAGCAACAACCTTGATCAATTTAGTAAAATATTCTATGGCAGTTAAGATGCACTTGTGATCAGCACTTGAGGGTTGATTAATCGGCCCAATAAAATCAAGCCCCCATTTAGCAAAGGGTTGTTCAACTTGAATATGATTCAAAGGAAAAGTTGCAAATTTCTGCTTACCTATGAACAATGCACATTTTCACATTTCTTTACTCAAGAAAATGGATTTTTGAATATGTCTGACCAATAATAACCAGCCCTCATTATTTTTAGGTTTGTCGTTCTTGCTGTAAAATGGCCTCTAGAAGGCCAATTGTGGAATTCCTTTAGCAGCTTATCTATTTGGTTAGGCTCAATGCATCTCAATAACACACATTGAAAATCTCTCCTCAATAAAATACTGTCAACAATAGCATAAGGAATAGCCTGCAATCTAAAATACCTTATTTTCCCCTTGTCCAAGCCCTCGGGGCATTCATCCATTTGCAAATAGTTAACCATTTTTTGTTCCCAACTTGTACCAAGAGCTGATATAGTAGTTTGCTCTTTGTTGTTTAATACTATGGCAATGTTCCCATCATGTTCTAGGTTGTTTTTTATGCTTTCAACAAGTTGTTCACACAAACCTTTTCCTCTAACAAGTTTAGTAACCTTAATGTCAACATCAAATTCCCTTACTCTTGTTATCCAACTGACCCTTTTATCATTCATATCTTTATTAAGTAAGAAATCTTTCACAGTAGGGTAAGCAACCAAAAAATGAATTTTGTTATTGGACAACATGTGCCTAAATTTTTTAAGGCTCCTAACCACTACAAACACATGTTTCTCCACAAAAGAGTATTTTACCTCATAGTCCTATAGTACTTGACTAAAAAAGGCTATCAGCTGCTTCAAGCCTTCCTCATTTTGTTGGCATAATATTGCAAAAATAGTATCAATACCCCCAAAATCATATAAGATAAAATATTTATTATAATTTTGATTAATGAGGGTTGGGATAGTTGAAAGGGCTTCTCTTATTTGCTTGAAGCTCCTCTTACCCTCCTTTGTCCAATTGAAAGGTACATTCTTTTTCAACATTGTTGTGAGAGGTTGTAATAAGGCTACAATATTTGGTATGAACCTTCTCACGAAATTAATTCTACCAAGGAAACTTTGCAAACCATTTTTATGTGCTAGAAAAGGTAATTCTAGAATGGATGAAACTCGCTTTGGGTCAATAGAGATTCTATGCTTAGAGATAATGTGTCCTAGAAGCTTACCCTCATGGATGAAAAATATACATTTCTTTGGATTAAGAGAAACTCTGAACTCTCTACTTCTCTGAAAATTTTGTCTCAAATGTTCAAGGTGTTCGCTAGCATTTTTCAAAAATACTATGATATCATCTAAATAAATAAGAACAATCTTGTTCATAAGGCTATGAAAATCCATGTCTATTTCCCTTTGGAATGCCACTCCTACATTAGATAAGCCAAAAGGAATCTTCCTATAAGCCATAGTTCCCCATTTAGTCATGAATGTTGTTTTATATTGATCCTCTTCCCTAACTAAGATCTGATTGTAACCTGAGTACCCATCAAGCAAAGAGAATCTATCAAAACTAGACACTACTTGCAAAATTTTCTCCATCAAAGGGAGTGGATAGTGATCCTTAAGGGAATCCTTGTTCAAATCCCTAAAGTCAACACAAAGTATTATTTCCCCATTTTTCTTTCTAACCGAAACAAAGTTAGAGACCCAAGAAGTATGTTTTAATATGGAAAATTATGTTGCTCTCAATCAACTTATTTAATTTATCTTTCATTAAATGCTCGACCTTAGGATTCAGGGGCCTTTATTTTTGTCTCATAGGTTTTGCATTAGGTTCTAACTCGATAGTTTGCTGAGATAGTTCAAGATCAAAACCACATTAAAGGACATGAGACTTACCTTTTTTTGTCTTGAGGAAACAATAGCGTCATTCACCTTTTGCTATCCTCTCTATAGGATTTACACCTTCGGTTGTGTTGCAGGGATAGTTTGGGGTGGAATGGCAATAATTTTGTCTTTTGTAGCTTGTTCTTGTGAATTTATAGCTTGTTATTCTATTTCTACTACTCTCTTTTTTGACCTTGTATTCACTGCAATGGGTGAACCTTGTTGGTTCTGACCTTGAAAATGGTTAACTCCACACTATTCAACACTTTTCCAATTTACTAAAACAACCTCAAATTTTGCTTGTTGTTCCACATTCTTACTTGGAAATTTTTTTGGGTCAACATAATGATTCTACACCATGAGAGCTTGATTCTCCATCCTACTCATGCACACAACCTGATTGTGTGGGTAATTGCACGGGTAGCACCAATCATGTTCTTGATCCAAGTTGTTTTGTGATATGAATTCCTTGAGGGGCCAACAACATTGGGATCATAGGGCACAAAAGGATTGGGATTAAAAATCCTCTTTTGACCTTGAAAATCATTTTGAAAAGGTGGCCTATTTTATTAATTCTACTAATAAGAAGCTTGGTAAGGCCTATGTTCCTAAACGACTTGTTTCTTAAGGCTCACAAATTCATTACTTAAGGTTTTTCCAAAAGTTTGCAGCATAATTTTTATTTCTTGGATTTCTTTGGTCTGGTCTGGGATGGCATTTTCTTGAACAACCTAATAACTTGTCACTGGGAATAGTGGTATAGTAGCTATAGGAGGAAAATTCATAAGGATAGGTGGCTAAATCTCATGAAAAATAGGTGTAGGTGGTCTCGAGGCTATTTTCCCAGCATGAATGAGACAATTTTCTACCCTTATTGCGATATCATAGGAAATTGGCAATGTAAACCCTCCCATAGAATGTATCATAACCAAAATTTCACTATTCAGGGCATTTAGGAAGAATAGGAAAGCATGCTTGGGTGATGGTTTAACTAACAAAGGGATCCTATCCCAAGTTCTCTAGAATTGATAATTGAAATCAGCCATGTGTTCATGGGGAGCTTGCTTGATGGTGCTCAACTGTTATAGCAATGAAAGGTGATCTGACTTATCCATGAACTACCGATGTAGGCCATCACCAAGTTGGTCCCATGTTGCAATGGAATTTTCTAGGAGCCCTCTAAACCACTAAAGGACTTTCCCCTTCAATGAAGTAGCCAACAATCTTATAGCCACATTTTCTTCTGTCATGTGCAACGAACATAGTGTTGCCACATCTCGGATATGTTCAATAGGGGTGGTTTGGTCTTCGCCAGTGAAGTATGACAACCCTTTAAGTGTAGCAACAAGGATGTCATCATGTTGAGCCAACAATAATGGGTTGCCCTATTAAATGGTGGGAAGGAAAATTATCTCACAATAGGTGGTGCTTCAGACATAGGATTTAGGTTCCTCTTCACATAAAATATAGGACTAAGCTCTGGAGCTATATACTTCACCCTCCTAGTTGAATCAAAGATCCTCCTTGGTGTTCTACCTCTCCTTGTTGGCATAGAGAGCTACAAATATTCAAAAGGAGTTGGACTAGATCTAGTTTGAATCCTTCTCATAAGTTGTTTTCACTAAATATGCAATGTAACCAAAAATTAGGAGTCACCAAGTATATTTTGAAACCTCTATAGGTAGAAAATGCTACCAGGCATATACCAAACAACAACTTACAATTTTGGAAACAACTCTAAAGACATGAATCTAGAGTCCCATTGGGCGTGCCAAAAACTATTGCCAATCAGGATTGCACCCTTAGCCAAGTTATACTTTCCTATTCTGTTGCAACATGGAAACACTCTCATATTTGTGGGTAAATCTATATGTGAGAGCGAATCTCCAAAGTGGGCTGGTTCCCCTGGTAAACCACCTAATCTAAAAGACCTTTAGAGAAAAGTGGAAGAAGGAAAAAAATAAACAAATATCCTAAACCTAAGGTGATTCACCAGCAATGTGAAGATTCTAACAACTTTACACTCACAAAAATGTCTCTAAAACTCTGATTCTCATAATCCCACCCTAGAAGCACATAATCCAAAAGTGATTTGCATAGAGGTTAATCAAATAGAACAAAGAATGCAACATGAATCACATGAAACCCTTGCAAAAAAACTTACATGACAAGACATAAAGAGGATTTTACATTTGAATCACACTTAACATCAAATTGTGACTGTAAATTTAAATCAAGAAGATGAGAAAGGAAATCCTACTATTTTATTGAACTGAAGGAGTGACAATTTTACAATTTGAGTACAAGAACAAGTTTACAAAACTCTCTAAGTGAATAGGAGAGCAAGAAACCATCAATATGAACCTAGAAAAAATAATAATTTTCTCCAACTTATAGCCTCCAAGTGTCATGATAGTGAAAAATGGCCAAAATTCAACTTCACTGCATCTCTAAATAACAACTTTTCCCATTTTTGAGCTCAAGGGAAGAGCCTAAGAAATAGTGTCATAAACTACTCCAAACAACATCAAAAAGATAGAAATTTTCCATCTTCCAAGGGTTGATATGAAAAATCCACAAAATTCAGCTGCAAATAGCTAGAAACTAAAAATGGAAACTCCAGTTTGCCTCCTTTTCTCCAAATCCGCCCAAGTGAACTCAACTCAAGAATAGAAGTTCTAGTGAGGACTTAAGTACATCAACTGCATGTAAACAATAATATAAATTAAGGTAATTTATAGAAACATTACCTTAATGTTGTTTTACATCACTTGCAATTTTAGAAAACAAAACTAGAAATCCTCCCTAATACATCTGATTTTGCATTTCGAGCTCAAATATTCTAAATTTTGCAATTTTGGAGTAAAATTTAATGCTTTGTAAAAATCAAAATATTTAAAATGAGGCTCCTATATACTTTATTTTTCTACAAAAAATTTAAAAAAAAATTAGGAATTCATCAAATGTGGTGATTTGAAGGTCCAAGGGAAACTTAAAGTGTTCAAGACTTAAACAAAAATTCAAAAGACCTACGGTTATTGTCTTGATTTTAAGAAATGCATTAAATGTCTCCCAAGGTATAGAAGGCTCATCCAAAAATGAAAAAGGGAAAGGCACATATGATCAAAAGGTAATGTGAATATAGTTTGATTTTCTTCAAAAATCAAGAAAAATGACTAAGGCAAGGTTTCAACCTAGGCATCATGGGAAACAAGGCATTAATAAAGAATTTAATTTTTTTAAAGAATGTGATAAAAATCACATTCAACTTAGGGCACAAAGGAAACCCTAGCATCAAAACCAAAATGAATACCTAAATTTTCTCATCATTTCCACTTGGGCGCCATGGAAGTTATGTTTTGAGGCTGGAACTTCGCCATTTCAAGCTGCATCCTTGTCGACCCTCCATAGAAGACCACTAGGTAAGTTATCCTAAAGAAAAATTTGAATGTTGGCCTCCATTTTGAAGTGTTTTTGGCCTTCATGGTTGTGGTCTTGACTAGTTTTTAATGGATTTATGTCTTTTTGTTTTTTCTGTTGTTGCATTGTTTCATTGGCCGCCATGAGAGAGTTTGTTTCAAGCTTCTTGAGAGCTTTGAATGTGGACATGAACTTGTTTTCTCCACTCACAACTAGGGTAAGCATGATTTTCTTTTTACATGATGCATTTCCCTCTTTAAAAGTCTCAATTTGAGCTCATTTCACAAACATAAGTTAAGCAAGAATGAATTTCAAAGTTTGGCCATTGCATAGGTTGCAGCCTCAACACATTTGTTCTCTTATTTCTACAAAAATAACCTTCTTTGGGCTCGAACCATAATGCAAAAGTGACATGACTATTGAATGAAAGAACTTCTTTTGTTTTTGTTTACCATTTTCTAAGTTTTGAAAACCCTTCATGGTCGTGGCCATTGACTTCATTATCTTCATTTTTCTGAGTTGTTTCTTTGGCAAAGAGCTGGAAACCTTGTTATTTCCTTGTGTATTTTCATTTTGAAAACAAAACCCCAAGTGGGTATCCTCGTTTGTGAATAAAAATATCTCCTAGGCCATGACCATGAGAGCACAACTGGGTTTCTCTTGCATTGCAAATTTCTTTCTCTGTAGAAGAAACATTTCTCTTCCATTTTTATCTCGAATGGGAATTAAAATGTAATCCATTCCAAGCAAGGCCGAAGCTTGGAGCTCTTCTAGGTTTTCATGAGAAAGAAACCAATGTTTTATTTGCTTCAAAACCCTAGCTTTATTTTAACATTGTCTCACTATTTTGAAAGAAAAAATGATTTCATTTTCATGTTCATGTTACTGTAGCTTCACTTGTTTGTATTCAAAATGTAAGTTTACTTCACTCAAAAAAAATTCTTAATGAAGCAAGCTGATTCACTTTGTACTCTTTCCTTTTAGAAGGACATGTTACTCTAATGACATTTGTATTCTCTCCTTTCAATGCATAGGTTGTTAGAAATTGCTTGCTTTTCATTTTGATTGAAATACACAAACACAATGAAACTCAACTCTATTTGATTATTTTTAGTTTCTTATCAAACAAACATGTTTCCTCATACTCCCCATGCACATTCTCATTTATTGTTTAACATGGCTTCCAAGATATTTGCACAGACTTGCTTTATGAAACACATAGAGAAAAGCTCTATTTACTCCCAAAATAATTGCATAGTGATGCCTCTTTTTTTTCACTTAAATTTTGTAGTGTTGCATTTGGCGATCATGATATTTCTGTAGGTCACTTGTTACTCATTGTCACCCATTCTAAACACTTGAATGTTTCATAAAAATGCATATGAAGTTCTACTTTCACCATAGTTTCATGTAATAATGCAATGAGATACACTTTATATTTGTAGCACCAATAATATTGAAACAAGCCTTGAGTTTCTTTGCAATCTATTGATATTAGTGATGTTGTTTCAAGTTACATTTAGCTCAAACACTTAGTGTATGGTGCCTACAGTAAAAAATGCTTCTTTTTCCTTCATCTTTTGGCTTTCATGCTTCATTTGCAGCCACTTGTAATTCCATTTCTTGATGGAGAGAAAGTTTCCCTCTATACTCTTCATGCATTTTTATCTCTCTTGGGCAGCTATAGTTGATGAATCTATTCTTTGAATAGAAGATTTTGAAATATAAACACCTAATGATGGTGTTTTGAAGCTTCTCCACTTTCTTCAGTGGTGACTTTGATTGGCATTATGTATGCCTATTCACTATCATGTTTTAATGATGTACTCTTATGATGGTCTATGCAAGCAATTTATCATTTATGATCTTCAACTCATTGCATTTTCAGAATTGATTGTCCTAAATGGTCAATTTCTTGAGCTCTTATGACACTTGTGATGTACTCCTTTAGATGCATATCTCTTTTGAGAAATTATGAATTGTATCCTTCCTCAACCCTTCTCTTGAATGTTAAGGGAGTAACATACTGAGCTCAACCCTTGTGGGAGCCCATTTTACACCACATGCTCTAAGTCTTCAAAATAGATCAACAACATGGATTTTCCTATGCCTACACAAGATACAAAGAATGTTAGAGTAAAAACAATAAATCCAAAGTTCTTATGATGTTTCCTCTATAATCTCTTGCACACTTCTTGTCTTTTCTTAGTTGATTCAATGCACTACAAGCAATGTTCTACATTACTATTGATAGATCATGTAGGAGGACTCATAACCCAAGCTCTAACAAAACTTTATAATCACTTGCAGATTCACTTGGAGAATAAGAGAAAAAAGGGATGCACAACATTGAATGAAACTCGAAGACATGTTCAAACAATGACGACTATGTTCCCTCTTATGTGCTCTTTTCCTTCTTTATCTTCAATAGTGTAGTGCACTCCTCGTGTTTTATTGTCTTAGCTATTCCCACAACTTGTGTGGGATACTTGATTCTTCTTTTCATCCCAATGAATATAAAGCAACATTTTGTGCAATTCTTGTTTAATTAAGTACTTTTCTTTTGCAGACAATGTATGGAATATTATGGAATGAATAACTGAATATAGAATGAAAGCACTTTATTTTACATATCATGCAATATTTTATGCTACAAATGATGAATGGAAAATTGAAACACATTGTACTTTTCTAAAACTCAAAAACTCAAATATATGCAATGGTTTTAAGCAATTGCAGAAATAAACTGAAAATCTTCACCTTAAAACGAACCTAAATTAACCAGCTCTATCAATTTGAGTTGTGGTGAAAATTTGATAACAACAACCATTATAGAAATGACAGACCTAGAATGCATGACATACCATATAACACTAACTAGAAGGATGGGAGGCCAATTGATAACAATTATAAACAAAACTAGAAAGATACTCTGGATCCCTTGAAGAAACGCGAAGCACGTGTAGTGGAAAGTAGTCTGTGGTGTCAAGCATGTGACATGCCACATGCATCTAAATATTGCACAGTTTCCAAAACCATACAAGAGTGAATGGTCCCCTGAACAAGACAGGGAGGATCATACCATAAATATGCTAAGAGGGGAACTTCATCAAATTAATGATGAATACTCATCTTTTGAGGAAGGCTTTGAGAATGATGTCAATAACTAGGGATACTATTTCAACATGGGCCAGTAAGAAGCATTCTTTGATCATGAAGATGGTGAGGATGGCACTACCTATGCATCTCATACAACACCATAGTTTCAGCTGAGGACATTGACCAAAGAAGAAAATAGGCCTATCACTACAACTGCAATGGCTAGAGCCAAAAGAAGTGGTTATAACTTAAGGAGTAGACCCATGGATACAAAATAAGGAATTCCTAGAGGTATGTTCATAAAAGAATAGAAGCATAAAGAAAATGCCTCAAATCCAAAAGAGAGGGGAAAAAGGAAAATTTTAGAAAGACATCAAAAGAAAACATAAAAGTTGAATCGGAGAATGTGAAGGATAATGTTAAGACACAAACTAAAGATAAAATAGATACTAGACCAGAGAAAATAGAGCAAGTGGTGACTCCCCCCTCATTTGATATTGCACATGTGTTGAATCAAATCAAGATTGCACTGCCACTAATGGAAATGATTAAAATGGAAGAGTATAGAGATATTGCTTTGAAATTAATTTCCAACACACCCCACAAATAGAAAAATAAAAATAGAGACAAGAGCAATAACGTAAACAATATTGAACAAGAAACCATAAAAAACACTAGAATTCTACCTAGGTATACCCTTACAAAAAATCCCTCTCAAGTAGATACATTCTACACCACACTGTTGATTAATAACAAACTGGTAAAAAATTATATGATTGACTCAAGGGAAGAAATCAACATCATGGCTATGGTTGTTATGAAGGAACTAGGTTTATGGGTAAACACTACTTATGGGAAATTTTATGTCATAGATAAAAAGTCAGTTCCAATGGGTGGAGTAATATGGGATGTAGAGTTGAAACTCGCATCATACCTTGAGGGAACATACAAAACTGATATCACTATGGTGGATACTCCTCCTTATTATGGAATGTTGTTTTCTAGACAATGGACCATTGTAGTAGGTGGAAATGTCCAATTAGACCTGTCATATGCCACCATACTAGTAAATGGGAGAGAAGTCAATCTATATAGGGAACCCATATTAGAATATGTTATAGAAAATTTTGATCCTAATCAAGTAAATTGTTTCTATGATGTGGATATGGGGAATTTTAGGATAGAAAAATCACAACCAAAACTTTAAAACACAACCAATTAGTAAAGAAGCACATCATGACAATAATGGTGTATGGTAGATATATTTCGATGGGGCATGGAATAAAAATGGAAATGGAGTTGGGATAGTATTTATTTCACCCTCTGGTAAAACATTCAAGTATTCATTGACCTTGTTGAAATTTTAATGTACCAACAATATAGTTGAATATGAAGCATTGTTGTTAGGTTTGAACATTGCTACAAGATATGGGATTAAATTGTTGGCAGTGTATGGAAAATTTGAACTAGTTGTATCTCAAGTTAGGGATGAATACTTATCAAAGAGAAAAAGAATAAAACAATACATGAATGTATTTTGGGATACCATTGAACTATTTGATGCATATTCAATAGACTGGGTAGAAAGATCCAAGAACATAATGGTAAACTTTTTGGCTAATATAGCTCTTAAACAAGATGAAATTACATTAGTAGGAATCATAGAAGTTGAATTCAAGACAAGGCCTGCTATTACATATAACATATACAATTGGAAAGTATTCAATGATGATGAAGACTTGATCAAGTTCCATCATCGTATTGATCAATATGAATCTCAGGAGATAGACTTCAATGTCTTTGTAGAAAAGGTAGATGTCAAAGAAACCGTCTTTGGATAGGAAGTAGTACAACTCAAAACCAACAAAATTCCAAAAGGACTTGTGGCATTATAAAGAGTATTTGATGGGCATGACAAGTTCAATCTAAAGCCTACACCTATTAAAAAGGAGGATGTTGAGGAGATTAACCTTGGAACAAAACTTGCTCCCAGGAAAGTATACATTGGCAAGAGGATTAGTTCCAAAGTAAGAGAAATGCTTATAGTCCTACTCTGAAAATATAAACATGTTTTTGCATGTTCATATGATGACCTCAAAGCATATAGAGAAGATCTCTTTCAACATGAAATTCCATTAAAACTTGATGCTAAGACATTTAGACAAAAGCGACGACCCATAAATCCTACATTGGCACCAAAGATGCAGGGGGAGCTTATGAAGTTAAGGGATAGAGGCATTATCAAACTAACCAAGAATTCCTCCTGGGTATGAAACCTGATACCTATGAGAAATAAAAATGGAGATATAAGGTTGTGTGTGGATTTTAGAAATCTAAATGTGGCATCACTCAAATACAACTACCCTCTACCAAACATGGAAGAAATGTTGTAGAGAGTGACAAGATGTGAGCTCCTATCCATGATGGACAATTTTTTTAGGATATAACCAGGTAAAGGTCAAGGAGTCAGAGAAATATAAATCTGCTTTCTCCATTCCTTGGGGAACATATGTTTATGTGAGAATGCCTTTCAATCTCACCAATGCTGGAGTGAGATTCCAAAGGTCCATGGATGTTTCTTTTTCTAACTTGATCAATGCTATAACCATGGTATATAAAGATGATCTAACAACATAATCTAAGAAGAAAGAAGATCATTGTGCACATTTGGAGAAGATCTTCATCAAAGCACTAGAATATGGCATCTCTCTAAACCCCAAGAAGTGTCATTTTTCTATCACAGAAGGAAAATTATTAGGGAATATTGTTTCAAAAGATGGAGTACAAATTGATCCAGAAAGGGTGGAAGCTATTGACAAAATCCCCATCCCAAAGACTATGAAAGCTATACAGTCCTTCTTTAGATAGATTAACTTTGTGTGGGGATTTATTTCAAACTTTGCATAAACTATGAAACCAATCTTTAAGATGTTAAAAAGAGGTGCAAAAATTGTTTGTACATAAGAGACTATTGATTCCTTTGTTTCAATCAAAAGAGCTATCAAAGAAGCGCATGTACTAAAATCCCTAGAATTTGACAAACCCTTCCAAATATTCTCATTTTCATCATTCCACACAATAGAAACCATCATGTTACAAAATAATAGTGATGGATATGAAAAACATGTTTCATTCTTCAATAAATCATTATAGTGAGCATAATTGAAGTATGAAATTACTGAGAAATGAGCTTATGCCTTAGTAAAAGTAGTTAAGGCATTTAGGCCTTAGTGGGAGTAGAGTTCATTTCTTATGTGCTAAATGATGTGGTAAAAATATTTTTTTTCACAAACTAAGGTAACTAGGAGAAGGTGTTGTTGGATCAACCATATCCAAGAATTTAATATCAATATCTAGATCACTAAGTTAGTAAGAAGGCAAGGGCTAGAAAATTTTATGGCTAAGTCCAATCTAGAAAATGCTTAGATTTGCACCATATAAGGGGAAGAAAATTAGGTGTCAAGCATAGAAAACACAATATGGTACACTAACATTGCCTATTACCTCAAACATATGAAATGCCCAGAAGGATTGAATGACAATCAAAGGAGAACCTTAAAGCTTCATGCGTCAAAATATATTTTTATGGATGGTGATCTATACTGCAAGAACAAAGATGGTATGTTGTTATTATTCTTAGATGAAACACATGCAAAACATGTTATGAGAGAAATGCATGAGGGTGTATGTGGACACTTCTCAACAAATAATATTGCCCATAGAATACTAAGGGCAAGTTATTACTGGGCCAAAGTCTTTAATGATGCTTATAGCTATGTAAGAAAATGTAAAGCATGCCAAAAGTTCTCTAGAAAATTGAAGTATCATGGGAGCATTACCACTAACACCTATGTAGGTGGAAGCCCCATTCCATCAATGGAGAATCAATTTTATAGGTGAGATTACAAAAAAAATTAGTGGTGGGCATAAGTGGATCCTAGTAGCCACTAACTATTTTAAAAAATGGATAGAAGCTATACCAACAAAGTAGGCTAGTAGCAAGGTTGTAATAAATTTCCTATTGGAGATCATCACCAAATTTGGAGTTCCTATAATGCTAATAATAGACAATGGTATGTGTTTTAGATTAGAGGAATTCAAAATATTCTGTGAATCATATGGTATAATAGTCTCATATGTTTCACCATATCACCCCCAAGCAAACAAGTAGGCTGAGTCCAACAATAAGAGTATTATGAAGATAATCAAGAGGATGTTGGACACTAATAAAAAGGAATGAGATTCTAAGTTGAGATTAGCAGTTTGGGCGAATAGGAATATAACAAAGAAGGCTACTAGAAAGTTTCCTTTTGAACTAGTATATGGGACCCAAGCTAGGATGCCTTTACAAAACCTTTTACCAATATATAAGTTTATATTACAGGATGACTTATACACTCTTGAAACAATGGAGGACATAATGGAACAATTGGTAGAATTGGATGAAGTTAGACATCTAGCACAAGAGCACAATTAGGAGTTGCAGTCACAAATGAAATAAATATTTGATAAGAAAGAAAAAGAAAGGAAGTTTCAAATAGGATATATGGTTCTCATGTGGAATGCTAGGGGTTAGGAGAAGGGAAAACATTGGAAATTTGAAGCCTTATGGCTTGGACCATTTTTTATCACTGGAAAGTGTGGGGAAGACTCTTACTATCTACAAAACATGATAGGAGAATGTCAAGAATTGCTAGTGCATGGAAAATTATTGAAGCATTTTTTTTCTTAAAAGGAAATATTATTCTATGCACAGTAGTTTTAGGATCCCTTTCTTTTTCTTTTTGTCATTTAATCCATGGTTTGTGTCCCAAAGTAGCTTTAAATTATTTCAATAACCTCATGACCATTCATCCCCAATTGAAGCCACTATTAGAACCAAAATTTCACCTCAAATTTTCACTAGTCCTAGCCACCATAGTCTGCTCACTTTATTTTACACCATATGCATCCTCCCTCAAAACCATAATTTTTATCAAATAAGATTAAAACTATTATAATTATAGTCTCCTTAATCTATTCTAGTAAAATTATCATAAAAAATTACCCTCCCCATAGTCGCTCTCTTGACACATGCATCCCATTAAGTCCATTATGAGGAACACTCTTTGGTAGAACACTGTCATTTTGAGGAGAATTACATTGCAGTCTCTTTGAAAAGCCAATGAAGCAAGCCAACAAAGAGTATCAAGGTGACCATCACAGTTCAAAGTAACATACTCCAAAGTCTCTCCGATAGCCCAGAAATAAATATTTTGAATACACTTAAGCATTTCATAGTAAAAGGATAGTTTGTCTCTCCGATGAGCCAAAATACAAGATGCCAAATAAATATTGACATTTTAAATATGCTAAATAATTTTGGAATTCAAGAAATAGAAAAACATATCTTGGACATAATTGATTGATTATTATCTAATAAATGATGGACAACTATCAAATCCAAAAATTGGTTGTTACAGTGATGATTTTGAGGAGACAGTGGATTATCGAGTTGAGAAATGAAAAAGTCTCTTTGACACTACAAAAAAAGTTGAGAACAAAATATCAAAGAGAAAAGATTATATCATGAGGACATTAATAAGTCTCTTCGATCACACTGAACATTAGATAAGAGATGTGAAGAATGTGGAAAAAATAAAATTGAAGGAACGATTTCGAGGAGACCATGCGATATCAAAGAGAAGTAATCACATGTCTCTTTGAAACTTTGAAATAAGGCATAAATAAATATCAAAGAGAGCAGCTCGTATCAGGGATACATGAATAAAGGTTTCTTTGAAACTCTGATGAATAGAAGGGAAATTATTTTTTGAAGTGACATCAACACATCGAAGGGAGATGATTGCAAGTCTCTCCAAAACCTCGATAACCTAGAAAGGAAGAATAGGAGAAAATTTATAAAACCATGGATGATGTTTTTGAAAATACCATGTGGTATCAAAGAGAAATAATCACATGTCTCTTCGATACTCTGAAAAGAAATGAGGGCACAAGTATGTTGAAGGGAGAACATGATATTAGTGAGGATGTAAGAAACGTCTCTTCGACATAGAAAAAAGTATTTCTCACTTGGCTGACATGACTGTTGTGGCTTTTGAAGAGACAACTAACATTAATGCCTCCATAAAATCATCAAGTTGGAAAAGACAATACTTATGAACTAGAGTCGACAGAAGTGTGCCAAATCTTAATATATCTTGCTCGTAAGATCTCAGAATCTAAATCAATTGGAGCTCAAAGTTGAGGACATGGGATCGAGTGATATCAAGGAGCTTAGAGAAGGAAACACTAGTTAAAATAAGTACTCAAGACTAAGATGAAGAATTTATTAAAGATATTTGAATTGCAATAGAGCTAGGGTTTAAAATGGAAGAAACTTTAGAGAAGACCAAAGAAAAGAAACAAAAAATAGAAAAAATATCACTAAACCAAGATTTAATCAAGCAATGTCTCAATTTTGGACCAATTCTAGATGTATAGCCTAGTTAAACCCTTTAGTTGAGAAATTGGAAGATAAACACAAGAACTTTGGAGATGTATGGAATCCACAACGAGGGTATGACTTATTCATATACCATTACATAAATAAATATAGGCATAGGTTTGTGTCGAACCCATGAAATTTGAACTTAGGAAATCTTGTAGTACCAAATGTATTTATCAATGTGGAGTTAATCGAAGTGGTGGCCAAAATGTATAACCCAAAAATGAGGATGATTTATTCACATGATGGGTCACAATTTCTTCCCATCACTCGATATTACATTGCTATGGTTTTTTAAATGGATACATCAATGAAAATGCTGATAAAAATTAGAAATCTCTTAGAAGAATTATGAACCATGGACACAAGCTACAAGAGGTGGAAATTGCCCTTACATAGACCTTGGGACATAGGGGGTCAGATTAGAAGATTCTCTAGTAATGTGTGACCTCATTTTTTTGTTGATTTATTTGAAGAATACTATCAATAAACATATTACTCAACTGGTCAAGTATTGGTAATTGATGTTCTTGCTAAGATGGCCATAGCTCATATGGTGCTAGGAGCAGATATTCAAAGCTAGGATGCTAGGTCATTTCAATATGCATAGTACTTGGAAGAGGTTATAAACTCTTCACTTGCTTGAACAAAAAACAACAATGATTCAATTAATTTTAGACAATACTCCTTGCTTATGCATATGATTTTGTATGAGGGACAAGCAATGGGGATGTGGGGAGAAGAATTAGGAATCAAATACTTGGATGATGATGAGAACATAAGACTAGTGCACATCTAGAATTCAATTTGGGATAGTAGATATGGGAGGTCTCATTATTTTTACTTTGAAGAATACTTCGTGAAACCCTTGTATAAATTATTTGGTCACCATTGTAATTACAACTTGTCCTTAGAGATATTGAAATTTCTTAGACCCAAGGAGAAAAACACAAAATGGAAGGTAAACCACAACTAGGGAGATTAGTATGCCTATGAGGATTGCAATTTAATTAGAGTATATGGGTTTGAGGTAGCACCATTCCTTTTGCCTAAAAAAGTTCTAGACAAAATTGCATATCTTGAGATAATAAGGAAATTGGCTTACTCTAACTATATGCATCTTAAGTGTTATGGTAAACAATCTCTCATGCATTCCACTTTATGCTTTGGTGATTTTACTATTGTTTTAGAAAAAGGATATGAATTTTTTGGCAACAAGATAGACTACTATGGAATACCACAAGGAAATAAATGGGGAAATTTCAACCCTAATCAATTCATTCACAGTGCCAAAATGATACAAAAGTTAAAAAGATACAAGCATGAATTCATTGTAGATGATGTGATCAGAAACTGTGATGAATCTCAAGCAATGTTAAGAAAGGCCACATATAGCAGAGTAATGATGGTAGAGACATGGAGGGAAAATAATAATACATTTTATATAGAAGCTTTTCATGGATTACAAGACCCTATGGAAAGAGTTGAATAGTTGATCCTACATGAGGAAGAATTGACTAGGGATGTACCTCTCATAGCCTTTGAAAGAAGAAGAGATACTTGTTCAAGGAAACAAGTTGATAACATTGAGCCCTTAGGTCATCAATCACCACAACCCACTCTGAATATTAGCTTCTCATTTGAGACTCCCATTATAGTAGAGGATGACATTGAAGAGGAAGAGGTCACACAAATAATTTCTCTTGTTGTCTCACAATATGAATTACCACCTAAAAGGAGGTGGTTTCATTTGAAGCTTCTGATAAATTCTCTGATGGTGTAAGACATCATGCAAGTTAGGAGTTCATTTTAGATAATGAATTTGTTCAAAACCCTAGGTTCAAGTCATTTGTTTACAAATACAAAGGAAAATTAATAATAGACAAAATGAAGGAAATCAATCTTGAGCAAGAAGTTGATGCTCTAAAAGAGTTATAGGAAGATGTTGACAATGAAATGAAAAGCATCAGCCCTAAAAGAGGGAAAGAGTTATTGCAAGAGGTTGGGGTCATGCTTATCCTTGCATGGGATATGAGTTTAGTGATAGTATTTTATAGTTTCATGAGAAGATAAAATAAAGCCTTATAGCTAATAGATGAAGCTAGTGACAAGATATATACTAGTTTAGGGTATAATCTGGAAAATTCCACTTTACATATTTGGGCTCTATACCAACTAGGGAAAAGACCTACACTTATTGACAACCATAACCAAGTATTCAGTCATCTTTTGGTACAATGAGTAGGAGATGCAAATCCAATCAAAATTGCTGAATTGAATGTCAATATTTCTAAATTCACCAAGGTTCAAATAGAGAAATTGATAAGAGATAACAAGGGGCTTACTACTAAAAATGAGAGGCTAAAATAGGAGGTAATTAATTATAGAGATAAGTTGTCATCCTCTTCTGGTCTCTATTCTCCATTAATAGATTGTGAAAGAAAGGTACTCGAAGCCATGTCTAAAACAACATGCTGGAAATGTAAATATGAGATATCTCAAAAAAAAACATGAAAAGTTGAGAAAGGAATTAAAGACTACCAAATTTGAAATAGCTTTAGAGTTTGTATGTAAAATATTTGATAAGATGTTTAATAAAACTGACAAGGTTTGGGTTATCCACAATAGGACATTCGTAGCCTATAAAAAACATGATAGATTACACAACAAGATGAAATAGATAAAGGAACAAACAAAAGAAAGAGGGAAGATTAGTGAACATGTGTTGCAAGAGTACCAAGAATTGATGAAAGTATATGAGCATTTATACACTGTACTAGCACAAGAACTTAGTGATTCACCCAGTATTTGAGTATGGCTCTACAAAATTTGTTTGGTGATGAAGGGGAGTTGAAGGACCAAGATATATGGAAAGATGAAAATGCTCAGTATTTACCTATAGCTCTGGAGGAAATCAATGATGAAGAGAGGGTGATGGAGAAAACACACATACAATTGGAACAAATTTTTAATCTCGAGTATGCTATGGAAGATATTATTAGCAACACTGATACATATGCAAAAATAGGGTACATCGATCATTTTTCTAAAGTTAACTTATTTATTTCTCAAACAAAATAAGAAGCAGGAGTTATCAAAGTCTTGTAATATCTAGTGCATTATCACAAATTATGGACCTTACAAAGATCTTCAGTGATCATGGGTACCTGATGAAGATTAACAGATTGTGGTGCATCATAGATCATTGTAGACTTCCCAATAAATTCTTGTTTATTTTAAACATAGTTGTTAAATTTTTAGTTAGGGAATGACACAAATTTTTGTAAAGGCCCAAAGCTTGTTTCTTACCATATATAAGGGAAACTAGGGCCAGATGAAAACATATATTAGATTAGGATTCTCAGTAGAATAGCAACCATACTAGCATACATAATTTACAATATAAAAAAAAACTTCTACTATATAATGTGTTATTTTTGAAGTAAATACAATGGAGAAGAATATTTAATCACGTGGCTAAATTCCAGTGTCAATTTTTTGTTGATAATATCTGATTATTTAGTTGTCTCCAGTTTAGTGCTTTCTTATTGTTTAAATTGGTTTGTTAGGCTCAGTTTATCAAGGCACATTTGTTGTTCTTGTGTGGTTTAATTAATTGGTTTCTTCAAAATAATTAAAATCCTTTTAGTTAATCACAACAATTTGGAAGTATTATTTGGATCAATAAGTAGAGCCCTATAATTGATAAAATTATCATACTGTCTCTAGTTTGATTCTATCTTGTTATTCAAATTAGAAGTACATTTGATTTGTCAGGGCACACTTGTTGATTTTGTATGATTTAATTAACTGGTTTCTTCTAAAGGATTAAAATTCCTATTAATTAATCACAATAACCTGAAAAGAATCATTTGGATCGATAAGAAGATTTTGATAGTTAGATTCTTGCATGTTTATACAAGGTATAAACAGTCATAGGTGCCAAATAGTTCAAACTATATCCAGTAATTAAGTCACATATCATTCACCTCTTGAATCCATTAGCCCATCAAGAGTAAGCATTGGTCATACCCATTCCATTTCAAAATCTGCAAAATCTCATTTATACATTCACATTTCAAATTTCATTACTAGGAGTAGGAGTAGTTAGAAAGCCTTCATCTATTCCACATTTCATTCCACTGTGGGTAGATCCTTAAAACCAACTAATTCATGCAACTTGCTTAAATATGCATTAGTCATCAAGGTTCACCCACCTAGGTTTAGCAAAACCTGAAGTGTAGGGAGTCATCAACCACCTAGGTTAACTATGTTTGATAGTTCAAAAATTTTGTAAGTCTTAACATAGAGCCCAACATCCTCTTAGGATTTACAACTTGCATTTTTGAGACCTAACAAATAGAATGTAAAAAATATTTTCATAATAAAGGATAATGAGACGTGATTAAGTATGGTCATCAATTACACTTTATAAGGAAAAAATCAAGTAAAGATGAAAAGGTTGGAATTATCTTACAAACAATCAGCAATTAAGTTTAATGATGACCAACCCTTCTTTAAGAGTCTATTTCATTATGGAAAATGAAGTAAAGTATCATGATGGGAAACCCATATCATGCTAGATGACTCTTTGCTTTGTGAAATAAATATATTATTCTAAGATTAGTTGACCTCCTTGGAATAGATGCCTTCCTTGGATGGAAGGTTATATTCATATGATATAAAAGAATATTGGTTTGAGGATTAGAGGGGGAATCAATAAGGAATAGAAAAGAATAAGTTAGAATTCCAAATTATATCACCAGATTATTCATGAATACATTTTGCAAAAATACATTAGCAAAAATATATTTGGGAAGTAAGTTTAAATATCATTATAAACATATGTATATATATGTATATATAAAATATATATCTATACATACATACATATATATACATATATATATTCATACAAAGGTAAATATTGAAAATAATTATAAATAATGATATATATTTGTTTATATGATATATATATTATATATTGCAATAATGATGCTTGCAACAATTATTGAGCCTTAGAAGTAATTATGATTCTTTAATATGAATATGGATCATAGATTCTCATTCACTTGATTTACACTCAACAATATCTTTTGAATGTTAAGAATAGATCAAATAATATTGGATATATATATATATAGACTCATATCTATAGCAAACTATCTAGAATAAATTATCTACATATTGAGATGTAGTAGTAACATAAAATCATAGATATTGTGGTATGTTATTTTATGTATTTTTTTAAAATATAATTGATTCCATGCACTTCATATAGAACCTAGTAAGAATGGTAATTCATATTAAATTATCAATCTAACCATAAATTATTAATGCCTCTATAATTGATCATGGGAAGAAGCGATGGGAGTACAAGAAGGGGAGATATTTCATGCCTAGTAGACCACCCCTAATGGATGCCCATGTTTCTTCCATTACTGGGCCAAGTTGGTTTCCTATCCACCCTTGGGCTTAGAAGTAGGAAAGACTTCAGGCACCCTATCGAGGTTTCATCTCCAACCTTCCAATGATTGATTATTGGGGTGGATAATAACTTCGATCAATATTGTTAGTTATCTAGATCAATATATATGTTTCAAATAATGTAATGGATGTGCAAACAATACAAATGATCAATTAATTACTTTATGAATCATTAGTTAACATTATTGTGGGTTAAACTAGAGTTTATCAAAAGTTGTAATTTAATAAAGTATATCTCTTACTTTGAAAGTGTGATTCTAGGGAAAAAATCTAAGTGTTGTGCAGTTTTTTGCACACATGCCTTGCTGAAAGCAGGGACCCTCTTTTTCTTTCATTCCTAGTGTTTTGGCCCTTTGATTTTGGGGATTTACCTTGCCTTGGCATGAGCTTGAGTGTTTATCTTTCTTGCTTTGGTGATCCCTTTATGTTTTTTCTTGAAAATATCAAGTGTTAGACATATTTTGGGTTTTTCACTGCTTTCGGGAAAATCCGCTCCTGGCGGAATTACCCGAATCCTCTCTAAACCTGGTGTTGGTTTCCTTGCATTTTAGTTTGGAAATTCTAGCTAGTATATTGCAGCCTTTGTCTCTTTCTAGATTGAAGAATTTTATAGTGGAATTAACGCCAGTTACTTCAGTTCCTGACAACGTTACCAATTTTTAGGAATTTGAAGATGATAAACATATTTTGAATTTTATTACAAGTTCAGATGTATTTTCTTCTTAGATTATTGATGAAACTGAACCTCAAGAAGCAAAGATGGATTTGGAAGGAGTAATTAATTTAAATACTAACACTATTCCCAGAGGAATGGTATAGTTAGAAAGGATTTTTGATCTGGATAAGGTCAGAGATCAAGAACAAGATGCCAAGAAAGAGTCTACCAGTGGAAAATGTGAAACATATATGGGGACTCAAGATAATTTCAAGAATGTCTTCATTGGAAAAGTGTGTACTCCAGAGGAGAGGAAAGGAATAATTGATGCATTACATACATATCAAGATGTCATAGCTTAGAGTTATGAGGACTTGACGACCTATGACACATCTATTATAACTCACACTATCCCTCTAAAACTAGGAGTGAAACCCTTCAGGTAGAGACAAATACTGATTAATGCTCTATTGGAGCCCATAATTCAAAAGGAAGTGTAGAAGTTGTTGTTTGCCAGAATCATATTTCCAGTTAGACATTCCACCTGGGTTGCGAACTTGGTTCCTATGAGAAAGAAGAATGGTGAAATCAGGCTATGTGTGGATTTTAGGAACCTTAATAGAGCATCAAAAAGGACAATTATCCAGTACCTTCACTGGATGAAGTACTTCAGATTGTCAATGGATCTTAGATGATGTATTTTATGGATGGTTACTCTAGATACAACCAAGTTATGGTGCAGTATAAAGACATGCATAAGATTGCTTTCACCACAAAGTGGGGTACTTTTGCCTATAGGAGCATGCCCTTCAGTTTGATTAATGTTGGAGCCACATTCCAGAGGGCTATGGACATTTATTTTAAGGATATAATCAGTAAATGCATAATTATTTACATGGATGATCTGATAGTCTTTTCCAAGAAGAGAGGTGATCACATAGCAGACTTGTGCAAGGTGTTTCAGAGGTGTAGAGAATTTGGCATATCTCTTAATCCAAAGAAGTGTATCTTTGGAGTTACTGAGGGAAAGTTGCTAGGACATGTTATCTCATAGAAAGGCATTTGTATTGAACTAGAATGAGTGGAAGCCATACTTAAGATTCAACCACCAGCTAGAAAAAAGGAAATGAAGTCATTCTTTGTAAAAATTAATTTTGTAAGGAATTTCATCACTGGATTCAATGAGATAGTCAAGCCATTGAATGTCATGTTGAAGAAAGAAGCTAAGGTTGAATGAAGTGCAGAGGAAAAAGAAGCATTTGTAGAAATTGAAAAAGCTATTGTTGAGGCTCTAGTATTGGTAAGTCTTGATTATGATAAGTCATTTTACATATATTCATTTGCTTCTGATCACTCCTGTGCTGGCATGTTAACTCAAAAGTATGATCAAGGGAATGAGCACCCCATAGCATTTATGAGTGCACCACTGAAAGATGTAGAACTGAGGTATCCAAGTGTGAGAAACAAGCTTATGCCTTGGTCAAGGCTATAAAGAAATTTAGGCATTATATTCTCAGGAACAAGGTCTTTGCAATAGTTCCTGATCCTACAGTCAAGCTGTTGTTGATGCAAAATGAGCTGGGAGAACACCAAGCAAAGTGGATGACCATGTTACAGGAATATGATATTGAGAATCAACCTATGAAGTTGGTAAGAGGACAAAGAATTACAAGAACAATGGCAGAAATGTTCCCTAACCTTACAGTCCAACATTATACTCTTGAAGATGTTTCTCCAGGAGGCTGGTATGATGATATCATTTACTATCTTTTGAATCAACGGTGTCCTGACCATCTTAATGTAGTATAGAGAAGGGAATTACATTTGAAGAGTGGTATTTTCATGCTGAAAGGAGTTGTCTTATACAAAAGGAACCATGAAGGTGTATATTTAAGATGTTTAAGGCAGCAGGAGGCTGAGAGAGTCATGGCTAAATTTCATGATAGATACGGTACTGTCCATGGGTCTGCACATTCTACTACGAATCAGATTCTAAGGACTAGTTATTATTGGTCCACATTGTTCAAGGACACACATAGCCATGTTAGAACGTGTCATGTGTGTCAAACTGCAGTAACCAGGGAGAAGCATGCAGCTCTTCCAATCCAACCAGTCTTTGAGGTAAAACCTTTCGCACAGTAGGGGATGGACTTCATAGGTCCCATCAATCCACCTTCTTCTGTAGGCCACAGGTATATTCTCATTGTTACTGATTATTTCACACGATGGATTGAGGCTCTTGCATGCAAACAGTGTACTTCTGAAGTGGTAATTAATTTCATTGAATCAAGTATCATTAATCGGTTTGGATGTCCTTTATCTTTAGTTTGTGATAATGGTCCTACATTTGCATCATTGAAATTTTCTAACTAGGCCTTTGATCATGTAATTGTAATAAAATTTTCATCCAATTACTATCCGCAAGGTAATGGTTTGGCTGAGTCTTCAAATAAAAATCTCTTAACAGTCATTCGTAAGTTATTGGAAAAGAATACCAAGGATTGGCACACTCAACTTAGATTTTCTCTATGGGAAGATCGTACAAGATAGAAGACTTCCTTAGGGACCTCTCCTTATCACCTTGTGTATGGCCTGAAACCTATATTTCCCATCCAATTGAGGATCTCCACTTTACAGTTCATTAATGAATATTATGATGAAGAAAACAGGCATGAGGCTCGCTTGGTAGAATTGTTGCACCTTGAAGAAAGAAGAGATGAAGCCTTAGAAAAATTTTCCAAGCATCAAGGTGTAGTTAAAAGATGGTTCAATAGGAGAGTTAAGGTAAAATCCTTTAGGATATTTGACTTAGTTCTCTACTAGGATAAAGCACATGATCAAAAAGGGGAGCATAATAAATTTGACAAACTTTGGGTTGGCCCTTATCAGACTTCAGAGATCTTGGGAGATAATGCTTTTCACATGAAAACCCTCACTAGGGAAGACATCCCACTGCCTATCAATGGGTAGTATTTGAAGCATTACTTCCAGTCTTGAGCTGTTTACAACTCTTTTCCTGTACATAGTTAGTTTAGGTTTCCTTTATGTTGGTTTTTTTTTCTTTGGTTAAAGTAGGTTTCTCTTTCTGCTTTGCTTTTGGTTTTTTTTTGTTTTGGTTAGTTTAGGTTTTCTTTCGGTTTGGTTTTTTTTTTCTCTGCTCTTGATTTGGAGGTTTTCTTGTTTTCTTCTAGGTGTGTTGCATCTGCATGGTAATCATATTATTATCTAGGATTGTTCTGGATATTTCTTTTATGAACTTCAATACTTTTCCCATAGTCAGTTGGTGAAAGTCCTCTATTTGGTGTCATATGCATTAAGTGTTTTGAGTGGATAAGCCAAGGGATTAAGTTAAATCTAGATTGTGTTTGGGTCTTACATTTGACACAGATCTTTTAAAATTACAAGGTTGCAGGGGACTCTTATGAGTGTCTATCCAGGTTGCTTTTGGAGTTGGAATCCTTATGTAGCCTAGTCAGACTAAGTTTGATCCTCATTGTAACCAAGGAAAACGAGAATGAATCCATATGCACACACTTTGACCCTAGTACAAGAATGGTTTGCTTATCCCTGAATTCTTGAAACTATACCAAATTGATGACCTAATGTAGGGATTGAAATGAAAGATTTTGGGTTCTTGATTCTAGTTTTTCATTGAAATTCTCTAGAGCATTTCCCCAGCAGAGTCACCATTTGTTGTGCAGTTTTTCGCACACACGCCCCGCTGAAAGCAAGGACCCTCCTTTTCTTTTGTTCTTGGTGTTTTGGCCCTTTGATTTTTGGGATTTACCTTGCCTTGGCATGAGCTTGAGTGTTTATCTTTCTTGCTTTGGTGATCCCTATGTGATTTTTCTTGAAAATCTCAAGTGTTAGACATATTTCAAGTTTTTCACTACTTTCGAGAAAATCCGCTCCTAGTGGAATTACCCAGATCCTCTCAAAACCTGGTGTTGGTTTCCTTACACTATAGTTCATAAATTCTTGGTCTTCATGGAATTCCATGGTGGTCGAATTTCTCTGAATGTCTGTCGTCCTATCGGATCCTTGGGTTTTGTCAGGGTGTCTTGTCGACTGCATTAATGTCATTTGTACATTTGTTGAGGGAGGTATTTAGTCGATCTTGAGGAAGTTTTATGCCATTTTTCTTTATCATTTGCATTCTATTGAGGTGAGGTGTGTGATCTTGAGTGCTTGGTTGGATTTGGTGTGTTGAATTTGTGAATTGTTGGATTTGGTGGTCGTTCTTTTGGGCATCATAACTGCTGTTGTTTGCTAGGGCGCTAAGGACCATTGTTTGTCATTGTTGTAATTAACTTTCACTCCATCAATGGTATGTACCTATTGCCTTGCTTTTCATTGTTGAGTGTGAGTGATTCTTTGGTGTTGTGAGTGTGCTTGAAGTTTGAATTTTTGTGTGTATGAGAATTGAACATTTGAAGCTAGGGTTGCTCGATTGTGTTTGATTGATAATCCCAAGTGAATTTTGAGCTTGTTTTTCATTTCCATCATGAGGTAGCTTGCTCGTGTAGGCCATAAGGAACCTTTTGAAAACCTAGCAAATGAGTAGACTGAGCTCAAGCTTGTTTTGTTCATCAATGGCAAAATTTTAGGGTTTCATGCCTAAGACATCGCCATTTCCTTTTGATTTGCTTTAGGGTGAGCCTATAATTCAAAGATGATCTATGGGGGGTTCAAGTCAACTAGTTGCAAGCCAAGGATCCTCAAATTTGTGATCATTTGATCAATTTGAGTGAAGTCATGAGAAAACGTCGATATCCAAAAATCCAGGTTTTCCTTCAACTTCGGGATTTTCCTTCCTTGGTGGATTTCCCTGATTTTCCATTTCCTCTTCGTTTTCCTGAAGTGTGTGATGATCCAAAGTTTTTCCTTCTTCACAAATTTCCATCTCACCTAGATTTTCCTGAAATTCCTTTGTCCCTGAGTTTTTCTAGAATTTGCATATGATTGTTGTTTTTGTGGAATTATGTCCTAGGTAGAATTCTCAGAAACTTTATAAAGAATGAAGGATTAGGAGATAACATGACTTATTGGTAGATGATTATGCATTGTATGGTCAATTTGAGTTGTTTAAGGATGTATAATGTTGTTTCTTTGTTATGATAATTGATCAAATGGTTATTTGGGGGGATTTTATGTTTATTCCGCTAAAATCCATCTGGCTACGAATTCTCTAAAATTCCTCTCTAGCCTAGATTCTGTGACAGGGCTGAAAACCCAAACTTTTAGATGGTCAATTTTTATGAGATTTCTAAGCATGTTGCTTATCTTGGGACTCATATTGAGGATGAATTTATCACTTGTGATTAATTAACTTGGGTTTCATGTGATCTTTATTATGGTTTCTTTGTTGAGTGCAGGCTGAGTCAAGTAAGGCAACGACAAGTGGAACCAAAGGTAAAGTGATGGATCCAAGTGCAGAGGGATCTTCTATTTCTGAGGTAGAAAGAATCAAAATGGGTATCAAGAGTAGAATTCCTGAGAGCAAGATTACTTCCATTTGGTTAGAGGTAACTGATACAAATGTTGGACTATGGGATTATTAAGAGTTCAAGGCTAGGATGGCAGCACATAACCTTCCTTTGCTGGTGAGAAGAATGTTGGAATCAAGGTTGGTGAATGTAGTTGGATTCCCTTCTATAGTATAGTGTTATGAGTTGGTGCTTGAGTGTGCTAGACACTACGATAGAGGCACACAAAGGATAGTTGGTCCCCAAGGGAGAATTGTGGAAATTTTGAATCTTATGTCTATAGCCCAGACCTTTGACATGCCTGACAGGTCTCATGTGGTGGCTTTTGACATGGATATGGAAAAGAAGTTCTATGAGGAAGATACCATCAAGTCTCAATAGGTCATCAATTCTTGGTTGGAGAAACCCAAATCTCACTTTTCCAAGCTACCCAAGCAACTATTCATAGCAAAATTTAAGGAGTACTATGATGCTATCACCCTTCTCAGCAGGGTGGTAGGGTCAAAGAGTGCAGGAGTGTTTGAGAATTGGATATTCCATGTCATTGTGAGGATGGAGCAGAATGTTAATTATCATTGGGAAGGTGTTATAAGTGCCATGATTCATGAACAAATGTGTAATGTCTTGCAGAAGAAGACCTTCATAATGACTTCCTACTTAGTCTATGCACTTGCAAGATTTCATCCATACAAGGGACTAAGTACAAGGGGTGTGTTTGGACAGGATGTGATTTATGAGGTTTATCCACGGCTACACCTTGGTGATTTGAGCTATAGAAGGGTGAATGATACATTCACCATGTACATCACTAGATTGCTCCATGGTGCAGAGCATGTGAGGATATATGGCAATGCCAAGGAGCTAATCAAGAGGTATGGGGCTTGGTTTATAAAGTTCCCCACCTTCTCATACATAAGGATAGATGGTTGTTAGAGGGATCCATATCGACTTCCTAGGTATCCTACAGACCATATTATACTTCTAGAAGTCACAAGACAAATATGTGATTTTGATGCCATTGTGAAAAAGGATAAGCATAAGATTGGATTTGGTGGAGATTTTCCTCTGAGGATAGGCACTGGTGAGGCATGTCCTTCTATTAACTCGGCCCATGCTTCTGAAGAATAAATGAGTACTCTTGGTTTATCCTTTCATTCTAAGAGATCTAGGTTTGACAGAACTGGCGAAGCACAGAAGAAGGCCAGCAGAGAATATAGCTATAAAGATTATATGGAAGACTATTGGGCCAATTGTAGTGATCAGTTTGAGATTAGAAAGAAGAAGTTTTCTAGGCTTCCTATTAACTTGGTCTGACTATATAATGTGAAGGCCATTCTAGATCAAGTTGAAGATTATGGAGATTTGATTCAGGGCCATGCTTATGAGGCAGTGAAGGAAAAACCAGTGGGAGAATTAGATTGGTTGGAAGAGGAAAAAACAAAACTAGAACAACTCATGGCTCCAGTGATTAAGCATACAAAACTATGGCTCAAGCATAAAATGTGGGAATTGGAAAGTGAAGGTGTGAAATGCACCTATGATTTGATGGGAGACTTAGAGTCTCATTCTACTTCTAAGGAGTCAGCTAAACAAGACCCAAAGGGTAAGGGAAAGGTGAGCTCTCCTTTCAAAATCAAGATTAAGGATGTTCAAGTAGAGGAAGTATAAGAGGCAGCAAAACAAAGAAAACCTATTGCCAAGAAAAGAGGGCATACTTCAAGGACTAAGAAGCTATCAAAAGGTGAAGCTGAAAAGGAAGGTCAAGAGGTTAGTGCTTCTATTCCCAAGAGAAGAAGGATAGTAAGAATTCCATAGAAGGAAAAGGAAAGCTCCAAGGAAGGAGAGGAAATTAGTCCACTAGTAGTAAATGTGGAAAGCTCAAGAGAAAGGACACAAGTGTATACAAGGAAATCAAGAACTCCTTCTCCTAAGGATAGTGCGCCATAGAAGGATGCTCGTCTAGTCACTCCTATTGTAGAACAACATGATAATGTTCCTCCTCCTCATGAAGCTAACAATGTACCAGGTGATCTAGGTGAATCTAAAGAAGCAGAAACACATCAAGATCTAGAGGGAGAATAATTTCAAGAGGGTGAGCTCTATAGTGCTGAAGCAGAAATGGAGAGGGTGCTACAGTCTCCCCTGGTAACCTATGAGGACTCACCTATTATAAGTGAAGAAGATAGATCCCCTCAGAGAGATGAAATACCAGTTAGGACTCTATCACCTATGCATGGAGAAGAAGAGCATAATAAATAAAAAGAAGATAAAGTCGAGGAAATCCCTGAGAAGCAGGATTTGAGTGAAGATATGCCTAAGGATCAATAGGATGAAGTTCCACATAGTAAGGTACAATCAGAGACTACTATTCTAGGTTGGTTGGATAATGAATTGAAGAGTAAGTAGATTCTTGTGGATGACACTCCTCCCAATTGGGATGAACTATTGGCGAACATATGAAAGGGAAAAGGAAAGAAGAAAGCCAAGGTAATTTCCAAGATTGAAAGAGATGAAGCAAATGATAGGGTGGTACAGATTGCTACTCCTGCCCCTGATAAGAACATAGATGATGTAACTGGAAGTGATTACCATGTGCAAACCATCAACCTAGGGCCTACTTCCATGGAACAGGAGATTGAAGAATATGAGGGCTCTAGTGCTGTGATTTTGGGAAAATTAAGGAAAGAAGCACAGACTAAACAAGAGTTGAAGAAAGAAAATGATAAACTTAGAAGATATTTTAAAGACTTGATGAATCCTTTACAATCCATCAGTTCCACACCATCTGCTACCATCTTCCTTCCACAAGAGACAATTTTAGAGTTGGAAAGAATGAAAAGTACCACACATGCTACAGTTGGTTGGTTACAAGGAGTACAAACCAAGGGAGATGATGCTATTAAAGACATTATTTCAACTGGAGGAGATGCAATGAGATCATTATATTGGTTGAGGAAAGTGTTGGCTCAGAACAAGGAATATGTGGATCTCCTATTGCAGAAGACTAAAATCATCATGGAGTACATTGAAGATAAATTGGTGAGTGATGGAATTCTTCTTTCCTCTAGAGCTACAGAGCCTTGGGAATGGTATGAGGCTTTGCAAATTAGGTAGAAGGTTTTGAAGAGAGTATATAAATAGAGGAAATATATTGAGGACACCTTGACTGAAATTTACAACAAGTGTATTTCCTTCTTTGAGATGATGAGAAAGAAATTTGTGCCGAAACATCTTAGCTTGGAGCAGTTGAGAAAATGGTGGTGTGATGTGTATGCTCTAGTAAATGAGGGCCCTGTCACTGGACATCAGTTGGATGATGTGGCTACCTATATTGCAGTGATTGATAAATATCAAACCAATAAGGTAGATTGGGACAAAACGGTAAAGTAGTCAAGGGATGATATAAGGTCTATTGAAAGAAGGATTAAGGTTTTGACTATGCCTCCTGTGGCTGACTTAGAATTTTCTTGAAGGTGAAAGATCAAATAGATAAAGATAAAGGGGGAAGCAGTTAATACAATGCTACATCAAAATTTGTGCTTCCCCATTATTTCCCTTCTCCTCTACATGCATTGGTCTGAGTTGTGTTGGAGATCCCAGGCTGACCTAGATGGAGTTCATGCATTTAATGCATATGTTGTATTATTTTAAATTCCTCTTGGCCGACTTGTTTCATGGCCATTTATTATTATTGTAAATTCGAGCTAGGCCAACATGCCTTGGTGGGTTTCTATAAATATGGCATTCTACCTCATTTGTAAGAGCCAACTAGATAGTTTTGGATATTGAAGCGAATTAAGTAGTAGAGCAAGAGTTAGAAGTTAGTTCATTTTGATCAAGTGTTGTAACACAAAACACTGGAATTGTTGTTGTTGTTGGGTGATTTAATACAATTGAAGACATTGTGCTCTTGGTGAATTCTCTTGTGTTGATTTATCTTGCATGGTTCTTATTGTTCTATCTTTCGAGATTGCTTGGGAAGTATTAGATGTATGTTAGATTTAGAATTAGATATGATTCGATGGTGTTTATGGTTTGATGCTTGAAGTGTTTGCAACAATCGCTAGTCCATACTTTTTGTAGCTAGCTGATTGTTAGTTGCTTTGCAAAGTTAGCCTAGACCTTATATTTATTGTGCTAGTTCAATTGTGAAGGTTTATTCATTTCAATTATAATTAGGTTGTTTTGGATGAATTTTCATGATTTGAAAATCCTTAATACCTTAGAAGATTGCACTATTTCTGTAAGATTGCATATTTATTTGGGTTAGGCAGAAATCAGTTTCTGAGGGGTTGTCCCATTTCAAGTATTTCATCATTTGCATTGTTAATCTTAGGAGTAATTTTAAACTTAAAATTATTTTGAAACCTTATCTTTTGTTATTTCTTTATCATTTGGGTTAGATTTAGAATTAGAGGTATCACTATATTGCTAGATTTGATAAATCTAAGGATTCAGTATTTGCTTGTAGTAAGGTCCCTTTGTGATTACCAACATTTTCACATTTATCACTAAGTTGTTTATGAATTATCAAGACTTGACATTAGAGACCTTGGGGTTATCTCTTGAGGCTTGCTGATAGAGATTTACCTTTCAAGAGAGATAGGATATTTGTATCTTGTATGAGTTGTTGTTATGCAGAAAACACCATCAACACTAAGCCTATCCAAATAGGGGACATTACAATTGGTATCAGAGCCCTAATCTTGCTAGCCTACAGAAAAACCAACTTACGTATATATCTTGTGACTTACATGTATCCATGAGTGTACTTTGTGACTTACATATATTCAAGAGTATAATTTGTACCTACATGTATTCAAGTGTATACTTTGTGACTTACATGTATTCAAGTGTATACTTTGTGACTTATGTGTATTCAAGTGTATACTTTGTGACTTACATGTATTCGAGTGTATAATTTGTGACTTATGTGTATTCAAGCATATACTTTGTGACTTATGTGTATTCAAGTGTATAATTTGTGACTTGTGTGTATTCATGTGAATACTTTGTGACTTATGTGTACTTGTGTGTTTACTTTGTGACTTATGTGTATCCATGTGACTTACGTATATTCAAGTGTATACTTTGTGACTTACATGTATTCATGTGTATACTTTGTGACTTCATGTATTCACATGTATGCTTTGTGATTTCATGTATTCATGTGTATGCTTTATGATCTACATGTATTCATGTGACTTATGACTTATGTGTATTCATGTATATACTTTGTGAATTATGTCTATTCTTCATGAATTATGTGTATTTGTGTGCATGCTTTGTGCCTTGTATGTATCTATGCGTTCTACTTCATGATGGATGCATTTTCAACAAGATTACTTTATTTGTGTTTATAATTACTTTATGCTTAAAAATTATGAAAGTGCTAAAAACGTTGTCTATCAAAATGTTTCTTGGGTTGAGAAGTACTCAAAAATTATCTTATTTAAAATTGAGTTACTATTAATTATCCAAATGCAATAACAAAGAGTTGTAACTATTGAAGTGAAAGGTGTGACTCCCTCAAACAAGTGATATAAAAGGGAGATCACTTTAGAATAGAACCTCAAGCAATTTTACAAATGAATTAATTTAGGTCCTCACAAATAGTGATGATATGAGGAATGTGTAAATCCTAATACAAAAAATTGTGACTCCTTAAACTAAAGGTTGTGACTCTTCAAAGGTAAAAAGTTGTGGCCCTTCAAATGTGAAAGGCTATGATTGTTTTATAACAAAGGGCAGTGACTCATTTATTGTGAAGGGTGGTGACTCCTTCAAGAAATAAATATTAAGGAATAAATCTATCCAATAGATTCACCCCACCACCAACATATTCCAAAGTATTAAAACTTAAGTACAAAACATGATTGGTCACTATGTCAAGCTTCTTGAATACTCAAAATCATAAATTTTGTTAAGGTACAACTTTCACACAAACACTTAGGATTCAATAAATGTGTTCCTAACATCATAAGGTATTTGTTTTATGATAAGTGTTACCATAGGGTATACTTATACTTAATATACATAGCTTAGCTATTCCATCTAAAGCTTCTATTGTAATTAGGGAAAAGCAAATTATTTTACTAAAGTAGATGATATCACTTATACTATATCACCATAATGTTCCTTGCTTTGCATCATGGGTGAGGATGAATGAAGAGAAACATTAAACATCACCCTTAAGATAATAGATGTGTTTCATGCTCATCTTAATATGTGGAAAAATACCAAAGGTTTCTTGAAAAATATAAGGTCCTTGGAAATTCATTCATGCATATTCCCCAACAATCTAGTCTGTAAGATCTCTTAAATTGTTGAATAGACTAAATCCTCTTCATTGACAATATTTGTGCCCAATCAAATCCACAACACATATGATCTATCCCGCACTCATAGAAGCCATGGTAATGCATAACTTACAAAATTTATTTAGTGAAATTTTCTTATAAAACAAATTCACTTATATATGTATGACCTACAATAGATCACTTCATCCAAGGATATTCTTCTCCCAAGTCCTATCCTTGATAAAAGTAACTCAAAATTATTGATGAAAAGGACTTCAATATTGGGTACCTTAGATAAATTTAGTTACAACAAAATTGTTACATAAGCCTATGCTAAGCTACATTATGGGCACATAACCCACAAATCTCAAGATCATTCTCTCCTTTCAAACTTTGGAATAATTTTTTATTGTTTAAATGAAACCATGAAATAAAATAAATACTTTCCCAAGATATGAAAATAATTTTAGTACTAAACATGGGGATATGTCAAAAAGAGTGATAACCTACAATTGAGTTGGAATATGGGACAAGAATTGGATATTAGGGTAAAATGCTTCTATTGCTTCCTAGGAATACTAAACTATTGTACATCTTTCATTGTATTGACTTACTTGAGTATTATCTAGAGAATATATACTTAGAAGGTTATAACACAAGAGAATGTATGTTGGAAGATGTTTTAGGCTATTAGAAATAAACTCACCTCAAAAACTTGGTTTAAATGTTTATGTAAAATGAAGTATAATTTATCTAAGGTAAATTGGCATTAATTATTTAGAGGGGATACAACCTATAGTAAAAGAAACCTAGATCCTTTACTCAAGTAAAATTGACCTTACACCAAGGAGTGACATCTTGATATCCACAACACTCCCCTAATCCATCATGATAAAAAATACAATTTTTTTCTATCATTATGTATTTCAACAAGAGTAATAAATAATTTATACCATTTCCCCAAATCCTTAAGGTCATGAAATGAGAGAAAACTTGTCTTAAATAACAATTCTTGTTATTAAATAGTAGTGCAATAGCCAAAAGAATCTTGGACAAAAAAATGTCCTCATACTTTAGAGGATGGTATTAACCATATATTGATAGTAATTTGGGGCATGTATACTAAAAACATCATTGTAATATGATCAAGACATGACAATCATAACAAACAATAGAATTTTCAAATCCTATTGGTTGAGGACAAGCAATTTTGGGAAGGGTAGACTCTCATGCCCCCAAAATTGCAGCACTAAAATATAAAGCGTTAAAATAAACATGAATAAATAAAATAAATAATATTATAATATTATAATACATATAAAACTAATATAAAAATAAAATATATTAATAATAAATTCAAATTAAAAATATAATAGTAAAATAAAAAACATAATATATAGTGAAGGGGAATACAATTATAAATGGTGTGATTAAGTTCAACGATTCATTTAATAAAGTTGTAGTGATAGAATGTAGTAAAAAACATTTTCATTATAAAGGATAGTGAGAAGTGATTAAGTATGGGAAAAAATTACACTTCATAAAGCAAAGATCAAGTAAAGATGAAAAGCTTGGAATTAGCTTACAAACACGCAACAATTAAAGTTAATGATGACCAAACCTTCTTTAAGAATCTCTTGTATTATGGAAATGAAGTAAAGTATCATGATGGGTGACTCATATCATGTTGGATGACTCTTTGATTTGTGAAATAAATATATTATTCTAAGCTTGGCCAACCTCCTTCAAATAGATGCCTTGGATAGAAGGGTATACTAGTATGATATAAAAGAAGATTGGTTTGATGATTAGAGGGGGGAATCAATAAGGAATAGAAAAGAATAATAAGTTAGAATTTTGAATTTAAATCACCAGGTTATTCATGAATGCATTTTACACGTGTGAACCAAATCAATTAGAAATCTAGAAAATCGACAGATGAGAAACAAAGGAATAATGATTCTTTAATATGAATATAGATAATAGATTCTCATTTGTTTGATTTACACTAAGTAATATCTTTTGAATGTTAAGAACAAATAGAAGAACATTGGATATATATATATATATATACACAAACTAATATCTATAGTAGACCATCTAGAATAAATTATTTGCATATTGAGATGTAGTAATAATGTAAAATCATAGATATCGTGGTGTAGTGTTTTATGTATTTGTTTTAAATATAATTGATTCCATGCATTTCATATAGAACCAAAGAAGAATTGTAATTAATATTAAATTATCAATCTAACCATAAATTATTAATGCCTCTATAATCATTCATGGGAAGAAGGGATGGAAGTACTAGAGGGAGAGAGATTCCATGCTAAGTAGACCACCCCTAATGGATGTATGTGTGTCTACCATTAGGTGTCCAAGGGGGTTTCCTATCTACCCTTAGGATCAAAAGTAGGAAAGACTTTTGGAACCTTCCAATGATTGATTATTGGGGTGGATAATAACTTCGACCAATATATATTTCAAATTAATTAATGGATGTGAAAACAATACAAATGATCAATTAATTAATTTATGAATCATTGGCTAACATTATTGTGGGTTAAACATGAGTTTATCAAAAGTTGTAATTTGATCAATTATATCTCTCACTTTAAAATTGTTATTTTAGGGAAAAAAATATAAGCCTATCCAAATAGGGTACATTACATAGAGATGTTATGTTTGAAGTTATAGGGTCATGTAGTGTCATTCTATAATAACCTTTCTCATTTTTTCATATCTCCAATCCATTTGGTCATCATGAAAAATTTTCACACATTGAAAAAGTGTCAAATGCATTGAAGAGAAAGTTGCAAGGTGACATAATTTTCATTTTTTTCATTTTGTCACTAGGAAATTTCTTATTCCACACCCCAACATTCCAAATCATTCTAGGCTACATTGTACTGATGCTTTCCCTTAAGAGCCCTAAATTCCAAAGAGTGGAAAATTTTCACAAGTTGTTTCTCAAAAACTTTGACACTCAAAAAAATTGTGTTTAAAGGTACAAGGACCTCAATTTTCCATATCTCCAATCCATTTGGTTGTGGTAACAACTTTTCACATTTTCAAAAAATGTCAAATGCATTGAAGAGAAAGTTGCAAGATGGCATATTTTTTGTTCTATTCATTGTGCAACCAAATTAATAGTTCCAACATGTTTGGGTGGAAAGGTTTATGCTAGGAAATGGAATGCTTTGCACCCCAACATGCCAAATCATTCTAGGATACATTGTACTGACACTTTCTCTTAATAGCCCTAAATTCCAAAAAGTGGAAAATTTTGAAAAGCTATTTCTAAAAAGCCATGGCACTTAGAAATATCTTTTTTGAAGGTATAGGATCATGTAGGGTTCCTCTACAATAGCTATGAACACCTAGAATACTAAGAGGGGGTGAATCAATATTCATTGTAATTCATTATCCTTATCAATTTAAGCATTCATTGAAAACATCATATTGAATTTGTAGTAAATAAAATGAACATATAAAGCATGCATCACATAAAAGAACATAAGAGAACTAGATTTATGTTGAAAACCCTAAAAATGGAAAAAACATGATGAGAATTATCTCACAATATATTATAATTAGTTACAATGTTGATACAAAGAGGTGGACTCACTATCTAGAAAGAAAGAATGACTCACTACCAAGGACTCATTGCCTAGAATAGAAAAAGATACAGGAAAGGGTAGCTTATTTCCAAAATGAGCTATTAATAATGTATTTGCAACATGTTGAAGATACAGTTCCAATTAAGCTCTAAAATTTTTCTTAACATACTTCATACTTCACAACTACACCTTTCACACTTTTCAAATCACATTTCACACACACACTCTACACTTACACATTACATATCATGTCATCCTTCACACAATGAATTAGCCTTGAATATATACCACAACCAACTTAAAAATATTAATTAGGTCAGCCTAGTTACATGAATTGTATACCACATAATCTATCAACTTAAACATTTAACACACACATCTTGCAGAATAAACCAAAATGTGTACACCTCCAAAATTTTCTCCTTACATGCTTCAACTCACAAACCCAAAATCCTTAGGTTAGCACCATATAAAAAAACTAGTGAAGCAATAATTGAATGAACCAATTGTTCATTCACAACTCAACACATGGACCATCAAAACACTTTCCACCTGGATTACACATAATTTTGAAATTTGTAAACACTTCCTCAAAGTTTTATAGCCTAATATTTGGTGAAGCATTCCAATATGCACTATGTACTAATAACACTGTCATTATAGAGCCAATACTCTATGAACATTATCTTCAACTATGGAAGACATACAACCTTGAATCTTTGGAATTAGATGCCTCCAACATGCACAATATTACCTCAAAACTACTTGAAAAAATTTTACATAATGGATCAATGTGGACCACAAACTTGGTTCATTGTAGCACTAAACTATACATCGAGACTTAGGTTAAATCTCCAAAATAATTGGTCTTCATTGGACCAATACTTATATATTTCTACCATGGGTTTCCATCAATGAAAACACCATACACTATCATGCTCATCAATCTCCATCCATACATCATCATGCTCATGTTTTCAATAATCTCCCTTAACAACTCAAGTATCTAATAATTTCCCCATTTATCATTGATGGCAACACACTCTCATTTTTCAAAACTGCTCAAACTACTCCAAAACTACTCTCTCCCTTTGGCAACAATGGAAAAAGGCTCACTATACATACATACTCCCACTAATAAATACATGAGAGTAACTCCCCCTTACTACTTCTCTCCTATACACAACAAACTTCTCCAATCAATCTTTCCCTTATGATATATTTACATGAAAGTGGATACCCCTAACAATTTTATCCATCAAAAATAACCAAAATAGTACCATAGCACCATCAAATACTTTTGCATAGTAAACATTGAAATCATAAAGCTACATAAATAGAATAGAAATGCACATCTTGAATTATCAGAGGGTAAAATACCCTTGTTGGACACCTTTAGTTTGGTGAGGTGTGCCTCCCAGTCCTTCTTTCCTATCTCCCAATCCTTCTTAGTGATAGGGATTCTCTTAGTGATTTGTTATTGGAAAAATTATTATGTAAATTTGCTATCAATTTATTTTATGAGGCATATTTAAGTAATAATTTTGCCATAACAAACTACGTGTTTCAAATGGAACGATTAATATTTTCACCTAGAAACTTGGAAGCATCTATTAAACCACCTACATATTCACCAATACTATTAAAATAACATAGTGTATTAGGACCCATTTCACCACTTAAAATTTACAAATAGTTGCTTATGAGGATCCATTTCGCCAATTAAGATTTACAAATAGTTTCTTATAAGGATCCATTTCACCAATAGCATTAAAAAATAATTTTATTTAAGGACACATTTCTCCAATTGCCATGACACCTCCATGCTAATTGTAGGGCCATAATCACTTTGAGAATTACAACGTATGTGTTCCGTCGAGGTTTGATTCACCCAAGACTTAAATGCATCATTGTATAATCACATGGAATTTGCCAAATTTTTAATACATGATTTAAAAATCTTGTGGAATTCACCAAATATGGATTGATATAAATGCAATCGAATTATTTATTCACCAATAAAATTAATATTTTTTTGAGAAGTATACAAGATTTTCCAAGATTTTACACCTTCTTCGAGGGGGGATTCTTAAAGTTATTTCTACTTAGCGAAGGAAAGCATATTGCACTAACTGTCAAATTGAGTATGGAGGTCTTCTCCTTCATCTAGGGAACTAGGAACCTAATTCTTTTGTGTCACCTTGTTTGCATCTACTAAAACTTCAATTAAGGTTGTAAGTCTTGGACTTACCAAATCTCCGAGTTGGTTGTACTACATTTTTATCTTTTTTTTCTATTCTTGTAGTAGGAAGAACTAACCATGCATATTCTCAATTGTTGTGCTTGTTGTACCATTTGCATCATTAGCTAGATCATAAGCATTAGAGTCCTAAGCTAATTGTGACTCAATTGAGTCTATTTGATCTTTTATGCTCCTTGTGGAATTAGGCCATTTCAAGAAAAAACTTTTTTTTTTTTTGCTTCTTCTAAGAATTTTTTTACATCTTTTAAGTTGCCTTGCAACTTGCCATGTGAACACTACATTTGTCAGAAATATCAATCAATATCTTATCATTGACCTTCTTTTCCATTTCCTTTTCCAACTTCTCTTCCAAATCAATAGAATATTCCTTAAAGGAATCTAACAACTTTAAATTTTGTACACCGAAGAGAGAATGATCTATAGTTGCATCGATAATACCTTCTTGCAATACCTTAAATGATTCCTCAATCAACTCTACACTCTTTTGGTGTGCTTGTAATATTTATTTCCTTATAGAGGCATGAAAAGCATCACTAAGCTATAACTTATGCAAGAGAGAAATCTTTCTCATATCTACTTGACCTCGTTGTATTGGAATCTATAGAAGCTATGCAAATGCCACTGGTTCAAACTATAGCTGCATATCTAGTAGATCCTTTAATGAATCTCTAGAGGTTCCAAAGGATTCACCAATAGTTTTAGTATTTTCTCTTCCTTATTCTCACTCTTATCTTTCTCACCATTGCTAGAACATGTTTCAACATTCTTCTCTTCTTCTACAAACTTCTCACCATCCGAAGGAGGCAAGTTTTCATCTTTGTGTGCCTCTTTCTTCTCTAGGACTTTTTATTTGTATTCTTCTTTCTTCTCATTATCTTTCTTCATATACGGAGGAGGAAAATTTTGATCGTTTTGATCTTCCTATTTCTCTAGGGCATCCTTCATATCATCTTTCTTCTCTTCTTCAACAACATTCTCTACAATTGGAAGGTTATTATATGTAACCCATGTCTTCTTGCACATTCTCATCCACAAGAACATGCTCATGTTGTGCATTATCAAGTTCATTGATTTCTAAATAGTTGTATTTATGAAGTACACTCCCCTTACAATCTAAAACTCACAAAAACAATAGATAATGGCACAAACAAAATGCAAGAAGGAAAGAAAATATTTTCTATTATCATTGAAATGAAAATGAAATTACATCATTATATTTTCCATCACATGGGCTTTCTGATTACATAAATCTGCAAGCATGCAAATCAGAGCCACCATCTACATTGCTTTGGCCCTCCTTTTTGTATTCCCCCTTTACATCCTTTATTTGGAAGGTGTAACCGCCCTAGAATCTTTTGGAAAGTGTAACCACCCTAGAATCTTCTAGAAAGTGTAACTTCCTCAAGAAGATATATTGAAATTTTATTATTTTTGGTAGTACAACTTGATGGGGTCATAAATTTTGATCTGATCGTCAAATTTTCTATTATAATACATTTTCAAAAATCTCTCGAGAAATCTTCTTCCATAAAGAAGTGCTTGAAGGCCAACTACTTTTGTTTTCCACCAATTTTCAAACCCATCCGGAGCCTCTAAGTGTCTCAAAATTGACTCTGAAGATTTTACTAGGATTTTCAAAATTTAAAATTTTAATCTCTCAAATGACAAATGGTATTGAAGTGATTTCTTCACCATTCACTTCAATTTACCATTCTAGAGGTCTATGTAAGATTTTGTGTCCAACTATGCATAAATGCAAACTTACCAAAATAGTAACCCTGCCAAATTTAGCCCTTATTGAAAAGAAACAACATTTTTTTTGGGTGATGCAAGATTACTCTTACACCCTGGATGCTCCTACATCATGTATTATCCTTCATTTTATGTTCACTATCCGGAGGGACTCCCAACCCTTTATAAATTTCTTCAACCTTTCGTAGTCTCATTCTTCAATCTTTCAATTTCTTTTGTCTCTGCTCATAAGAGTGTTGACTCTTTGTTTTGCTCTGAATTTCTTGATGTACAGTTTAGATAATTTGTATCTATCTTCATGTGTTAGAGAAGAACCAATATTTTCCAAGGAAAATTCCTTTATCTTCACATCTTCTTCAATAGCTTCTTTCCTTCATGTATTTGAAACATTTTTCAATTCAACAGGTAATTGATCCTCAATTTTATCTAAGCTAATGTCAAATGTTACCATATACTTGACAATAGCTTCCTGAATTGTTGCCTAGAGGGATCTTTTCTTTCTTCTTCTCCTTTCCTTTAGCTGATTTTTCTCCTTGACCTGAACTCTTTACTCTTCTTGGAAAAACAAAAGATTTTTTTTTTCTCCACTTCCTCTTCACTCTCAGTATCTACAATATCAACCTTTGTTCTCTTGGTACTTGTCTCTTCCATAGTGTCTTGAGACTTCTTCTTCTGGATCAATTGTGGTCCTTCTTCTTCTACATCTTCCTCATCCTCAAAGCTAATGTATCTCTCTCTGGTGGCCTTTTATTTTCTTCTCCTCTTAGGTGGCATTTATTGCAAAGATAGGCTAGATGATTCTTTCTTCTTTGAACTTCCAGTAGCCACTATTCCAAATGCCTTAGTAATAGTAGGAGAGGGTACAAAGGTCCTAACTAACCTTCATGTGCTTGGAGTACCCTATGGAGAAATAGTAGTAGCTTTTGATTTCTCTGTATGTATAACCCTTATGAGGGTTCACTATCTCTTCCAAATGATTTTTCATCTTCTCCACATTCTTCTCAATATCCTTCTTGTTCTTTTCTAGATTCACCTAACTAGATTCCTTTGCAAATGTACCAAATCTATCCACAGATGGATCTCTTAGCTTGCTCAATAGAACTTCTAAAAAACCAATAATCTCGACTTCAATTACCTCATATCCAAGTTTTGGAACTCAAATTATTTTGGGTTCAACTACTTCCATAATACACTAATCTTTTCTAACCATGAAGGTTATATCATTCTTATACTTTTCAACAATTTTTGCTAGTAGGGTTCCATACAACACTTTGGGATCACTTCAAATCACCTTTTCTCTATAATTCACTTCAATTTCTCATTCAAAAATGACTCAATCTTATGCGAAATCACATATAAACATTTTTTTGATGACCTAAAATTTCATTGATTGTAGTTGACAGAGTTAGGTCAAAAAGCTAGCAAACCTTCATGTTATCACAAACACCTTCAATCACTCCGCAAATCTCCACAATTGAATATTTCATATTGGAGATAACACCAATAGAACAAACATGTCTATCTACACGTGTACTAGTGTGTTGAAGGCATCAACACATCTTTGGTTGGGGCTTAAATGTATTAGACTACTAAAAATCCCCAAAGCCAAAGCTCTTCATCTAGTTTCTAGAGGAAACATGCGCACTAGGTGTTGGCACAGACTCATTTTTCTTCACTCTCTTCTTTGTTCTTCCAGATATTATTCATTTCCTTCTTCATTTCAACTGGATCAATCTTCTTTATCAGATTACTCTTCTTTTTTGAAATAGAAGGTTCCACATTCTTAGATCTGTAAAACTTAGTTGTGTCCTAGTTTATTATATTTATGACATATGAGACATTTTTATTAAACAAACTTACTTCTTTGTATTTTAGATCTACATACAAAAGTATTATTCCCAAATCCATTGCATGCATAATAGTAACCATTGAAAAACATCATACCATTATTGTAACCATTTATCATCTGACTTCTACATTCACTATATTTATGACCAAATCTATTGCATGTATAGAACTATCTGAGAAAGGATTGAACATTTTGATTCATTCTACTTCTACATTCTACAACTCTATGTTATTGCAAGAATATTAGTAACCATTAAAAGATGAATACCTTTGTGCAATAGGTTGTCTAATAGGATGTCTTTTGAAATTTTTCTTCTAGTTTTGGAATTGTTTGACATTTATCTTCTTATCATTCTTCTATTAAAAATTGTTTGAAGTCTAATTCTCCTTTTTCAAACCCTAATCCTTCTTTGTCTTTTGAATCCTTTTGATTTACAATCATTTCATCAAGAAATGTGGAGCTCTTCATGAATTTGTCTTCTTGAATTTTTTTTTCTCCAGATTTGATCTTAAAGCTATAATATCTTTTTCAAGATTTAAATATTCTTCATATTTATCTTTTAAGTTGGCATTTAGGTAGTCTTCAACTCTTTTTCCTTCAACTTGCACTTTTAGATTACTAATTGTTTCATTTGATTTCTTGAGCTACTCATTTATTTTCTTGAATCTTTTAGTATCTTTATTGAGTTTCTCTCTCAACTTCTTGATACACTCATTTGCCTATTTAACATTCTCTTTCAGATCTTTGTTCTTAGGTTCTACTTTATCTACATCATCAAGACCTGTTTTGAGTTCTCCTTCCATATAAGGGTATGTGCAGGATCATGATGGCCCAAAAAGTGGCGATATGATGGGTATGTGGTTGACGACTTTTTTTTTACCCAAAATTGATGAAACGAAAAGGGTTTTTAAAGGAGATTCTCAACTTTTCACCAATATAAATTATGCTTTACTTTGAATTTAATAAATAATTATTATTTATTTTCTATTTGAATTATGACTAAAGTCCTTATTGATAAGCTTATTGAAAAACATCTATAGCTTTCAAACAGTATCACATTTTTTAAAATCTGAAACATGCGCCACATTCTATGCTTCACATACTATAGGATTAAAAAAATTTGAATTTCATGAAGTTTTGACCAAGTTAAGGCGGCCAGACATACATGTTTTTATATTTTTAAAAAGTTGTAATAAAAAATTCATAATTAATTATTTACTTGGAAAAAAATTACAAAATAATATGCATCACATCAAGACATGAGTCCTCTACTTATATCTAAAATATTATAAAAAAATATTATCATTTTATTGTGGTTAGGGTGGTCAGACATACACCTACTTATTTTTTCCTTGAAATTTAAGTACTACTCTATTGAAATTTCAAATTTTCACCAAATAGATTTTAAAAAAAAAAAACCTAGTAGTTTAGAAACTACATTCAATTTTCTACAGATTCTATTCTTACATATTTTTGAAATAATATAGATAACTTATTCAAATTTTTATGTCAAGTTGCCTAACTTTGATTTTTTGATTTTTTCGTCACTTAATGGCCTATTTTTTCCATGATGATCCTGCGCATAACCATAAAATTCACAATCTTCTTCAGTAAACCCTTCAGGGATAATCTATTTTGAAGGGATAGGATGCTTCCTTGTACCCATGTGTTCAATCTCCAAGATCTACCTTAGCAACCAAGCCAATAGAAGGAACCAAGCTATGATACCAATTGTTGAACACCCAAAATGTTGAGAGGGGGTGAATTAATATTCACTGAAATTCATTAACCTTATCAACTTAAGAATTCATTCAAAGTATCATATTGAACTTGAAGTAAATGAAAGGAACATATAAATAATGTATCACATAAAAGAACACAAGAACATTAAATTTATGTGGAAAACTTTAAAATGGAAAAAACATGGTGAGGATTAGCTCACAATATATTATAATTGGTTACAATGCTAATACAGAAAGGTGGACTCACTATCTAGAAAGAAATAATAGCTCACTATCGGTGGCTCACTGCCCAAAATTAAAAAAAAAAAGATAGAGGAAAGGGTGGCTCACTACTAAAATGAACTAGTAATAATACATCTACAACATGACAAAGATATAGTTCCAATTAACCTCTAAAAATTGACTTAACACACTTCATACTTCACCATTACACCTTTCGTGCACTTTTCACCACATCATATTTCACGCACACACACTCTTCACTTACTTATTGTTACCGACAAATGTAGTATGGTGCCAACTACACTTAATCCATGAGGATTTAAAGTATAATTGAGCCACTATGCATAAGTCCCAATAAGATCATCCAATATAAACTAGACTAAGAATCCATTAAAACTAACATATTAAATCATGAAATCTTCAAAAACACCTATTCTAATTTATTGAAACTTATCCTATTGAGGGAGTGGTGTTGCATTTATGTGGAATGACAACCCTTTCCCAATCCCCTAGATAATGAGCTTGTTTTCATCTATTCTATTGAAGAGAATTGACAAAACTGATGAAAGATGTGTGATAAAACATGATTTAAATGCTAAATTAACATGATGAATGCTAAGATGATGAATATGGGTGTGAAATTCTAGTCTAGATGTATGCAAGCTTCAAAATATTAAAACCCTAATTTAAAAATATGCTAAATGTATGCACCTATGTTATCATGGAAGCCATTAATGGAAGCCAAGCTAATGATGCAAGAAAATTAAGCTAAAAGGATGCTAAATAAGTTCTAAACATGAGTGCAAGTGAAAGTGATTTTAACAACATAAGTTTTCTCTTAAAATGATGGCTCCATTTGTCTCCAAATAGTGACCTATTTATAGGAGGACAAATGAGAAATGAAGGGTTAAGATTAAAAAAATTAATCAATGGTCAAAAAGGAAGGAAGATGGAGACATGGATCATGGATTCTCATCAATGGATGACAATCAATAATCACATGGATCAAGAAAAGAGTCAAGGGTTCATATTCTTCCAAAAAAACACACTTTCAAAACTTGCACAAGATGTCATGTTGAAAGTTTGTTGCAAAAAAGGAATATTCCCTTTTCCAAATGAGTGGAGAAAGAGAATATTCTCATGGGTGAGGAAAATTAGGTATTTAGTTAATTAAAACTAAATTAAATTGTGCAAAGGGGAAGGAATATTCCATGGGAATATTCCTTGTGGAGGAATGTGCAGAGGAGGAATATTCCCTTAGAATATTCCCTTGCAAGTGGGAAGAGGAGGATAATTAGTAATTTGATAATTAAATAAATTATTAATTATGCAAATTAGGGAGATCATATGATATTCATTAAATAATTTATTTATTTAATGAAAAGGGGGATGTGATATGATATTTAATTAAATAAGAGAACTTAGGGATCAAAATTTGACAAGTTGATTTATTCAATTTAACAGGACAAAGGGCTAGTATGAAAGGGGTACGAATTAACCTAATTAGGTCAATTAGATTAATAAAAGAAAATGACATAATTAATTAAATAATTAGGCTAATTTAATCAATTAAGTGAAAAGAGGATGGGTTTTTAGGATGAAGCGATGTTAGTATATCAAATTCAAGTACATGATATCATTCAGGACATTTTTAAGTGTCTGCATTTTCCCCTCTTTGAAGTGAGGTACCTGTTACGTTGGTTCATAGATTGACGCTTTTCAGATTAAAAACTACTGCTTAGATCAAAAATTCAAAAAAAAATAAAAATTGGATGCCCCACTATTGCCCCAGTGGAAGGAATACATTGGTTCCCTGCCCCCTCGAGAAATCAAGAGAATTTTTTTAATTTTGAGTTGATCACTTGACAGAGGTTAAATATAGGTTCAAGTGCCAAAAAAGGTCCCAAGATGCCAAAAATAGCCTCAAAAATGCCAAAAATGGCTCAAAATAGGTTTCAAGGGTGCAAATGTCGATTCGCTATTGAGCGTAGCAATGCGCGTCGCTAAATTGGCAACACACCCCTAAAATGGATACAACGACACACCCCTAAAAGAGTGAAGCTATTGATTTCAATGATGCTTTTGATGTTTTGGATGCAAAGTCTCAAATTTTTATCATTTTTTCAACTTTTTAGGAAATTGACGCTATGTGCGTGATGTGTGTAGGAGGACCCTCCCCCATTGATGTCATGAGAACATTTGTTAGACATTTTTGCTATAGCCAAAGATTTTGATGACAAGGATGTGGAGTGGCTGGGTATGATGGGGTTAGGTTTCATCACTTTCTTTCTTGAGGTCCAGACACATTTGGCGATGATGATTTCTCTGATTGAGAGGTGGCATAGCGAGATGTCCTCATTTCACTTGCCCACTAGTGAGGCCACCATGATACTGGAGGATGTATGGAAGATTTTGTGATTTCCCATACCTAGAGAGTGAGTGATTTATGACACAAATGCTAAGAGAGATGCATGTCTCTCCCTCCTACATAGATAACAGATTGTTCTAGTCAACTCCCAAATAGACCTTGATGTATATCATGATCGAGTGCCCATTTTTTGATTGTTCATAGTTGCACAGATCTCTAGAGTGATTTCCCTAGACCGATGGGGCAGAGGTTTTAGTCCTAGATGGGGTTTTGCCTAAGAGGGGATGATTAAGAGTACCGTGATGTATGCTTGGGGTCCAATTCTTCTTATATCATTGTACCATGATATGCACGAGGTTGTCTACCAAGAGGGTAGGATCATAGGAGTAGGTGTTACATTGCTTGACATTTGGGCATATGAACACATTGTCATTTTGAGGCCCTTGGTTGTTCTAGTAGATATTCATAAGGATGAGTTTGTCTTCTTCAGATATAGGGTGTCGATGACTCTTCAGCATATGGGCCCTATAGGTTTACCATATTGGCATTGTGTCATTGATGACATAACCATGTTCAGATGGAGGTTGTGGCTATAGGCTCCACCATGGTATGATGATCATCAACAACTTGATTTTTCTCGATAGACTCACTACCTAAAAGGGAGGGAGCACACCATGATAGAGTGGTACCTTCTAGAACATGTGGCTTGCTAGTTTAGGGAGGTACAAGATGTGCCTCCTCAGGATTATACTACCATTTTTGTGAGATCACAAAGGGAGGTGCAGTGGGGAGCATAGTTTGACCCTATAGTGGTGGTCAATGACTTTAGAAAACTTGTTGCATAAACCTAGGAATATGATTAGAGACTCCCAGATGTAGGCACAACTCTAGCTTATGATGCATGGTTCAAGCCACCCACTCTCTTGATAGATCCAACAGGGGGATATCCCTGAGGTAGAGGGAGACGTAGAGGTAGAGGCTAAGGCTAAGGCTAAGATTGTAGTTGAGATGGAGGTAGGGATGCTAGCCAAGGTAGAGTCCAATAGGATCAGGATCAAGATAGGGCCCAGGTGCCAAGTGATGGGCACCAGTAGCAGCTAGATTAGGGTCATCAAGACCTAGGGCATCAAGATGGGCATGATGGATAGGTTTTTGAGGGCACCATTGCCTCCTCCACCCCCATAGCAGCTAGATGCAAAGGCATAGGCATAGATAAAATCCCTCACTACCAAGAGATATTAGCTGCATCAACAACTACAAGATATGATAGCATAGCGAGATCATGAGGTCTAGTTGTTGTATCAACTAGATTTACAGCTAGCTTGAGAGATTGGGAAAAGATAGCAGTTGGACGAAGTATCAGTTGCATCATAGGGTCAGACTATAAAAGCTTGATTAAATAGAGAGGTAGTTACTGAGGCAACTTACTACCACATGTGTTACCAAAAAGATGTTCCCAAGTGATGAGATAGCCTGATTTTTCACAGTAGAGGGAAACACCACCCAGAGATGAGGATCAACCATGAGTTAAGGGTGAGTTGAGCAGCCACCAGGACTAGCTAGTTTTCCAAAAACTTTTTGATTGTTTACCTGATTATTTATATAGATATACATTCATGGGCTCCTTTTTGATATCCTCGTGGATATTGTATTTTTATTGATATACACTCACTGATTTAGATATTGTACTATGAAAGTCATCTATATATATGAGATGATTCAGATTCAACATGTGATGTGCCTTTTATTTCATGCTTTATGAATGTATGGATGTATATGATATGATGTGATGTGATATTTATGCGATATGCGTCATGATTATGTATGGATGCAATGTGATCGATGCACTTCTTTTATTTATGTGTTGCATGATATGAGATGATGATCTATGATGTGATGTATATGGGATGCAATGTAATGGATATATTAGATTATTTTTTAGTATCTTTTTATGATATGCTATGGGATGGATGCTATGATATGATATGCTTATGTAGATGTAGATGATATGGATGCATTTCTTTTTGTGTACTTTTCTACACAATTGATGATATGATGATGTATGCACATGGATGTATATGTGCATATATATATAGATAATGCATATGTTCATGATAATGCAATTTATGCTTATGATATGTGGATGTACGATGGATGAATGATGATGTTTTTGTTGATTGTCATGATAATAGGCTAGTGTGGAAAGAAGATAGAAGAATGAGATGATGATTTAACCATTTATTTTGAATATTGATTCAAAAATTCCAACAAGTCTATGATCCACTAATACTTTATTAGATATGGTGAAGAGAGATGGATGATTTTGGTCATATCTTGGGATTGGGATTTTCCATCATTCCTTATGTTTGATATAACACATATACATGATGCATTATGGTATTGAAAACTAAGATAGCATTGTATCTAGTGTATTGGAATTTGACTCTACAAACAAATAGGAGAGTTCTTGTTCACACCTTGACATACAAAAACCTTGTTAGAATCTATTTTAGTAGTTCAGAATATTTTGGACCAAAGCATACACAATAGTCAATAATCTACTCCAAATGACCTCCCTAAACACAACTAAGCAAGTATGCACCAAGATTATTTTACAACAATACCCACAAGCATATCAAACAAAAGATAATGATTGATGCCCCATTCCTTTCTCTCTAAATTGTTTTGATAAAAATCATTGAGATGTCCTAGGAATGGGTCATTCAAATAAATCATAATAATAGATCAAAGTCAAATAGTTAGTGTTATCTATATCTCTTGTTAGTTTAACTTAGCTAAGGTGATTTTTGATGTTGATGTCCATCGAAGGAAGGATGCATCCTAGGACATGTTTATTAGATGGTTTGATTAGGATGGGGTGTGTGATAAGCCATTGATACAAACTTCACTAACTCATTTAACTATAATCTATACTTTATATTTTGACACTTAGGTTATCATTTTATGACTTGCGATAATTGGTTTCTATTTGTTTTGCCAAAGATTGAAGATGGTGGTTTGATTTATTGTGGGTGAAGGTTTATTGCGAGTGAAAGTGAAATGGGATGGATGGTTTTGGGTTTTCTAGAATATTTCAATGTTTTTGGTATTTTGAAAATGTTTTTGAGGCTATTTTTTTATCTTTATGAAATTTTATGTGAATTTTTATGTTTTTGGATTATATGAGGCTGTTTAGGGATTTTGAATGTTTTGAATGATTTTGGATTTTTCAATTTTCAAACATTTTTGTGTTTTATGAGTTTTTCAATATTTGGATGTTTTAGTATTTTCTAGATATTTGGATTTTTTGGGGTTTTCCAAGATTTCCAACAAAGAACCTAACCTAAAAGACTATCCTAGAGGCCTCGAGGGCTTATAAAAAATGAGCCTTGCTTACATTATACACATAGAGACCATGTAGTTCAACTGACTTGGCTTATTGCGATCAGAAATGAACATTTGATGGATTACTATTTTATTATGATGGACTCTTAAAGGACTAACCTAGGGTGTCTCTCAGGCATATCAATGATGGCCTTGCCTACGTTCAAGCTTAGAGACAACGTAGTTCGACATGGTTCAATTTTTGGATTTTTTATGTTTCAACCTTTTTAGGGATTTTGATGTGTTTTGGATGTTGTAGATTTTGAATTTACAATTTTCAAATGTTTTTGGATTTTTTGACAAACATTTTATGAATATTTCTGAGATTTTTGAGGAGATTTCCAATAACCTTAAGATATACAAGAACCCAATCCAATCCATAACGAATTTCCTCTAGCGTGATACAATAGACTACCTTGATAAAGGTAAGAAAAAATGACCTTAGGAATATGCCAAGTAGTACCAAAGGGGATATGATACTTCACAATATCAAGCCATGATGCAGGCATGGATGGGTGATGGAATAAATAGGATGAATGATGCAATGGATAGATGTGATGCCAATAATGGTAGGATAAAGAGCCAAAGATGGATAGAGGTACTTTATTTATGAAAGGTGCATGTTCACGAGAGGAAGATTTTTTTTCTTTACTTTTTTAATCCTTTTTCTCTTTTTTTTGGATTTTTTGATCATTTTTTTATTTTTTTGTATTTTTAGATTTACACCCTTCAAGTCTAGGTATAAAACATTTTCAGATGCATACTATTTGTCAGTTCCTAAAAGGGTTCACCTTTAGGAATTGATAGTTGGTACGCTCCTGATACATAGCTTGTTGTGATGAAAAAGGGACCCAACCAGTTAGGCTTAAACTTTCCTCTACTGTCCTTATCTAGAAGATTTTTTTTATTTTGCTTTTGGATAAGATCCTCTACTTGGAAAGACTGGCACTTGATCTTGTTATAGCTTTGTTTCATTCTATTTTGATAGAATTTCAAGTGATTAAGGGCATCAATATGATGCTCATCCAAGAATTCTAGCTCATTTACCCTAGATACTCCATATTCTTCATCAGTGATCAAATTCTATAGTGACACTTGCAGTGATGGAAGATCAACCTCAATAGGAAATATGGTTTTTGATCTATAGACCAAGGAGAATAGGGTTGCACTTGTAGGCATGTGGATACTAGTTCAATAGGCTTAGAGAGTGGGATTTAACTATAGATGCCAATCACAACTAGCTTCATTGACTATTTTCTTTAGGATTTTTAGAATAGTTTTATTTTTAGCCTCAGCTTGAATGTTACCCTGGGGGTAATACAGGGTAGAGAATCAATGATGGATGTTGAATTTTTCACATAGCTCTTTCACATCCTGATTCTTGAAGGGTGTTCCGCTATCTGAGATAAGGTATTTTGGAACACCATAGAACAAGATAAGATAATTTAGGATAAACTTATAAATTTTCTTCCTTAGTGGTTGTTATGATAAACTTGTGGCCATTAGATGAGGTTGGAGTAACCTTTCCTACATGAGGTCAAGCCCCTGTGAGAAAGGCCAAGGTGTGACCATTGGTTGCAACTCCTAAGCTAGAGCATGAATAAGGTCTTCAAGTTGTTAACATTGGAAACACTTTTACATGTACTAATGGGATTCTCTTTCCATGGTTGGCTAGTAGTACCCCATCCTCAATAGTTTCTTAACTAAATTCATACCACTAGAATGGGAACCACATATGCCATCATGTAATTTTGTTAAGGCGGTCAAGGCTTCCTCTTGGTTGAGATATTATAGTAATGTCCCCTTGATGCTTCAACAATACAAGGTATCACCTAGGATCACAAATTAGGATTCCTTTTTAACAAAGGCCTTTTTAAAATTGGAGGTGATATCAGCTAGGAGGGTTCCTCTACTAAGGTAGGTGAATATATCATGATACCATGGGGATCCAAGACTAATGATGACACATGCAAATTCAAATTATGGGATTTTGAAAGTTGGCATGAGAAGTTGTTCTACCATGAATTCACATTGAAGGATGTTGTGCGGCATGTCTAACAATGATCCAATTGGTGCCATAACATCTGTTACTTGGTTTTCCATGCGAGGAATTTTCTCAAAAGTTACATTTATGAAAAGGTCCTTGAGACTTTCTACCATCTTCTTATAAGGAGTGAGCTTGTAATCCTTAGTTTGTTAATTGTCACTAACTTGGTTGATAACCATCTGTGAGTCTCTATAGACTTTCTACTCTTGCATCTTCCATTAAATTTCTATCCTTAGACCTATGATTAGGGATTCATACTCTATGATGTTGATAGTACATGGAAATGATAACATGCGTGACTTTGGGATGTAATCACCTTGATGGGTGATAAAGAGAATACACACACCTAACCCATGTTAGGTGAACAATCCATCAAAGTAAATTTTCTATTTATCTATTGTATTAACAAGGAATATTGATTCATCAGGGAATTTAGATACCAAAGGGTTCTCTACATAGATAAGTGCTTCTGCCAATTGGTCTGCAATCATTTTTCCTTTTATTGCCTTATGCCCCACATATTCTATGTCAAATTCAGTCAAGACCATTACCCATTTGGCCATTCACCCTGTGAGAGTTGCTTTGAATAACATGTATTTCAATGGGCCAATCTTTGCAATAAGATTGATTTGATGTGACAACATGTAGTTTCTAAACTTTTGTGAAGCAAAAACCGCTGCTAAGTGTGCTTTCTCAATGGATAATAGTTCATTTCATAGCCCACCAAGGTCTTGTTGATGTAATAGATGGTTCTTTCCTTTCCATTTTCGTCATGTTGTGCTAGAAGAGCACCTAGTGCTACTAATGTTGATGAGATATACAGGGTTAATGGCTTGTTTGGTATTCACAACATGAGCACTGGAGGTGTCAATAAGTAGTCTTTGATCTACTACAAAGCTTTATCAGACTTCTCATCCCACTTGCAATTTATTCCTTTATGGAGAAGATGTGAGAAAGGGTGAATTTTTTCTAATGACTATGCTATGAACCTTTGAATGGACTGTAGTGTTCCTTGTAACCCTCTCATATGCTTCAATGTTTGTGGTGGTTCCATATCTAGGATGGCTTTGACTTTTTTTGGATCAATTTCTATCCCTCTTTTGATACAATGTAGCCAAGAAGCTTCCCTGATGTAATCCCAAAGAAACTTTTTTGGATTCAGTTGTACTTTATACTCTTCAAGCCTATAAAAGATGGGTCCTAAGACTTCCATGTGCTCACTCCTTTTCTTTGATTTTACCAAAATATCATCCACATAGTCTTCAATTATTTTGTGAATCATTTCATGAAAGATGAGGGTCATTTCTCTTTGATAGGTCGCTCCTACATTCTTTCCAAATGGCATCATGTTCCAACAATATGTTCCCCATGGACGAGTGAATGTAGTTTTGTGTTGATCCTCCTTGGTGATCATGATTTGATTATAGCCTAAAAAAGCATCCATGAGTGATAGAATTTCATGCCCAACTGTTAGATCCATGATGATGTCGATGTTAGGAAGAGGGAAATCATCCTTTGTGCATGCTTTGTTCAAGTCTCTAAAATATGTTCATATTTTGATGTCACTAGTGGGTTTGGAGACTAGTACCAGGTTGGAAACCCACTCAGGATAATCAATCGGTTAGATAAATCCAATGTTAAGGAGCTTTTGTTTCTCAATTTTCACCAAGAGTGCTATCTGTGGGTGCATCTTCTGTAATTTATTATTTACTGGTTTGGCTTTAGTATAGATTGCTAAATGATGCACAACTAGTTTTGGATCGAGCCCTGGCATATCTTTATATGACCATGTGAAGTTAGCTCTTCACTCTTTCAGGAACACTGCTAGGTTTTTTTGCTCTTTATCTAGAAACAAAGATTTAGCATAGAAAGTGATCTTGGGTGCTTCACTTGTTCCCACATTGACTAGAGTTGCCTTTTCTGCTAGCACTATTGACTTCTATAGATGCATTGCACTAAGGGGGAGATTGAATCCCTCATCCTTGGGAACCATAGGGTAAAAGCACAAAGTTGTGTCACACTTTCAGCCAACTTATCAGCACAATTAAATTTAAGTATTTCTAACTAAAAATAATTTTTGGTCAAACATATGATGTAGTAAGATTCATTCTAGCTAAGTTAGATACTTCCACAATTTTTTCAACTAAAATTATTGGCTAAAAATATATGGAGCACCAATTTGAGTCCAATTTACCAAAAAATTAAAATTATTTGAAAATTTTAAAGTTTCAATAACTCCTAATGTAAATAACATTTCTTAGAAAATATAAAAATACCCTTTTGTAGACCCATAAATTTAGTTTTCAAAAATATATTTATTTTAATAGTTTAAATATTATTTATATTTAGTTTTAAATTTTTACTAAAAGTAGGTTATCAACACAAAATATTAGGTTGATTACCATGCCAAGGAAAAATACTAAAACTTATTAAAAAAATTAAAAAATATATGATGCACAAGATAAAAGAATCTATTTCAAGATAGTATAATTTTTCTTCCATTGTAGATAAATATTTAATATGAAAGTTGACGTCCAGTGGAAACAACTATTTTTTTATTCATGCACATTTTAATATTTATTGAAAAGATGAGAATGAATGTGGGAGGAAATGGACTGCAGAAATTGGGAAAGAGCTTTTGGCACTAACATGAACTTTTCAAAAAATTCTTACTGTTCTAGGTTTCCTTTGGCTCTCTCAGGTTTAGATTGGCTTGGTTAGGGTCCTTTTTCATAGTCATTTGTTGTAGCTCCACATAGATCATTCTCTTCGCTAGTGGAGTAAACTTTTTCCAGGTCTAAAATAGGGCTTCTAGTTAAATCAAGGGAATCACAGAGCTACAATGATCATGGTTCCAAGCGTCCCATTGGGAATGCTCATTCTAGTAGAATGCTCACTCAAGGAAGGAAAATTCCTTTCGACATTTGTGGGTCAGATTCTGGGTAGGATGGAGCTTCTTGGTCTTGGGAAAATGTTATCTTTGAATGGCAGATCCCATTGTCCTTTCCTAATAATATTCCTATTTGATCTGGAGCACCCTTCATTCCAAATTATAAAGCTTTTCCTTCCATGGTAGATACGCTTGCTTCGTATCTAAATAGCATAGCTCAGAGGCATGAGAATTGTTATAGGATTTTTCATTTGCAGTTGAGGAACGCATGTCGTAATAAGGTATTGTCTTTTCCACCGAGTGTTCCTGCTAATCGATTGTCTTCTATCCCTATTTCAAATATTGTTCCAAACATAGAGGATAGACAACTAGATTTGAAAAGAATGGGCAAGAAAAAGCTAGGAAAGCAATGGGTTTGAAAAGAGTCTCCTCAAAATATTGTTAATGAATCTGGACTTGATGGGTTAATTATGATTTCTCTACCTAATGAAATATTAGATGCACAAATTTAGGATCTCAAAGATCATGCATTAATTTGTAAGTTTTGGAGCTTCTTCCATACTATTGAAACTTTAAAAGATCTACTTTTCTCTGAATGGGAAGGGGCTAATAAGGAATTTTACATAGACCAGGGAAATGGTTTCTTCGTTGTTTTTTTTTCCACCAAGTTGTAGAGGGATTTAATTCTTAAACTTAAATCATGTCTTTTTTAGGGTTTTGGGTTATTTACTTGGGCATGGACTCCAAATTTTGATCCTTTTACCAATGTCATGCAATTCATTCCTTTTTGGATCCAATTTCCCACACTTCCATTGGAATACAGGGAACCACCTATTGTGGAAACTATTGCTAATAGTCTGGAAGTTTTTGTATGCCATGACATGGATTTTTTCAAAAATCCAGACAAACCAATTAGGGTCTATGTTTGTTTAAATACTTTTAAGGTTTTTCCTTCTTCAGTTAGAATTTAGTCAAAGTATGGGTGTTGGAAGAATGCAATTCTAATTGAGACACCAAATAATGTTTGCACTTCTTGCCATTTATTTGGCCATTCTTTCCAACAGTGCGAACATAGTACTAATATTCAAAATAAGGATTTGGGGGATTTTTCTCTATCTGATAGTCATTCACAAGAACACACAAATGAGTTAGAAAAGGTTGATAATCAAAATGCTTCAGATAGAGTTGTTTTAAATCATGCACAACAACAATTCCAAAATAAGAATTTTGGACAAAAAATTGTATCAGTGAGTTCTTCTTCTTTGTCTGGGATTCTTAATTTGTTGGATAATTCTTTGGTGAAGGGTGTCTATTCCTATGATTTTCCTTTTGTTTCAGAAGTTTCTACTAATCTGTTAGGGATATTACACATTCTCAAAATTGTAGGAGTTTAAAGTTTGTAGTGAATTTTCCTAAGAGATGGAAAAAAAACTTAGAGTTTTTACCTTGGAAAAGATCCCTATGCTTGTACATACCAAGCCTTTCTCTAGGAAATGAGCAGCAACTAGATGTTATAGTTTCAAAACTAATGTGGGATAATTCTATGGAACCAAAAATTGATTCACGAGTTCCTCTTTTGGCTTCACATAATGAAGATGATGTGGTTGAGTTGGGTTTACATGATTCACTTTCTATGGATGGGCATGATAGCTTGGAGGTTTGGGCAGAACGAATTGCGAAGATGGTAGGGTCCAACCTTTTTGATGAAATTGCTAAAGAAGTGATTAATGAAGAAGAGGAATGTCTGACAGAAAAATGTAATAAGATTTTTCTTGTTTTTGCAATTGTCATTACAAATGGTACAAAAAGTATAGTTGACTAGTCTTTAAGAAGTGATAATTTAGAAGTTCTAGAGAATAGTGGAGTTTATGGGGTTGACTTTGATTTCTCAAAACATTTATCTGTCAGCCAAACTCCTCTTTAGACTCCTCTAATAAAGTCACCTGGTAAGAGAGGTAGGAAATCAAATGCAATTAAATTGCAAGAGGAAATAGCTTTAGGAGTACAGCTAACCTTGGATGGTAGCATAAAGAAAAGATTGAGGGGAGCAGGATGCTCTCCTCGATTGTTATGATAATTATCTCTTGGAATGTTAGGGACATTAATGCCCCTAAAAAACATGCCTAGGTTAAGCAACAAATTAATTCATCAGGGACTGATATTGTTCTATTACAAGAGACTAAGTTGTCTAAGGAGAGTTATGAAAGTATAATTTCCAAGTGGTCTATCTAGAAATCTTATCATTCTATAGCTCAAGGAGCATTTGGTGGGTTGTTAACTTTATGGAATGCTAAATCTATTCAACTGGAACCCATTACTAATAATCCACACTAGAAATTGGAGTGTGTTATTCACTTTGATCTAACCTTCTTGCTGGTAAATATGTATGCACCAAATTCAACAGCTAGTAAGAAAAAGCTTTGGAAAGAGTTTGAATTAATTTTTGAACAATCAGGGTTAGAAAAAGTCATACTTGCAAGTGAATTTAATGCAATATTGTCCCCTCATGAAAATAGAGGAGGAATCATACCACCTCATAAGACAATGGAGGATTTTAATAGGTTTGTTCATGGTAATGCACTTGTGGATGTGCAACCTAAAAAAGGGATCTATACATGGACAAATAAGAGGCATGAATTTATGCATATTGTTGTTCAGTTAGATAGATTTATAATGTATTCAAATTGGGTAGTAGGTAATTATGTTCAAATGTTTGAAATATTTCCATGGTCGAGATCTGATCATTTCCCAACTTCCATTAATATTGAAGCCAAAAATTCACCACACAGATGGTCTGCTTCTTTCAAATTTGAGTCAATGTGGTTCAGGCATAGTGACTTTCTACTGTTATTAAAATCTTGGTGGATGCAAGCACTATATATATCAGGGTGTATCATGTATAGGTTTTGTAAGAGAATGCAACATTTGAAGGGAAAAATAAAACAATGGAACATACATGTGTTCAAGAATATATTCCATCAAAAGGATATAGTCTTTAAATAGTTGGAAGTGGTGAATGAACAAATTATAAGTCAGGGGTTGGCTCCACAAAATTTTGAGGATCGGAAAAGATTACAATCATAATGGGAAGAGTTATTTTTGTATGAGGAGTTGTATTGACAAAAGAAATCATGTGAATTATGGCTTAAAGAAGGTGATAAAAATACCAAATTCTTTCATATGTCAACTCAAGTTAAGAAAGCTAAGAATGAAGTGTTTCAAATTCAAGAGAGTGCTTCGGGTAAATGGTTAAATAATGAAGATGACATTCAAAATGCAGTTAAGTTCTTTCCAAATCTGCTATCTACACCATCACAACAATTTGATCAGTTAGGGATTGATAGAGAGGATATGTTACAAGCAATTATTTCTCTTGTCACTGATCAAGATAATGTACAACTTAATAAGCCTTTCACATTGGATGAAGTGAGAACTATTTTTTTCTCACTCAAGGTTGAAAAAGCTCTAGGCTTTGATGGTTTTACAACATTGTTTTTTCAAAAATGTTGGGAGTTCATAGGAAATGATCTGCTTAAGGCATTTGAGGAATCTAGAACATCTTCATCCATGCTTAAGAAATTTAATGTAACACACATTGCATTAATTCCAAAGGTTAAGGATCCTAAGTCTTTCTCATAATTTAGGCCTATTTCCATTTGTAATATGATTTATAAGATCTTTACCAAAGCAATATTCCTCTATTTGTTTCCCATCATTCCAAAGTTAATATCAGAAGAACAAGGTGGTTTTGTTCTAGGCAGGGAGACAATAGAGGGTGCTTTGGTGGCACATGAAGTTTTGCATTCAATCTCTTTACACAAATTCCTTCTTTTATCATTAAGCTTGATATGATGAAATCTTATAATAAGGTGGACTAAGCTTTTCTGATGCAGGTATTAAGGAAATTTTGTTTCTCTAATAGATGGTGTAAGTGGGTTCTTTCTTGTCTATAGGTTGCTAATTTTTTAGTATTAATCAATGGTACATCTTTAGGCTTCTTTAGTTCCACTCAAGGTGTGAGGAAAGGGGATCCATTATCACCCTTTTTATTCATTATATTAGCTGAATCTCTTAGTAGGACAATTAACCAATCTCATTCCCAAGGGTTGTGGAAAGGCATTGCAATACCTAGTACGGATTTGTCTGTAACATATTCATTATTTGCAGATGACAGACACATTATTATTTGGATTAGCTCAGATTCCAAAGGCCAAGCATATTAAATATGTCTTAGATAAATACTCACATGCTTTAGGTCAAAAACTAAATGCAGAGAAGTCAAAGATTTATACCTTTCATATTAAATTAGGTTTGCAGAAGAAAATTGTTAATCTTCTTGGGTTCCAAACAACTGACCTACCTTGCAAGTATTTAGGGATTCCGTTCTTTTCAGGGGAAAATAAAATCTCTTATTGGGTTAACATCATTTAGAGTATTCAGAAGAGAGTAGCAACTTGGAAGGGTAGATGGTTGTCACTTTCAAGTTGAATCTTATTGATTAAATCAGTCATTTCGACCATACCAAATTACTATATGGCTGTGTTAAAAGCACCAAAATCTATGATTCTATTAATTGAAAAGATTATCAGGGATTTTTTATGGAAAGGAAACATGGATAATAAAAAGAAAAATTATCTTATTTCATTAGAGAATATGTGTATAGAGAATTCCAAAGGGGGAACAGGTATACACAACTTGTCAGCACAAAACCAGGCATTGGGGGTGAAATTAGTGTGGTACATGTATGCTAAGTCACATACAAAATGGTGTAGAATTATGCAAAAAAATTACTTAGGTAATATGGATCCACAAAGAATTTTTACAATGTTAGACCCACCTCAAGGCTCAACAATGTGGAATTTTTTGGTTTCTTGTAGAGAGGTAATAATACCCTATCTTACTTGGGAAATCCATGATGGTTTAAAAGAAATTTTTTGGGAAGATTCATGGGGAGGTCATGTACCTCTAAATTCAAAAAATAATCTGCAAGATATTCAAGCATTGCTCACTGTATGTTGGGGAGACAAAGTAGGTGACTATTTTGATAATATAGATGAATGTACTGGCAAAGTAAAGTGGAAGGATGTATTTGTTATTGTTGGTTCAAATGGTCACAAAGAGGAGTTTATAAGTATTTTAGGTGAGAGGATTGTATATTTCTCAGGAAAGGATGATAAGCTATTATGAGCACCATCAAAATTTTGAACCTACACTGTTAAAATAGGTTATAAATCAATAATGAATCAAGGGGAAGGTATTAAGCCACGATGAGCTTTATCCTTTTGTTGGGATTCTTCAATACTTCCAAAGGCTAGATGTTTCTCATGGCTGGCCATTAAAAGGCGAGATTTGACAAGTGATAGGCTCCTCAAACTTGGGATTGCAGCTCAATTTAAATGTGTCCTTTGTGATGATGAGATGAAAGAGGTAAATCAACTCTTTATTCATTTCCCTTTTGAATCTCTTTTTTGGTCTTTTATTAAAGAGAAACTAAGTTGGTATGCTCCATTACCAAAAAAATTGTGGGATCTTTTCTCAAGTTGGCCAATGTTGCACAAGTCTGCATTATTTTCTTGCATATGGAGAGTGATTCCTTATGTTATTTTATGGACCATTTGGTGGTAAAGGAATAGAAGAATTTTTAGAAATGAAAGATTGAAAATTGATCAAGTATTGGAGAAATTGGAGTCCTCAATATCAAAAATATCAAATGCATATGTCCTTAAGAATAAGCATGTTGGTTCCTTGTTCACAGATTGGGACTCTAAGTTGATGCAAAGGTGGAATAAGATTGTCCTTCCATTCAAGGGAATTTTACACCAAAATCCAAGATCTAAAATTGATAGAAGCAAAATTCATTGGATACCACCTATAGAAGGTTGTTTTAAGCTAAATTTTGCTAGTGCTTCATGTGGGAATCTAGGTTTGTCAGGGGCAAAGATTGCTATTAGAAATCACAATGGACTCCTAATCTCAACAAAGTGAATTAAACTTCTGAAAGAAACAAATAACATTGCAGAAGCACAAGCTTTACTTCATGGCTTGTAGCTAGCTTTTGTATTGCAATTAAAAGACTTGAAAATTGAAGGTGATTCTTTAATTATTATTAATGAATGTAAGGAAAAAAAATATTTTGTTGGAAAATTAGGTATGTGCTACAATAGGTATGGACCTTGATGGATAAGTTCAAATCTGTGCAAATAAAACATACTTATAGGGAGGGTAATCTGGTGGCAGATAAACTTGCAAATATTGGGTGTGAACAGATTCAGAAAGAGAAAATTTATGAGAGTAATATGCAAAATGTACTAGAGGTTTTAAAAATTGCTATTCAAAAGGAAATGTTTATTAGCTAAACATGTGGGGGAGATAATGGGAATGTATGACAATTCAAATTCTATATACAAGTGCTATGCTTATCAAAGATTTAAGCTAGGAACGTACTTGAGAGATGTGCTAAAAATAGTAATATCTCTGGAGATGTATAAAGTACTAAGTTGTCGACACTCTTAGTCTACACTTGTTTTCCTAAAAACGGTCATCATTGATCATGTACATCGGTAGCTAGGGTATTGTTTTAAATGTCTGCAAATTGCTTGATCTACAATCGATTTCCAGGCTGTTTAGTACAAGCCAAGTGTAAATAATTGAACATTTCCAGTATTTCCAATACAAAGCAAGTGTGATTGGCATGTGTTTTGTCTTGTTGAAGCAAGTGAGATATATCCCAAGTGTAAGAGGCAGAAAATATACGTGTTTAAGAGGTATGCTAAAAATAGTAACATATCTAGGAATCTATAAAAGTGCTAACGCGTTAGTATCATAAGTCTACTCATATTATCCTACAAAAGGTCATCATTGTGCATGTACACCGCCAACCAATTTCTTTTTTTCAACATGTGCAAATGTTTGATCCTCAATTGTATTCCTTGTGGGTAGTACAAGCAAAGTGTTAATAGTAGAAAAATTCTAGTACAAAGAAAATGTAATCGGTAGAACATAATTCAGAATGGCATGTGTGTGGTTATATTAAATTAAGGGAGATATATTCTAGGTGTAAGAGGCAGAACACTTCTAGTACAAAGCAACTGTAATCGGCCAAATGGATGTCTAAATGGCATGGATTTGGTTTTTTCGAAGAAAAGGAAATAATCTGTTACACAAATAAAGGAGATTTGGAACAAATTTATCAAATTATTCTTTAAAGAAGTACCCCAGTGATTGCAGTGAAGGTATGTATTAAAATTAACAAGTGTCGATGTTTTACAGGGTAGATAATTGGAGGCATCCGTCAGTTGATGCCTTCTCATGTGCTGAAATTTATTCTACCCCTATTTTCTTTGAATTTTTTTGAGATCCACTACTATTAATAGAATGGTAGTGTTTCCATTTTGCAGGCATAAGTAAATGCAATAATGTTTCAATTTTTCTCATGGGTGTTCAAGGCCAAGTGATGCTACATATTGTTGGCTTTAGTTTATGGGTGGCTGAGCTTAGTTACATAGAGTTGGTGACTTCGGTTCATGGGTTTGTGTTCTGGTATGATTTTGTTCAATGTAATGCAACAAAATCTATCTATCATCATTGATTAAACATTCTTGTTTTCAATGGATGCCGAATCATTCTATTCTTCTATAGAATAATTTGAGAAATTTTTTATAAGCTTTAAGCATTCTGTTGAGGATCTGTTAAGCAAAGTTGTTTTGTGGAATTTTTTTGCTACCAAAATGTATATTTTTTTAGATATTTTCAAAACATAACTATCCCATTCATCTCTTTTGGGTGGTGTGTTGTGCAGGGGTCATTGTGCTTGTATTGCACCATGGAGTTCATGCCATGAAACAATAGAGCTTCTTTTCCCATATAGGAATGGGAGGTTTCGTTCTCCAAACCACTGGAAAGAGATCAATTATCACATATCTTCAAGACTAATTGTATGCCTGTATATAAATGTTTGAAAAATTCAATTGGTGATGACATCCTACTTCCTACAACTCATAGGTTAATTTTCCTTCAGAACTGGTATCAATTTTTGTATCAAATATGCTAGACCTGAACCCAAATTATCAGAATATGGTTAAACTGGAAAATACAACTATCAAGGAAATATTTTTGCAAGATAATGCTTTGCTGAAGAGCTTACATAAATATAATTTTTGGAAGGGTGAAGCATATGTGGGCGAGCAATATCTTCCCAAGACATTATTTGTATCATAATGAAGTATACAAAAATGTCTACATTGCGATGAAAATCTCATTGGAAAATAATTCATCAAGTTACCTATATCGAGCATTAGCATGCCATCATTTTGAAATTGGGGATGATATGGTAAGGACCTTCTAGTTAAAGTATCATGCATTATCATTTCTATTGACACATCATTTCCATCATGAAGTTAGCACCAACAAACAAGTAGCAAATCAGAAAGAGGTGGAGTCTGCAGAGTCTCAAGCACCACAAAGAATTTTGTATGCACATTAGGTCAAGGAAAAATCACTAGTTCTGAATATGAACATCACTGCAAATTCTCACTCATCTCCTCCAGCACATTAGATCATGCACAAAGGAGAAGAGGTGGAAGGCTCATCTGTTGGAAATGTCTAATGCAAGATCTTTTTGAGCACTATTGTGTGAAAATTTTGAAAGCTGATATGATATAGATAGTTTTCAAATATTGAAATTACTAGTGTATCAACTCTTTTGTATCTATCAAGCTAATTACATATAGGCTACTATAATCCTCAAAACTTTACTACTATAATCCGTTAATTTATTATATTAATATATCTAGTCAGCCTATAGCCTTTTATTAAAAATAAATAAATATTTATTTAAAAATATATATACTTATCAGAATTAGAAAAAAATATATCCATGCACTAAAGTTGCAAGTTCTAAATACACACAAAAATTTTGAAAGACAAAAAATAAAATTTACTATGAAAAGTTTGACATCTCATGCAACTTCATTTTTTAGAATTTTATCAGCAACTAAATTATGGTGTTAATTTATTAAAAACTAGTTTAAATATTTTTTTTATTTTTTTTCAAATACAAATAGATAATACTTAAAAATACATATTTTACTAGATTACATCATTTTAAAATTCAAAACACATATGCCAATTTTTAGCAATTCAAGTTTAAAAGTTAGATTAGTGCTGGTTGTTTCCTTTATAAAGTGTGACACAACTTTGTTCTTTTACCCCTCAAAGAGGTTTTCACCCTCAGATGCATCCTTTCTTTTTACTATTTTAGGATCAGAGAGTGCCATAGTGTGGTTTTCACTCAAATATTTGCATGCTAGTTGCATTTCATCAATTTTGCGACTAAAGGATTCAATTGTTTCCCCATAGTACACCCCTATGTCTACCTCTATATCAAAACCAATTTTGTGATCTGCCCATGGTATGTTGTCACAGATTCCTATAAATTATAAGATTGCTTCATCATTTTTGAATAAATCTAGAATTGGTGGTCCTTGTTGGTTCTAGTCAATGAGTTGTAGGTATACTAGGCTAATTTTAGTGGGTTGATTGTTCATGGTGAAAGATGTTGTGGATATCATGAAGAGGGAGTTATTCTCAAATAGGGCAGTAACATCAAGGGGGAAGTCATCTAAGGTAGTATCATAGGATGTTGGTAACCAAGAGGAAGTCCCAACCCATTTAGCAGAAGTACCTTTCCCAATAAGGGTAACCTTACTAGTATTACATCCTAGGTCAAGATTCTTTGGATATTTCTTAGGAAGGATGGGTTCTAGCAAATCATTGTCATTTTTTTCTAGTTTCTCTTTCTTGTTGTACCCCCAACTCTTCATTAGCTTCAAGTCTTTGTTGTCATCTTCCATGGGAAGAACCGGGGCAGGTCATTCATCTTGATACAACAATTTAGAGACATCTTCCTCATTTACATCCTCTTTGTTCAAATCCTCCCACTTGGTGAAGGTAGTGGCTTCCATCTTTATTGTTTTAGTGACTTTTTTTCTTAGTGTGGGTTTCCCATGAGTTTTGGGTGAAAGAGGTAGCCCCCCCAATACAAAAGTATCCTTCATTAGTTTATAGCTTCCACAACCATCATCCTAGATCACTGCTTTGATGTCAAGAATATTATACACAATGGGTATTTTTTCTTCTAAGGTAGATGCAAGGGATGATGGGTCAAAAAATGAGGAGGATGGTGTAGGCCCTTCATCATTTTTAGGGATCTAGGGTATTTTATATAACTTGGCCTAAGGATTCTTGCAATACTAAAAAGGCTCAGGATCTCCATGAATGGTAACTTATCTTCCCTCAAAAGGAAACTTTACACATTGATGTTAGGTCGAAGCTATAGATTTTAGGGCATGGATCCATGGTTGGCCAAGTAGGATGTTGTAAGGGAGATCAAGTTATAACACTTGGCATGTAGTCTCTGTAATGATAGGTCCTACTTGTATGGGTAATGCAATGATGCCTTGTGATACCTACTCTTGATCATCATATGCTCAGATGGTGGTACTCTTTGCTTTCTTAATAGTATCCTCTGAATAGCCCAAGTTCTTGATCAACTAAAGGGTGAAAATTTTTAGACTAGCATCTCCATCTACTAAGACTCTTTTAAAATTGTTCTTATGAATAATGACCTCAAGGTACAAAGCACGGTTATGAGATGGTTGTGATGCTAGGTCTTGTTCTGAGAAGGTGAGAAGATGATTACTGATATGCCCTACCATAGCTTGAAACTGTTATATGTCAATATCCTCAGGGATGAATGATGAAGAAAAATATTTCTCTAAGATTTCCTGATGTGCAGGGAATAGCCTTAATAGTTCCAAGATAGAAATCTATGTGGGGGTTTTCTTAAGTTGATCTAGGAGACTTTACTTGCTAAGGCTTGATGTTGGAAAAGTAGGTTATGCCCTAGATTGAGATGGGAATCCTTGGATGGTGACTTTTCATGTCTTGTGGTGACTTCACACTCCACACTAGGCCCTTTGATGGTGACGACGGTGATGACACTATCACAGGAAGTGGCTACATTGGAATAAGTATGACGTACATTTGTGTAATACTTAGATTTTCTAGTGTTGTTTCCTTTGCTATGATATCATATAGGGTTCTTATATATCTTGAGATCCTGATTTCCAGTTGGTACCTCAACAAATATGTCTTCACTCTCGATAAGATCTTGGATAATATTCTTGAGCCTCATACAGTTTCATGTTTTGTGTCCTTTTATTTTTTGAAAGTCACAAAGATCTTTTTCATTGTACCAGGGTGGTTTATCCTATGGTTCTTGGTAGTTTTCAAAATTGGGAAGCATTATTAGGTTTGAATCTTCCAATTTCTTCATGATGGTTTCAATAGGTTCTGACAATTGTGTGTACTTGAATTTTAGAGAGTTATTTCTATTGGGTGTCTATCGTTGTTGTGTTTCAATGTTGTTGACCTGGTTATTTTTTGATAGTGTTGTTTGTTGCACAGTCGGTTGAACATTAGCTATTTGATATTTTTTGGCCTAGGAGCACTTAGGACCACCTTAGCATCTACCATTCCATATTCATTACGTTCTTGTTCTTATCCCAGACACGAGGCTTGTCATTTGAATTTTTTGATGGGAAGTTGTCTTTGTAGGCTTGATTATTTCCCTGTGAGATTAGAGCTCTCTTGATGTTAAGGGCTCTAGGGACAAGATCATCATAATAGGTAATGCACTACATCTTTAAGTGGAAGGATATATCTAGATCTAAACTTGCTATGATAATCCCTACTTGTTGCTCATCAAGAATGGTCCACTTGCTCTCATTAGCTCTTTGTATCCATTGTTGCAAGAAATTGATGAAAGATTCTCCTTTATTTTTTTTGAAAGTATACAACTCTTCTAGGCTTACGTCTATGTAAAGATTAAAGGAGAAGTGATCTATGAATCTATCAATTATTTCTTGGAAGGTTTTGATTCCTGGAGATAACTGAGAAAACAAGTCAATAGTTGGGCCCATCAAACTTTGTGGAAATAGGTACATCAAATAGGACTCATTGTAGGTGACCTCCATACACATGACATTAAACTCTTTGACATGGTCCATAGGAATTCCTCTCCCTTTGTATTTATCAAATTTTGGGACTTCAAATCAGAGAGGGAATGATACCTTACAATGTTCCGATCGAATGGATAGGGGCATAAGTTTTGTGTATGGGGTTTCTTCATTTTTTCCATCCAGATATCCTTCATTTCTTGTGTTAATGCCTTAAGTTATGATGCAACATCATCTTGTGGGTTTGGTGGAGGAACATATGGCAGAAAGGAAGATGAATTGTATGTGGTATTTTGATATGATGAGGTGTACTATGGTTTGTATGGGGGTGTAGTATATTGCAAATGGGATTGTGGTGGAGGTGTATATTTTCCTAGTGTGTTTGGGTTGACGTTGTTCTATTGAGGATTATAGTAGGAACCTTGTTGTTGTTGTTTTTTGGAATAATGTTGAGCTAGAAAGCCTTGTTGTTGTTGTTGGGCTGCAAGGGCTTGTTGTTGTATTTGTTGTTGTTGTTGTTTTTGTTCTGCTAAGGGTACTTGTTGTTGTTTCTCTTGTTGGACAGCTTGTTGATAAGCCTACTGTACTTGTTGTAAGGCTAAATAATGTGCTTGCAATGTGAGATTGGTAGGTTGTTGGTACATCTATGATGGGTTGACATTTTATGTGGGTTTTGGGTTGTTGATGAGAGGTTAGGGGTTCCCTTGGTTTAAAATTCCTTGAAAAATGGTGGATTAGGATGGAGGAATGTAAGTTTGTGGTCCAATTTGATTTTGCATGATGAGAGAAACCGTTGGGAGATATTTTCATGATTCCATTAGGTATTGTGATGGTAATGGCACACTAGGACCTTGAGTCCATTGATTGAAAGGGTTCCCTTGACCAATGTTTCAGGGATTTCCTTGTGTTTAGAATATGGTCAAGGAATTACCTTGGTTGATTTGGTTCATGACTAAGGGGTTGTTTTGAGTTGGGTTGGTGATGGATGGGATGGGTGAACTCATTGTGAGATTTGATGAAGATGTCTCATATTGCGTTGAAGATTTATTTTGCATAAGGGGATTAACTTACCCTTTTGGGTCTATTTGAGACAATTGGTCTATACTTCCTTTCATGATGTTGGGCACACTTTTGGTACTCTTGGGGATGGATGAGGATGGGTGACCTCAATATGTTGAGGTTATCAAGGATTCGTGAAGTGTAAGCAGTTTATTTTGATGTAAGGGGTGTTCAAGAATGGGGGAAATGCCAAATTTTGGTGTCCAAGTGGTGGTTTAGGAAGGATTAGTGTTGAGGGTACCCACAAGTGTGTTTCTTTCAAATGGAAGAGTATGGCCAGATTCTTTAGCAAGAATAGCTGTAATACTAGGAATGGGTATTTGATTTAGCCCTAGTGATGGAGTTGTTTGAATAGTGGATGAAGTCAAGCCTTGTGTCAATGATTGCACAACAAAATATGACTAAATTGGAACTACATTTTCTAAGGCTTGATGTTCTTATTTGTACTCCATGATTTCCTCCCTAGTAAGTCCAAATGGGTTGTTCATAATGTCTTCTATCTCACATGGCTCTGATGGAGATGAAGGTTGTTGTGATGGGATAACTTGAATTCTTGGATAAAATTCTTGAGAATTGGAATCACTTGAGGTGAATGTGACTTTGGTTTTCTCCATGGTTCTCTTGTGTTGTGATCTTGTCTTTACCATAAATTTTGGGTCACTTATGGGAGAGTTGTGTTGGGATTTATAATGTTTAAACTCTCTGGTTGATTCAAATCTAGGTAGAAGGGATGCTCTAAGTCATTTTGGAGCAATGGTGATAATGGGAGATGAAAAGATGAATGATATAGGAAGTTATCTTTGCAATCATTTTGGGACAAAATTTTTGACTTAAGTTTGATTGTTTGATGTTGGATAAAGGATGTTCATGAACTTGTGAATCTTTAGGGTAGACTTGCAACCTTCAAGATGAATGCATTCAAAGATAATAACTAACTTAACCAAATGCATGGAAAATGATTCATTTCACATAAAAGTAGCTAAGTTAGGGATTGATGGGTTGATAGATGTCTAAGTCTAAAGTGTTGGTGTGTCTAAGGTTTTGCAAAGATTGGTGAAGTGAAGTGTGAATTTTGATAAGGGGTGGATGAAATGTTTGACCCAATGTTGACCTAGAGTGAACCTTTTGTTTTACAAGACCAAGGTAGTGAGAAAGATGCTTGACCCTAGAAGTAACTCAATCCAAAAAAAAAATGTTGAATTTAAATGAGGGGTTCATATTGAGCATACATGTCTGGATCATTCATTGAAACGTGTCTATAAAAATTCCCTGCCAAAATGTTCCTATTGTGATTAAGAATCACAAGGTGCCTCTTGACAACTTTTTGACTATGATTCCTAAGTTTGAAGTAATGAAATGTAGACCATCTCTTGGAAATTCTGATTTTGTGAGAGATCATTTAGAGAAGCCCGAGATGATGGGAAAGAGGATATTTATTGCCACGCATGAGGTGGTAATATGGGCCTTCCATCCACAATATTGGCTTGTTCATCTTGTTCATCTAAGATGTATGCTATGTTTCTCCACTGGATGGGTGTTTCCTTTGTTTCAAAAGTGAATCTTCTCAAACTATTAATTATATCCATTTGTTCTCCCTCAATTAGTTCAAAGTTTGGTTGAATGATAGTGGGCGTAAGGTTTGGTTGTTCAACTAGAGCGATCGAATGCCAAATGGTCATGTGGGGTTCAATATATCAATTTATCTTGCTTAAATGAGTTTATTTTTTACCAAAAAAACTTTGTCTTACTTAAGTTTCAAACTAAATGTCTATGCCATAAACATCATTCATTCCACAAATTCCATTTTTTGAAAAGGATGAAGTAAGCGGTATAGTTACCTAGGTTAACTTTGGGAAGTATGGATTGAGATGTAAACCAAAATATTTAAAAGTCTCAAAGAATAAATCCTTAGGATCAACATCAATATCAAGGTTTTTTTCAAAGGGATCCATACTTAGACTAAAGGGTTTGAAATTTTGAAAAGACTTATTGATGTTTGTTTGCAATTGTTTTGGATCTAAGCAAGTGTTAAACTAATTCACAAGAATTTACAATCCTAGATAGAGTGGGTACATATTTCTTAGTAGGCTTCCCATCATCAAACAAGATGATTAATCCCTAAAGATGAAATGGAAAAATAGGATATTTCAAGGAAATGTAATGTCTTGACACACCAAGTAAAGGAGTCCCTTCCCCATTTGATTTATTTCCTCAATAAAAAACCGAACATGGTAACTTCTTGGATCGGTGCTACTCCAATGCACTACCTTAAAATATGCTTCAGAATTGGACTTGGTTAGCCACAACAACAAGGATTTTAATGACCATATTTGAGATAAACTGGTGTCATACACACAATGATTCACTCAATTAAGAGGCCTCCTAGCCCTTAGAAATATCTAAGGGTTTTAACGCATCACAAGGATACTAAGGGAGACATTGGTTGGTATGGGACAACCACAACTAGTTAGTTAATGACTTTAGTCACATCAATTATTTATATATTGGATCAAAATGAAAGCACTGCTTGGGTCATTCCCTCTCACAAGTTGGGAGGCAGACCCTATATAGGTAACACATGTTTGAAGTGTAAAATGCTTTTTGTCACCCAAGATTTCCAATAGGCACAAGGGGAGAGGATAAGTGATTCCAAGAAGAAAAGGTATACTTGTGTGTTTCTCTTCACCCATGATCACATGAAGTGCAAGGGGATTGGATACACACAACAAGCATACTTAAGCAAGTCAAATACATGTTCATTTTAATCCATCATAGCAAAATAAGTTTGTTTTAGGCACCAATTTAAAGTGTGAAAGTTGTATTGTTCAATTTTAAACCAAAAAGCATAATGATGTGAGGGTTCAGTTTTGACCAATTTAAATATTCATTTTAAAGCCCAAAAATAAATCTAGTTTGGTCCTAAATCATGAAATAAAAGCATCATAAATGGGTTATAATTTCCCCATACATTTCAAACACTTGTTACAATTATATTCAAATAGTGATATGCTCCTTCACTTTGAATTTTATCATCCAAACCTGCAAAACCAATTAGCCTAAAAAAGAAAACAAGTCAGTGACATGTTAGCAATCGGATAAAGTGAAAATTAAAGCATGTCAAAATTCTAGTTTATTTTTTGTTTACCAGTAAATTACGACACTGAAATCAATCACGTCACCGAATTTCATCAATAGTGTTGCCATATAGCAAGTGTGTCACTATACTAAAAAATTGATCACATCATTCTATAAAAAATAGTAACATCAAATGTGTCACCTTATTAAATGCATCACTATACTAAAATTCATGCTACATTAAAAAAATTAGCTTAGCATCGCTATTTTAATGCACATTGACCAAATATAATACGTGTTGCTAAATTAATGTGTTTTAAATATCAAATGCATCACTATATAGCGATACGCTAACAAATGCATCAATGATTTATCAATAGCATTGTTGAACCTAAAAATAAAAGAAGAAAGAAGATTTAACAAGAAATTTGTTAGATTGGTTAGTTCATGCCCTCCTAGCACCAAAATTTGACCGAAGAACATAGTATAGTGCCAACTACACTTGATCCATGAGCATTCAAAGTATAATTGAGCCACTATGAATTAGTCCCAATAAGATCTTCCAATATAAACTAAACTAAGAATCCATTAAAACTAACATATTAAATCAAAAACACCTATTCTAATCCACTGAAACTTATCCTATTGCAGGAGTGGTGTCGCATTGATGTAGAATGGTGACCCTTTCCCAATCCCTTGTATAATAAGTTGTTTCAATCAATTCTATTGAAGAGAATTGATGAAACTATTGAATGATGCATGATAAAACATGATTTAAATTCTAAATTAACATGATGAATGTTAATATGGTTGATATGGGTGTATGCAAATCTACTCTAGATGTATGCAAGCTTCAAAAGATTAAAACCCTAATTACAAAATATGCTAAATTTATGCACCTATCTTATCATGGACTCCATTAATGGAAGCTAAGCTAATGATGAAAGAAAATTAAGCTAAAATAATGCTAAATAAGTTCTAAATATGAGTGCAAGTGAAAGTGATTTTAACAACATAATTTTGCTCTTAAAAGGATGGACCCATTTGTCTCCAAATAGTGACCTATTTATAGGACAAATGAGAAATGAAGGGTTAAGGTTAAAAAAGTTAATCAATGGTCAAAAAGGAAGGAAGATGGAGGCATAGATCATAGATTCTCATCAATGGATTAGAATCAATAATCACATAGATCAAGAAAAGAATCAAGGGTTCATATTCTTCCAAACAAACACACTTTCAAAACTTGCACAAGAAGTTTTGTTGAAAGTTTGTTGCAAAAAGGGAATATTCCCTTTTTCAAATGAGTGAAGAAAGATAATATTCTCGAAGAATAATCTCATGGGTGAGGAAAATTAAATATTTAGTTAATTAAAACCAAATTAAATTGTGCCAAGGGGAAGGAATATTCCATGGGAATATTCCTTTTGGAGGAATGTACAAAGGAGGAATATTCTCTTAGAATATTCCCTTGCAAGTGGGAAGAGGATGATTAATAATTTGATAATTAAATAATTTTTTAATTATGCAAATTAGGGGAATTAGATGATATTCATTAAATAATTAATTTATTTAATGAAAGGGGGATGTGATATGATATTTAATTAAATAAGAGTACTTAGGAATTAAAATTAGAAAAGTTGATTTATCCAATTTAACAGGACAAATGGTTACCATGAAAGTGATAGGAATTAACCTAATTAGGTCAATTAGATTAATAGATGAAAATAACATAATTAATTAAATAGCTAGGATACTTTAATCAATTAAGCGAAAAGAGGATGGTTTTTTAGGATGAAGCGATGTTAGTATATCAGATTCAAGAGCATGATATCATTCAAGACATTTTTAAGTGTCTACACTTATTGTTAGCAAAATAAGGACAGACAACTAAGAGGGGGGGTAAATCAATTGTCACAGAATATTATAAACATTCAACACATCAGATACACAGAGAACACCAAGATTTTTTACGTGGAAACCCTATTAGGGGAAAAACCATGGTGGATGTTAGTCCACAAGATTATACCCTGTTAAAAGTATAAAGAATGATAATGGGAATGCACATGCATTCAGGAACACTGCCTGGAGCTCATTGCTCAAATACAATGGAAAAAACACTGTCTTACAAAGAGATTTGGATTAAAACCATCCGAATTGTGAACTGAGAAAATAGCTTCTTCAAAAGCCTGATTACAATTCCAGTTAAGCACAAAAAACCTTCTTCACACTCCACTCAAATTTCTTCTCACTTTGATTTGCAATCGAATGATTTGGGCACTATTCGCACAACTGCACTTTGTCTAGCATGCATTCGCTCTTGTGCACACACTGACTTCTTTCAAACAACCACTCTTATATATCAACAACAAAGAGCTACATCAACAACCGAGTTGGCCAGAAATATGAAACATATTTTCAATGTCAGCCCAAATTTATAAATAAATTTTCAATGTGGATCAAACACCATTGGATAATATCATGATAAGACACAAAAAAAAATCCTTGAGCATGCCAAAAATTCAAATTTTAATTTGCAAGGATCCACAACACATTACAACCATCATGTCGGCCAAGAACATGAAAACCCAAACATACCGAGAAAAATATTCAACCATGAGCACACTGATTAATGTGAGCGTACAACAAAGATAGAGAACGATCTAGAAACATCCATGAACACCAAGAAACAACAGAGAAACATCCGAAGAAACTAGAATTACTAGAATTATACCAAATTTAATCAAGAAAACTAACAGAGACCACAAAAACACTGTCAAAACACAGATCTTCATATCTTGAACAAATCTTCACGCGAACCTCTGAAACTTCTGGTGGATGGACTAGATACACTCAAAAATAAACCCTTTAGTCCACATCAATTGATATTCAACGTATAGAACAAGACACCTTCATGACCTTCACAATTCCATTAGGAACCTACAAAACTTTCTTTTACAATTTTCTCAATATCCTCAACATATACAACCTTTAATATATCAAATGCTAATAGTGTTGACATCGGGGTGATTCCACAATAGTGGTTTACAATTTTTGGCCAAACTGGACACTGAAATTATTATTTTTAACTAAATCTTCATATTCGGGCTCCTATAGCGGCTAAACCGTGAAGAATTTGAAGATGATGCAAACTAGAGTCTCATCACATTTTCTCTGTAGATTCTAAAAATATTTTTTTCAAAATTTTTGGAATCAAATTGCACTTCTTTTTCCATCTCCCACGAAAATTCATTTTTTTTCAAAAAATAGCATTTTTAAAAAATGTCGCACACCATATAACGCATAATTTTTTTTCCATGAAGGATAAAATTATAATTATTTTGAATTTAGATTCGTAACTCTAATATCTAGTGCTTCCACTTGGTTAGATAGTTTTTTATTGAATATATTTTCTTTAATCAAGTTTCGAAGTCAAACCAATTACAATTCAGACATAGCGCGATTGTATAATGCATAACTTTTTTTGTATATATCAAAATTTATTTTTTATTTTTTTGTTGGACCAAGGACTTTAATATCTAGTGCACTCATATTTTTCAAATTTTTTTTGATAATCTGCTATTTTCTACATGTGCAACAAAGACCTTCATTTTTGATGAAAAACCTATGTTTAATAAAACTAAAAAAAACATAATAAAACCAAAACATATTAAAATTATATTCATTGGATAGATCATTCTGAGAACTACCTAATTCTAGTTGGGTTTGTGAAGATTCATCCATTTTCATCCTCAACCCGAGCTCCGAAGTGCCAAAATTTAGGGTTTTGTGTCTCGGGGGATGAGGAATAAGGGGGGTTTGAATGAACCCCTAGGGGTTCGAGCGCACCCATAGGGGTTCACTCAAACCAGGGTTCATTCAAACCCTAGTTCATTCGAACCCCCCTTTTATAAGGGGTTTTGTTGGATTTTTTAGCGGGAAAGCATTAAAAGGGTTCACCCAAACCTAGGTTCTAGTGAACCCCTAATGGGTTCAATCGAACCAACAGGTTCATATGAACCCCTAAAATTTGAACCCTAGTTCATTCGAACCCCCCTTTTATAAGGGGTTTTGTTGGATTTTTTGGTGAGAAAGCATTAAAAGGGTTCACCCAAACCCAGGTTCTAGTGAACCACTAATGGGTTCGGTTGAACCAATAGGTTCGTACGAACCCCTAAAATCAAGTTTTTTTCCATGCATTCATTTTTGTGAGTTTTTCTTCCTCACTTCAATTGTAAACCACTATTGTGGCTTCACCCATTAGTTTCAACCACATATCAGCAACACAACCACAACATCCAACAATCTCCCCCTTTAGAATTGATGGCAACACATGATGTGAAAAACACCATCAACCCAACTCTCAATCAACACTTACTCCTTATATTATGACTCTTCTTCCTTGACTTCTTCTACAAGATCTTCTCCCCACAAGACTTTTTACTCCAGATAAGCAGTAGTTTTTCACATGACTCTTCTCCCCCTTTGAAATCAATGGAAAATATAAACATTATCTTTCCACATACAAGCTATGAACCACATATCTGCACATCTGACTACTCCCCCTAAGCAGCAGCCACAAAAAAATTAGTCTAGATCAGGAAATATCTATGAAGCACACAGATTGATGCAAGCAAAATGCATCATTAGTTCAAATTAGGAGGGGTGATCACCCATAGCATCCCTCTGAGACACTCAAAAGTATCCTTTGGCAATGGTTTGGTGAAAATGTCTACAATCTATTCTTTGGTAGGTACATACTCCAGTCTAACTTCTTTCTCACTCACTTTTTCTCTTAGGAAGTGAAACTTGATTGATATATGCTTGGTCTTAGAGTGTACCAACAAATTCTTTGACATGTTTATTTCACTTGAGTTGTCACAGTATATGGTAATAGGTTCATCATATACTACTTTGATATCTTTTAGCATTAGTTTCATCCAGATCACCTGAGTACAATTGTTTGCAGCAACAATATACTTTGCCTCAGCAGTAGATAGAGAAATGGAATTCTTCTTTTTTTCTCAACCAAGACACCAGCTTCTTCCCTAGGAAGAAAGCACCATCACTAGTACTCTTTTTTTCATATACATCTCCTACCCAATCCATATCAGTATATGCATTTAAAGTAAGATCATCATCCTTAGGATACCAAAGCCCAAAATAAAATGTTCCTTTTAGATACCTGAAGATTCTCTTAACAGCAGTCACATGAGACTCTTTTGGATCAGCCTAAAATCGAGCAACCATACATACAACATTCATAATGTTTGGTCTGGTCTAAGTTAAATAGAGCAATCCACCAATCATCAACCTGTATCAATGGGTTATTTTTAGGATTAGAATTAATGAATTGAAAGCACAATAATAAAACCCAAAGAGATATGAAGCACAATGAAAACTAATCAAGAATGATTATACCAGATTCCTCATTGAAGCTTCCTTGATTCACCTCCATAGCACCTTCTAATTTGCAGCGTATGATTGATGCCCTTAGATCGAGTGTGTGAGCAATTTGACTATGCCATTGTCCTATGAAAGTTTTGAAGGATTTAATCAAAATTGTGTGTATGAAAATTAGATGCGTAAATGAATTGAAACAGTTATTCAAACACACCAATAGGACATTATATCAAAGCAAAATATAAAGAGTAAAGAAGTGCAAACTCAGTATCCTGCTTCCATTGTCGTCCTATTGTCCTCTATCTTTAGTGTTTTTGTCGATTCCAGCTTTGTGTTCTCAGATTGTAGGCTAGGTTCAACAAACTGTCTTCCTAAAGAACGAGATTTAGAGAAATGTTGGTTGCTCACTTTGGCAGTATAACGATATAGTGAAGGTTCGAAAAAGGAGAATGATGGATGAAAGATGAAAGATTCCAGAATGATTTTGATAGAGTGAGGATACTTAAGAATCAACCCCCTAAATGAATTGTGAGAGGTTGTATTTATAAAGTTTTCAAAAGTTTCTAACTGGCTGATATGATCAATGGCTATGATAATTCTTGACAGATCGAACAGTCGAAGATGGAAGAAACTGAAGAGAAAATAGAAGAAACCTAAAAACAAGATTTTTCCATTTTATGAAAGAGGGAAAAGATAAGAAGATAAGAAATCATCTTTCTTTAAAAAGAATAAAAGAAAGATTTAAAAGCTGATAAATAATGAATTAAAAATTCAATTATTTATTTGTGGATGACATTCAGCTTTTCTTAATTAAATTAAATATTTAATTAAGCTTTTAAAAGCAGAAGAAAGCTTGTGATAAGAAGAGAGCTTTAATCATGTTTTATTGAAAAAAGCAGAATATCTCATAATTAAATAAAATATTTAATTATGATATGAGAAGATTGCACAATTAGGTAAAATACCTAATTTTGATTTAGAAAGAAAGCATAAGATATTTTTAATTAAATAAGATTTATTTAATTAAATCACTTTTATGAAATTAATTAAATGAAACATTTAATTAATTAGAAGAAGAATTAAAATAGAAGAAAAGAAATATTTAAACTTAATTAAATCAAAAGATTTAATTTAAATTTAAACAATGATAATTAATTTAAAATAAATAAAATGTATTTATTTAATTAATTAAGATGGATATGAAAATAATTAAATAAAATAAATTTATTTAATTATGAAGGAAGAATAAGATGAATGAACAATATAATTAAATTAATTAAATTTAATCATATGTAGAGGACTTTAGAAAAATTAATTAAATAATAAATATTTAATTAATTGCCAGGATTATAGACATGACCATTTTTATGCGTATACATTTTGCCCCTGTTTGAAGTGATGTGTGAAACGCATTGCTTCAAAGAAAAATAAAAATTTTGCCCCTTATATGTTTCCGGTTTTTTTGATGTTGATGATGCCCCCTCGAGAGGATAGGTGGGTTGGACAAACACAGGTATTCTCTCAAAATGAAATGAAATGATAAAGGAGGGATAAGTTGAATGATGCAAGAGAGAATGTGGATGAAGGAGATGAAAGGATGCGTTATGCTGCAATGAAAGTGAGCAACCATGATGTTTTATATAGCACTAGACATTATGCACCAAGGTATAAGGACCAAGGCGACGATGTGTCTCGTGCCCCAGCATAATACAACCTTGTCTAGATGTATGAAGAAGTAAACTTAGAGCATTAAAGTCCTAATGCACAAAAGGTATTATGTGACCTTAGATGCAAAGGATAATGCAAAAAGATATTCCACCACACACAAGATATGAATATTAGCTGGAATGATATGGATTTGATACAAATGCAAGATAAAATGATAACACACACAAGCAAGCAAGCAAGCATGCACAAATGATACAAAAACAAACAAGGAATTGCCCTCGTCAAGCTGTAAACTGTTGACTGATTGATTGATTGATGATGTTGATAGTGTTGTCATTGTGGGGAAGTGATATATCCCTAGAGCAACACAAGGATGATGATAATTGATTGGTTGTTTTGTTGATTTGGTTTACAACAAGATTAGGATTAAGACCAAAGGATGTGATTGGATAATTTGACAAGATTGATTGACTTGATTGGTGTGGATTAAGAATTGACTTGCATTTGAATTATTGCTCGGAATGATTGAAGATGATTTGATTGATTTGAAGAACCTGTTTAAGCACACCAATGAAACTTTAAATCAAAGGAAAACTGATAAAACAAAGTAAAACAAACTCTCAATGCCACACTACGGATAATGATGACAATGAATGAAATGATAATGATAAAGGAATGAAATAATAAATGAATGATGTAATGAATGATAAATAATGATGACGAAGTGAAAAGATAAATGAATGATAAAATGATGAATGATGAACGAAAATGAAAAACGAGAATGAAATGATAGATGAATGAAAATGAAATGACAAACGAGAGTGAAATGATAGATGAATGAGTGCAATGAATGAGAATGATGATAATAAGGATAAAGATGATAAATGATAATAATGAACGGATGCAATGAGTCAAATGTCCAAATGTCCTCCACAAAAGCTCAAAACTGTATGACAACCATTGATGCCTTCATTCAGTCTTTCAAAACACCGATGTGAATCCAATATACAGATATATACAATGATCTAATAAATATGCAACTACATGAAACTAATCAGTTTGTTGAGCCTATTTCAAGCCTTCTTGAATCATCATAGAACATTTAAAATGTTGGAAGTATGTACAAGCATCAGAGGGGAAATTAGCACCAATGATGACCAGAGTACAACTTTCATGAATTTTGATATAGCAAGCGAACACAAGCATCGAGGTATAATTGAACCGAGATGACTTGAGCATTTCTTGCATAAACAGACAAAGATTAACCACCGTTCTAATGCAAATGTGGAACTGTCATCGATGATATTTGCTTTGATCGTCATGTCCTGTGACATATTTGCATCAAATTGACTGTTAACCTCAAGACAGCAGACAAAAAAAATCATTCTCGTTCCTTGCCACTCTAGTTCAGTACATCATTGAGTGTGCTCCAGAGTAATGATATCGAAAATCAAACAACTTTTGGTCAAACATATAATACTGTTATTTCATGCATTATTCAGATTTCTGGATCATCCAATAGACAAGGATATGACATCTCGCTGAAAAGTGTTTCATGATCGGATAAGGTTGTTGTATGAGTTTGTGGTTTGTTTGCATGCTCAGATTCTATGTCATGGTCTAGCTATTTTGGTATGCTCTAAAAGTTAAGTGCCCCCAGTTGAGTTTTGCCCCGTTTATTGACACAACTTGAGGAAAGGAATATGTACAAACGATCAAGCCATTGTAAGACGTTTTAACCCTCTAGGCAGATGGCAGCAAGATGATGCGATTAATGACCCTAAGATGCGGAAAAAGATGGGAAAAAGGAAAAGTTGAAAAAGGCAAAGTGCAAAACGGGAACTAATAAATGGAGAGGTACAGATAGCGTCTGTTTGCCAGATTTTCACTATCTGTATTTATTGCATTTTTCTGATTTCTTTTTGATTATTTTGTATTTTTCTATCAATAGACTGCCTGTTTGCCAGGTTTTCACCCTATGACATTCTTTTTGATTTTTTTGTATGTTCCTGTCAATAGACTGCCTGTTTGCCAGGTTTTCACCCTATGACATTGTTTTGATTTTTTTGTATTTCTTCAGGACTTTTTCTCCTGTTTTTGGATTTCTTCAGGACTTTTTCTGATTTTTTTGGATTTCTTCAGGACTTTTTCTGCTGTTTTTGGATTTCTTCAGGACTTTTTCTGATTTTTTTTTATTTCTTCAGGACTGTTTCTACTGTTTTTGGATTTCTTCAGGACTTTTTCTGCTATTTTTGGATTTCTTCAGGACTTTTTCTGCTGTTTTTGGATTTCTTCAAGACTTTTTCTGACTTAAACATAATATTTCTTAAGATGCATACTGTTGATGGGTTCGTCAAACAGGTCTCCTTCTGGCATTGATAACTTGTATGCTCTCGAGCCGTAGACTGCAATAACCACGTAAGGGTCTAGCCAATTTGGTTCAAATTTTCCTTTCTTTTCTCGGTCTTGTTGATTTCGTGGGTTCTCTTTCAGAACTAGATCCCCCACCTGGAAGGTACGTGACTTTACCTTGTGATTATAGCTGCGAAACATCATCTGCTGGTATGCCTTCAAATGGTCAGCTGCTCTTTGTCGCTTTTCATCTAGAAGTTCTAACTCTTGTAGTCGGGAAACTCTGTATTCATCCTCTGTTATGAGACCTTTCAGTGATACTCTTAATGAAGGTATTTCTACCTCTAAAGGCAATATGGCTTCTGCTCCATAGACAAGGGCAAAAGGTGTTGCTCTTGTTGGCGTTCAGACACTAGTTCTGTAAGCCCACAAGGCGGGATTGAGTTGAACATGCCAATCCTTTCCTAAGTCATTGACAGTCTTCTTCAAGATCTTTAGTATAGTCTTGTTTGAGGCCTTTGCTTGGCCATTCCCTTGAGGATAGTAAGGTGTGGAATATCTGTGCTGAATATGGAATCTTTCACAAAGTTCATCGACATCCTGATTCTTGAAAGGATGACCATTATCCGTAATAATGGCATTAGGAATACCATATCGACAAATAATGTAGTTGAGTATGAAGGATGAGATTTGTTTTCCAGTGACTTTAGAGAGAGGTACTGCCTCAATCCACTTAGTGAAATATTATGTCGCTGTGATAATGAATTTATGCCCATTTGAAGAGGAAGGATGAATTTTGCCCACGAGGTCTAACCCCCATTGAGAGAATGACCAGGTGGGTGTAAACGAATGAAGTTCTTGTGCAGGAGCATGAATAAGATTCCCATGAATCTGACATTTTGAGCATGTGTTTAACAAAAGTGAATGATTCCCTTTCCATTGTAGGCCAGTAGTAACCCATTCTAATCAATTTCTTGGATAAGGTTAGTCCACTCGAATGAGTACCACAAATGCCCCCATGAACTTCTTGTAAAGCTTTGTCGGATTCGTCACGTTCAAGACATCAGAGTAAAGTACCATCAAGACCACGGCAATAAAGGGTATCAGCAATAAGGGTATATCGAAAGAATTGTCAGATAAAGTTACATTTTTGGTTGCGGGATAAGTCAGGTGGAAAAGTATCGTCTTTTAGGTAGGCATAAATGTTACCATACCAGGGTGAATCGGATTCTACCAGATGACAGATAATTTGGCTTTCAGGTGTGTCATAGGCAGGTGTAAATAATTGTTCCACCAGAAATTCATAGCGAGTCTATTTTTCTGGGAGTTGTATCAATGAGGCGATCGTAGCCATAGTGTCAGCCGCTTTGTTGTCAATCCTTGAAATTTGTGTGAACTGAATGTCCACAAAGTACTTTTTGAAGTCATCAATCATCTTCTTGTATGGCAACAACTTGTCATCTTTAGTCTGATAGTCATTATTGATTTGATTAATGACTAATTGTGAGTCGCCATAAACTTGTAGCTCGGTAATCCTCCATTCCAATGTTGTCTTTAATCCAGTGATTAGTGCCTCATATTCGGCTATGTTATTGGTGCATGGAAACATTAGCCTATATGACCGAGGAATGGTATGTCCTTGAGGGGTGACAAAAAGAATGCCTGCCCCCGATCCATGTTGAGTAAAAGAACCATCAAAGTATAAGGACCATAACTGCTTAGAGTCTGCCATGAAAACATCAGCATCTGGAAACTCAATGTGTAAGGGGTGCTCTGTTTGTAGAGGAGCGTTTGCTAGTTGATCCGCAATAACTTGTCCTTTGATTGCTTTGCGATCAACATAGTGGATGTCAAACTCACTCAAAATCATGACCCATTTTGCTAACCTTCCTGTTAGTGATGCTTTACTTAGTAGGTATTTGAGTGGATCAATTTTTGAAACCAAATTGATTGTATGAGTTAGCATGTAATGTCAGAATTTTTGTGAAGCAAAGACTACTGCTAAACAAGCCTTCTCAATGAAAGTGTAGTTAAGCTCATGACTTGTTAGTGTTCTGCTAATGTAATAGATTGCATGTTCTTTCTCTTCATGGTCTTCCTGTGCTAATAATGCTCCCAAGGATGTCTCGGTTGCAGCAATATACAGGATCAATGGTTTGTCCGGATTTGGTGGAACGAGAACTGGTAGGTTCATCAGGTACTGCTTGATTTGTTGAAATGCTATTTCACATTTTTCATCCCATCTAAAAGGAACATTTTTATGTAGGAGATGTGTGAATGGTAGACTTTTGTCGGCCAATTGTGCAATGAATCTTCTGATGGACTGTAGTCGCCCTTGTAATGACCTCAATTGACTGATGTTCTTTGGAGGAGGCATCTGCATGATTGCCTGAAATTTTGCAGGATCTACTTCAATTCCTTTTTCTGAAACAATATATCCTAGCAGCTTTTCGGATGTGACCCCAAAAACACATTTCTTAGGATTTAGGCGAACTTTGAATTTCTCCAATCTGGTGAATATTTTAGACAGTATTTCCAAGTGTCCTTCTCTGGTGTGTGATTTTTCCAATATGTCATCTACATAATCCTCCATGAATGTGTGCATCATGTCATAAAAGATCATAGTCATTGCTCTTTGATAAGTAGCCCCAGCATTCTTTAAACCGAAAGGCATGACATTCCAACAATATGTTCCCTGCGGACAAGTGAAAGCTGTTTTCTCTTGGTCTTCTGGTGCAATCTTGATTTGGTTGTAACCAAAGAAACCATCCATTAATGAATACATGGTATGGCCAGCTGTCAAATCAACTATAGTGTCAATGCTCGGAAGCGAAAATTCATCCTTTGGACAAGCTTTGTTAAGATCTCTGAAATCAGTGCATACACTTACACGTTTGTCTGGTTTTGCTACTGGTACAATGTTGGAGATCCATTCTGCATAGGCAATTGGTCTTATAAAACCTGCATCTAGGAGCTTCTTGAGTTCTTCTTTAACCAGTAGTGCTACATGAGGATTCATCTTTCTGAGCTTTTGTTTTACTAGTTTAACTCCTGGTTTGATAGATAAATGATGCATAACGAGATCAGGATCAAGGCCTGGCATGTCTGCATATGACCAAGCAAAATTAACTTGATTTTCTTTGAGAAATTTCATGAACTCTAGGATTTCTTTATCTGTCATTGATTCATCTAGCTATAAAATCTTTGGATTATCTATAGTTGCAATATTGATTTCCTTTGTAGGCTCGATCAAGATGGAGGATCGCTCATGATAGTGCTCCGGGAGAGTGTTAAGAGTCCCATTAGCTGGTGCCTTAAAAAGGTTTTCACCATCTGATACGCTCTTTATTTTATCTTTTGCTTGATCTAGTACTGCCATATTCTGGTTTTCACCACTAGATCATTTTTCTTTATTTTCATTTTTGTAGCTAGGAGACTTGACACTCTCCTGATTAAAGACTTCATACTGAAAATCGCTAGTGGAACAATTATTTACATTATTGGCAGAAAGGAAGTTTATGATAGCTTCGTCATTGGGAAAAATAGGTATATCAATAGGTTCGGTCAGATCCCAGTCAATGAGATCAGGGTGGATTAAAGGTAATATGTCATTTGGTTTTGTGAAATCGGTGATAGTTAGGGTCAAGATAGAGTTATCTGTAGGATCCGAGGTATGAGGTAGGTCAATGATGGTACTATTCTCCTAATAGTCTTGTTCGTTAAAATCTGACTCAGTATCACTAGACTCATAGTTGCGTTGTGGTTCAGATTCTTGTGGTTGGGATCCTGAACTTTCTCCTTTGATTAAAGTGGGCGTATACTTGTGTATGACATCTACCTCTTTGTCCCTCCAAAATTCATCATTGTGGATGGTATCCCATTCATATTCAGCAGAATCTGTATCAGAATTATTTTCTATGACATTCAGGATTGATGCCGAACATGTCTCATTCTTATCGGAACCTTCTTGCAGTGTAAAAACATTACCTTGTGATTGTTTAGATTGGGTAGCATCATAGACTATTCCAGTTTTATCATATGCAACAAGCCCTGGAAGATGGATAGGCTCAACTACGCCTTCTTTTCTTTTTCCAAGAGGACCATTGTCATATCCCATCTTTTGCATGATAGAGTATCCTTTCCCATATTGGTCTATTGGTAAGGTGACATTTAGAACTGTTTCCTCTTCATCCTTATAGAGCCAATCCAGAATTGTGTATCCTCAGGATCTCCCATGGGAAACTTTTCTTTGACAAATTGTCCATTGAACTTGGTAGTGGGCTCTGTTTGTATTTGTGCTGATGTTGATGCTGCTGATATCTGTTGTTGTGTAATAGAAGGCTTTCCATGTGATCTAGGAGATGTAGGTAGATTAGCAAGACAAAGGGAATATTCCCCAACTCCACTTTCCTTGAACTGCAGTTTCTTGTCAAAGCTTTTGGCTAATTGACTGATTTGTGTATCATGCTTAGGAGAAGTATTAGCAAGTGCTTCTTGATTATTTGGAACCAAAGTATCCTGATGAGCTTTGACATTGGCACAAGTTTGGGTGTTGGAATTATCAGCTGGTATAGTGATTTCCTGTCCATCATATGGAAACTTAAGACATTGATGGTAAGTGGATGGAACAGCTTGCATTTCATGGATCCAAGGACGACCCAACAGGATGTTGTATGCAAGATCTCGATCTAAAACTTGACAAAAGGTTTTTTTGATAATAGGTCCCACTCTGATTGGTAGCATGATTAGACCTTTTGATGTTCTCTCCTCATCATCATAGGCTTTTATAGTAATCTTCCTCCTAGGATCAATGGAGTCTTCTGCAAATCCTAATGCTTGAACCACCTTCAAGGTACATATGTTTAGACCAGCCCCTCCATCTATTAGAACACGTTTAACACGGAACTTATGGATCATGACCTCTAAGTATAATGATGAATTGTGGGGATGAGTCATGGAAACATCGTCTTTGTCTGAAAATGAGAGACATGTAGGTGAGGACAAATGTCCTACCATGGCTTGAAATCGATTCACATCCAAATCCGTGGATATAGTCATTTCAAAAAGGGCTTTGTCTAAAATTTCCTTATGTGTAGGGGAAATTTTTAGGAGTTCTAAAATGGAGATTTGAGCTGGAGTTTTTCAAAGTTGGTTGACTAAGTCATATTGATGTTGAGGGAAAGTCTCAGTGGATTTTGAAGAGGTGCCCTTCAAGACAACTTTAGCCTGTGCTCTTGTTGTGACATTCACTTGTCCATTATCTACTTTTTCCTTGATTTTTATAACGTTGACTCGCTCATTATCTATATAGAGGTGATGGATTACATTGTCATCAATTTGATTCACATTTTTGTCAGAAGACTCTCCCTTTTGATGATTTGGTAGAGGATTGCGAAATGCTTGGTGATCTTCATTGGATTTCTATTGTCCTTCTACTGTGATAATGCCTTTGTCAATTAGATCTTGAATAGCATGTTTCAAAGCTTGACATTGGTTTGTACGATGACCTCTGCACCTATGATAGTCACAAAAATAAGCCTCATTCCATGATGGAGGTTTTACACTAGGTTCATAATTGCGTTGCGGTGGTAACGTAAGGACATTTTTTTCCATAACCTCTTTGAAAGCTGATTCCAAGGATTGTCCTAGTGGTGTGAAAGTTCTTCTATTGGAGAAGAATGAAAAACGTTGTGGGTTCATGTTTGAGGTATTCCCTAAGGTGTTGTTGTTTCCTCGATAGTTTTGGTTGTTGACAGTCCCCTAATTGTTGTGTGTTGGAGGGGGATGATTGTTTCCTTGATTCGTGACTGAATTGACATTGTTGTAATTATTGTGTCGAGTCACATTGGGAGCACTCAGAACAAATGGCTTAGATGCGACATGATTTGCGTCAACAACACCGTCGTTTACAATGTTTTTATTGCGAGTCCAAAATTTAGATGTGTCTTGATTGTTGTAATGGTTAGATGAGCTAGGGTTGTCCCTATCAAGTTTTATTGTCCCTCTTTTGACCAAAACACTTTTGATGGTGATGGCATCCTCAATCAATTTCTCAAAGGAAGTTGGACAATGTAGATTTAAACGATAGCTCATTTCTGAGTTGAGGCTATTGATGAAAGTAACCATTTTCTCCTTTTCAGGAACATATCGTGGGTACCTAGCAAACATTCTCCTCCATCTTTGGAGAAAGGTAGTGAAAGATTCACCGGGTTTTTGTGCAACTTTGCAAAGATCAATCATGGTAATTTGGTGTTGAATGTTGTAGGAGTATTATGTTATGAATAGATTGATCAATTCCTCAAATGTTTGAATAGGAGGTGTAATCTTAGATAGCCATTCCATAGAGTTAACTCCAAGGCTTCGAGGAAATAATCGCAGTAAATAAGTATCCTCGTGGGAAAATTCCAGTGTCATGTTTCGAAAGTCTCTAACGTGGTCAATTGGGTCTGATTTCCCATTATAACGATCGAATTTGGGGATTTCACAGTGTTTAGGAAATGGAATCATGTTGAGACTTCTATCAAAAGGATAAGGACATATGTCATCCAAAGTGTATTTCTTGGTTGTGGTTCCCCCTCGCAATTCTTTGATTGTTCGTTGGATTTCATTAAGCTTTTGTTCAAAAAGAGAGAATTTAGATGGGGATGGTTCTTCCTCTTTGCTTTTTAATTTCTCAGTATCGAAGTCTTTAGGCAATTTAGCTCCTTGATCTGCCAAGAAAAGAAAGTACTTCTCTTTGTCACGTTGTATAGTCTGTTCAAGGATTTTGAGAAACTTGGGGTTTTGTTCCACCTCTCTAAGTTGAATTTCTTCCTCTTGCTCATCATCACTATCTATGGGAGTTTTGTTCATGTTTTTGTTCTTGTGAACCAGATTTTCTTCTCTATCAGCCATATTGTCATTACTGAAAAGAGGGTTGCGATTCACACTAAAAAGAGGACTATCATGTTCACCTTCTTCTTGAATGTTGTGGGTGGGAGTTTCTTGTTGAGATGTTTCTCCCGATTTGTTGTGTTGAGATCTTGTAAAAATAGGCATATGTAAGAAATCCTCAGATATGATCAAAGGTCACTGAAGGATTTGATTAGGATGCGTTGAATATTCAATTGAAGGTTGTGGTATATTCTCAAACTCAAGAGGTTGACCAAGGTTGTGATGTTGAGATAACGCTAATCTTTGATAGTAAGCTTGGGTAGCCAAAGGTTCTACAGCATAATCGTCGGTGAATCCTCTAATGTAGTCTTGGTACCTATGGAGAAATGTGCGATAATGGAGCAAGACGTCTCGACTCTTATACAAGAATTCTCTGCGATCTAAAGTCTTTTTGTAACTTAAGTTCATTTTGGGCTTCTTGATCCTATTGAAAACTGATTTCTTGGTGAACTTGGTTGATTTCCACTTTCTCAACATGGGAGTAAAATCTCAAAGATTCGGGTCTGTGTATAAATTTTGACAGAAATCTAAAAGCGCTATTATGTTTCCTAAATGTGCTGTAGAAAGAGGTAAATGCGCTGGAGAAAGAGTCCAATGCACTTCAGAATACCTTATATGTGCAGAAACAGAGCACATATGCGCAACAGAATACCCTAAATGTGCTGAAATAGAACATAGATGTGCCAGAACAGAGTTTAAATGCGCTGTAGTTTTTCCTAGATGCGCTAAAACAATTTTTCTAAGGACAATTTTGACCAGTTTTCAGTTGAAATTTTTCATGTTCGTTTTTGGATGATCCTTTATCTGAATTAATGTTTTTGAAAGCACATCAAATAATCAGATTTAAGTTGATTCGTAACCAAGCACAGAATAAGAAAAGAACAACCTAGGTTAGGCTAGGACAATATCCGCTAGACTCCACGTGGGTTTCCCCAACCGCATATCAATAGCATGTGAATCCAGAAGCTTGGCTGCATGGGCTCCCCCTTATAGTGCACTCTTTTCTTAGGCCAACCAAGCTTCCAACCCCCATGAAACTCCCATGGCGAGCTGATCACCTCTACTACTGACTGCGAAAGTGTGGAAGGCTTCACACCGAATGGTGCTGGACTAGCAGATAGAAGGTTTTTGGCTTTCTAAACAATGGTATTTAGTTCAGGACCCCCGTTCGAGTGGCCATACATGGGGCAAGAGATTAATCACCATTAAGGTGGCACTCCAGCTTGAAGAGGTTAAGCTCAACAGGGTTTAAGGGAGTACAACTCCGTCTGTATGACACATCCGCACAAGCAACCTTAGGTTTTCCCTTAAGATTTACATTTATATACGTTGGGGGTAGCTTGGCCTTAGCTCCGTTGCTGGTTTGAGTCGTCCCTTAAGGTGAGTACTTTTTCCCTTAAGGCAGGCCCAATTTCTAGAGTCAATAACTATTTCTCTTGCACCTAGGATCGCACAAGTGCGCAAGGGGAGAGGATACTTCAATTATTGAGTAAGGGTTACACAGGAAAAAGTGGGTCTGGTTTTCTGATCACCTAGTTTGCACAAGGTGAGAGCATAATCACCTACCACTTTCAAGCACAGTCAAGAAGAGTAGCCAAGTTCATTTTAAAGGCACCAAAATCAAAAGTGATTTAATCTAAGTGAAGATTTTTCTTCACAACAGACATGGGGTTCATTTTAATTGCATGATAAAGGTGTGGTGGCTACCCTAGATTGATTCATTTTAAATTCAGCCAGAAAATGAAAGAAATTCTATCTGCGGAAGGCGTAAGACTCAGAATCTCAGTTACAATTCAGATATGAAACTATGTCCCCTAGATGCACAGAAACAGAGACCTGATGCGCAACTCTATTACCCAAATGCGCTAAAATAGAATACAAATACGCCACTCTGTTACCCAGATGCGCGAAAACAGAACCTATATGCGCTATTCTAAATGCAAATTTTTTTTTAGATTTTCTGAAACATATTTAAATGCACTAAAGAAAGTCCTATATGCGCTAACTAAATTTCTATATGCGCTGCAAGAATACACGTATGCGCCACTCTGTTTCCCAGATACGTTGCAGAAATGACCAGATGTGCCGAAACAGTCTTCAAATGCGCTGAAATACCTGCAAAAATAAAATTTCTGAATCTTCCAGATGCGCTGCCGAATGCCAGAAAACATGTGAGGAAAACCTGCAAGAAAAACTGCAAGAAAAAAGTCTAAAATAGGGGCATAGGCCCCACGGTGGGTGCCATTTAATGTGTGTATGAAAATTAGATGCGTAAATGAATTGAAACAGTTATTCAAACACACCAATAGGACATTATATCAAAGCAAAATATAAAGAGTAAAGAAGTGCAAACTCAGTATCCTGCTTCCATTGTCATCCTATTGTCCTCTATCTTTAGTGTTTTTGTCGATTTCAGCTTTGTGTTCTCAGATTGTAGGCTAGGTTCAACAAACTGTCTTCCTAAAGAACGAGATTTAGAGAAATGTCGGTTGCTCACTTTGGCAACATAACGATATAGTGAAGGTTCGAAAAAGGAGAATGATGGATGAAAGATGGAAGATTCCAGAATGATTTTGACAGAGTGAGGATACTTAAGAATCAACCCCCTAAATGAATTGTGAGAGGTTGTATTTATAAAGTTTTCAAAAGTTTCTGATTGGCTGATATGATCAATGGCTATGATAATTTTTGACAGATCGAACGGTCGAAGATGGAAGAAACTGAAGAGAAAATAGAAGAAACCTAAAAACAAGATTTTTCCATTTTATGAAAGAGGGAAAAGATAAGAAGATAAGAAATCATCTTTCTTTAAAAAGAATAAAAGAAATATTTAAAAGCTGATAAATAATGAATTAAAAATTCAATTATTTATTTGTGGATGACATTCAGCTTTTCTTAATTAAATTAAATATTTAATTAAGCTTTTAAAAGCAGAAGAAAGCTTGTGATAAGAAGAGATCTTTAATCATGTTTTATTGAAAAAAGCAAAATATCTCATAAATAAATAAAATATTTAATTATGATATGAGAAGATTGCACAATTAGGTAAAATACCTAATTTTGATTTAGAAAGAAAGCATAAGATATTTTTAAATAAGATTTATTTAATTAAATCACTTTTATAAAATTAATTAAATGAAACATTTAATTAATTAGAAGAAGAATTAAAAATAGAAGAGAAATATTTAAACTTAATTAAATCAAAAGATTTAATTTAAATTTAAACAATGATAATTAATTTAAATAAATAAAATGTATTTATTTAATTAATTAAGTGGACGTATGAAAATAATTAAATAAAATAAATTTATTTAATTATGAAGGAAGAATAAGATGAATGAACAATATAATTAAATTAATTAAATTTAATCATAGGTAGAGGACTTTAGAAAAATTAATTAAATAATAAATATTTAATTAATTGCCAGGATTATAGACATGACCATTTTTATGCGTATACAAAAATTATGCCTATGCCTATGACAAATGATAAATGACTATAATGCCTATAATAACGAAGTGGTCCCAAATAATGAACAAAATTGTCATTTTATAGAAAACACAGTTTTAAATGAACGGATGAGATCAACCTTTGACACAAACCTAAAATCAGAGGACAAGATTTAACTTGATAATCCCTGATTAGGGTTAGGGTAAAATCCTTAAGTCAGTGGTCAAGATGTCATCTAAGAAAATCAGATCGGCGGTGGAGAAAAGATGAGATAATTAATTTCAAAAATAAAGATTTTCAAAATTAAGAAGATAAAGATAGTCCGCTTTGTGAGATTTGAAAAATCAGATAAAAGATGGACTGAAAAGCAATTTTGATAAAATCAAGAACCTGCTTGCTTTATTTGATTTTTGGAAGAAAGCTACCAATTTGAATTAAATCAACTCAAAATATGGATTTTGTGAGATAATAAATATTTTTTTCAGATTATTTACTAAAATGGACTGTCAGTTAAGATTGTGATGGCATTTTAAATAATTTCATTTATTTAAAATGAGAGGAATATTAATTTTGTCAATTTTCATAATTAAAGATAATTATTTAATTTAGAAGATATGATCAATAATTAAATAAATTGATTCATTCATTTAATTATGACAATTAGTGACATATTAAATAAATAAATAAAACTTATTTATTTAATAATTCGGAAGAAATGACTGAAGAAGGGTAATTAAATAAATTTAGCAATTTATTTAAGGGAAGACTTAGATAATTAATGACGTATTTAATAAATAAATACACTTTATTTATTCAATAATCATGAAGAATAAAAGGACATGAATTAATTAAACAATTATATATTATTTAATTAATAGTCGAATGTGGACCAAGGACATAATTAAATGTCATAATTATGCTAGGACGAAAGTGGTAAAAATGAAGCTTGCAGGCCTAGGCCATTTTTAGGTGTCTACATTTTGCCCCTCCTTGTCATAATGTAGCATGTCACATTGTGACATAAAATAAGTCAAAAATATGCCCCAGTGCAAAATAAGATGAGGAAGAATGACGAGGAAGGTAGCGGTATGCCCCCTCGAGAGGAAAGACATGTTCAAAGAACATGGGTGTGCTCTTGAAATTGATGAGAAGACTAGAATGTGAAGAGACAAAGAAATGTTAGTACAAAAGATGTGGATGATGATATAGATGCAATGCTTATATGAGACAGGTGAGAGAAGATGACATGACTAAAGGAGATGCATGTTAATTCCTAGACCAAATCCTTCAAAATATTTCCATAGGACTTTAATATTTATTTCTCTTAATCATCATTGGGTAGTAAAAATGACACAAATGGACAAAAAACACCATGTTATGACATAGACCAAGGTGTGCAAGGTCATCCACTTGAAAAATAGATAGTCACAGACAAGGAATGTCCTAACTCATACTAAGGGAAAAGTTGCCCCAGTCTTTTTGTCAAGACAATCCACATACAACAATAAAAGAAAATAAAATAGGCCAGGAGACGTCATCGCACCTCTAAATCCTTCATGGGACATCCTCGAGGTAGCTAGTAGTATGACCAAAAAGAAAACATAGTAAAAAGATAAGGAAAAATAGACAAAATAGTCAAAACATAAGACAAGATAGACCAAAAATATTAACAGCCATTTAATTTTGTTTGCCAATATTTGTTTGCCAAAGATTGATTTCTTGCCGGTTTGATAGTTTTGACAGTTTAAGAGTTTTTCCAATTTGACGATGTTGATAGTTTGATAGGGCCCATTGTTAGGAAGGACACATCCTAAAAAAGGAAAAGGACATTTTGACGAGGTCTAACTCCAAGAAGGACACATCTTGAAGAGGACCAAAGAGTGATGAGATTGACATTGTTTTGACAAATATGTTTTGGAAAGTTGACTGATGTTGACTGTATGATTGATTGGACTGTGTTGTCTAATTTTGACCAATTTTAACATTGACGTTTTGAATGATTGTCTTGTTTCTGAGTTTGACTATGTCTGACTTATTTGACTGATGTGATGATTGTGACAAATGCCATGATTTTATTTGGACCAACCTAAAAGGATTGACCTAATGTCTCAGGGACTCATTGACTGATGGTCTTGCCTACATAGCAAATGCATGACTGACATGACTGACTTTGACAAGATGTGACTGACTTTGACATTGATTTGGATGTTTTTGTGTTTTTCCTTAGGACATTTTATGATTTTTTTGGTCTTTCTTCAGGACATTTTATGATTTTTAGGTCTTTCTTCAGGACATTTTACAATATTTTTGGTCTCCTTTTTAGGACATTTTATGATGTTTTTGTCATTTTGTCATTTTTATGATTTTTTTGGATTTTGACGTTTAAGAGGATCGTGACAAATGCATATGATTGATGCCTACACATAAAAATCCAAGGACAAACATGATTGTGCCCCTAGTCAAGCTGAATACCAATTGACAAGTGATGACAACATTGTTTAACGTGGGAAGGACGCATCCTGAAACAACATGAGGACAATGATGATAATGTGACGAAAGTATGGAGGTCTATAGCCAGGCTAGGAATGTAGTCAAGTAAAATTTTGGATAATGTGTTTGTATGGATTAGACTCGTTGCATTTGGAATGACTTGGTTAGGACTAGATGTGATGATGATTATCCTTAGACCATTTGACAAGGGAAAGCCAAGATAGGTGACAGGCATGAAAGGATAGGGGGTGGCCTTGGTAAAAGATGAGAGACATGAGACTAAGTGAATTGTCATATGATTTTCAAGGACTATGTTGTATAAGGACAATAAGACTATCATGGTCAATGACATGATGTTTCATGAATCGTGTATGACCGAAGGATAGACATGTCAAGAGTTTTCGCAAAGCATGATTTATGTGTGCCAGTTTTATGTCAAGACTGAGGTAAGTGGGAAAAATGTGTGGAAATGATAGGGCTTACGTGGATGCCAATATCATGAGGAAGGTATGGGAAATGAGATGACTTGCCCCCAAAAAGTCCACATAGATGATTTATTTTACACATGACACCTGTTTGCCAAGTTTTCATTATGGTACTTATCCAGGGCGCCTGTTTGCCAGGTTTTCACCATTGGATGAAGTTTTTCTCTTTACTATTTTCTTGACTTTTTGATTTTTTTAGTGTCACCAAGACGCCTATTTTTCAGGTTTTCATCAGGGTGACGATTTTTAAATTTTTAAATTTTTTTTGTATTTCTAATTTTATGGATAGCCTGGATGCTTTAGATGACCACTGATTGTTCTAAATCTATTGACGGTGCCAATGTAGACACTGGTGCCATGATATGCCAATAATGACCTTGCTGAAGGAGTTGTCTTGTCAGGATCATAGCACTTGTATACAACTGATCGATGTCATTGTGGTCCTTTCTAATACTAGAGTTGGCCTTAGTAGAATACACACATCGCGATTGAGTGCCATGAGAGTCCTTGCAGTAAAGAGTTGTTGCCAAGATGTGACGGATTTGTGATGTGGGATTTTTGGACTTTAGGTGAGATGTAGGATTATGACAGATGATGGTAGATGTGGAAAGGTTGTTTGGATGTTTGGATGAATCACATTTTATTCTCCAAACTTGGTGTGGTGTATGACAGATTTTGGAGGGATGGTGTTTGGAACCAACACTTTTATATGCCTTGATTGATGACCATTTTGAAGGAGGTGGACATGTGTTATATGTGGGAGTCCTCTTGTCTTGTGGCTTCACATTGTGATTGATTTTTTTATTTGACTTGGTGTCTTTGTTTGATCCACTTGTCTTTAGGATCCATTTTAATTTCATTTGTCCACTTGTCCTTTTGTTTGATTCAATGGTCTTTGACATTTGATTTTGATCTTTTGACTTGTAAGACTTTTTTTTTTGTTGGTTCCAAAGGGAAGGTTTATTTATGATGGAATGACGGTTCATGGTGTGGGTGGAGGGGGTGTTGGCAGCAATCTTATGAAAAGGATTTCTCATGGACTCCATTTTGACGTTTGTATCTGACAAAGTTTCCCCCAGTATCGAGGAGGTACCACTGACATCATTTGATTTACTAACTGAGGAATAGCCAAGACCTTAATGTCTGTAATTTGCCTAAAGTTGTATTGGTTCTCATGTATGCCTAGTCCTTTGCCTTGATATTGCATGTTTTGACAGATTCTATTTACGATGGGGTATTTGTTGTTTTGAAAGCAAGATGCTAACCGATCATTAGGTATGTGGATACTGTCACTTGTAATGTTTTCATCTGCAAGATAGCCTACTCTGACAAAGATTGATGACCCTAGTTGATAAAATGTCTTAGCTTCATTGTCATATTGGACATATTCCTGACTGATATTTTTGGTCTAATCATGTGACATGTCAGGTTCAGATGATGTTGTTGGTGCTTCCAAAAAAAATTTGAAGCCATCATGATGTTTAGTGTCATAGAGTCCAATGATTTTAGCTATAACTTGATCATATGCAAGCATGTCCCTAGTGGAAGATTCTTGTTTTGGAGGAATATTGTCTATGTGTCCCATGGAGGCAAGTGTCTCATCGTGGGAAGTGTCAATAGTCGAGGCCTTTATAGGGTCAGAAAGTGTTTGATCATGAATGGCATAAAGGTCAAGGAGTGGATCGTTTTGGATTTCTTGGTCCATGGTAGGGTCTTGGGTGAAGATAGGGTTTTCATGGATTTTGACTTCTTGGTCAATGATAGGTGTACTTTGGATGTCATGATTATCTTGAAGGAATCCTTGAATGGAGTTTAAGATAGGGTCATGGGATGGACTACTTTGTTCTTGACATGAGGGCGATATTATAAGGTCATGCTTTGGGCTTTTGTTTTGATATGTATCCACAAGTGTAGATGATGGGATGTGATTTTGGACTATGATAGAATTTTCATGACAAGATGTGGCTTGTGGGGGGGTGACTTGAAAAGGATTAATGAATGACATACTAGGATAGGACATGGGGACTTGGACTGGACTAGTATGTGAAGGACAAGGGTAGGACATGGGGACATGGACTAGACTAGCATGTGAGGGACAAGGCTAGGACATGGAGTCTTGGACTGGATTAATATGGTATGATGTGAGGACTTGACATGAGTTGTTAGATGGTTGATAAGGCATGTAGTTTTGGATGGGATTGATAGGTGAAGGACTAGCATATGATGTGGAGACTTGGAATGGACTAGTGGACAATTGGTTTCCCTTGTCAAAGTTAGGATAAGGGTGAGTAATGGATGTTTGTTGTGGACTAATGCCATGAATGGTATTAAGTGAATTTTGGTAGTGAGGGTAGACAGATGGAGGACTAGGACTAATGGGTTTTTGCTATGAAGGACATTGACTTTCGACTTGGATAAATTGTCTCCTAAAGTCTGAGGCTTCTTGGTATTGACCTCTACAGAGTAATTCGTATTCAACTTTACTAGCAAGCCTATCAATATGTTGGTGAAGGGAAGACAAGGTGGTGGATGTCATGATGTTAAATGCAAAGTGATTGTCTAAGGGAAATGACTAATGCAAGATGATGATGTTTTCAAAGCCAAAGTGTCAAATGTGGACTAAGACGATAATGTTGACAAAGGACTAAAATGATTAATGCACAGCCTAGGTTCAAAATGAGGACTAAGATGAACAATGCAAAGTCTAAGGTTCAAAATGAGGACTAAGATTGTTTTCTGATGTCTTGTTGAAAAGTCTAAGTTGTCTAAGGTCGATTGTTTGTGTCCAGATTTGTGAATGTTGTGTATAATGTTTGAGTAATCCAACAAGCACTTGACAAAAACAATATTTTGGGTGTAAGCAACCACACATAGGACAAGTACAATTCTAAAAGGTCAATAGGCCAAAGGTTTGTATACTTGATATAGCCCACCGATATACCTTGGATTGGATATAAACACCTTTCCTTCTCGAGAGCGGATAGCTTAGAATTTTGGTGGCATTGGATCCCCTCCATGGCTCATTAACGTCATTCGAGCACACCAAATTTGGATTCTTTGGGTAATGACTTCCCAAGAATTGCTATCTCTACTCAAGGGGATCAGTAGTGAGTGTCTTCGGGCATGATACTGTACCCTGCACTATATCAAGCAACGGCCAATAGAACGGTTGGATACTAAGACAAGAGGTGTTTAATACAGGCATTCCGTTCATGGGGCATGACCCATGCAGTGAGATTCCCCTTTTCGATCCATCTCATTGGAACCATGCTCATGATTCTTGGGTTTTCCCCTAGAATCCACTTTTATATACCAGTTGGAAGTCCCTCAGGTTCAGGGTGCTACCGGTCTGAGTCGTCCTGGGGTGAGTACTTTTTCCCACCAGAATAGGCCCAAGTTCTAGAGTTAGTAACCATTTCTCTTACACCCAAGATCGCTTGAAAGCATAAGGGGAGAGGATACTTTGATTACCAAATCGTGAGGGTGACACAAAAAATAAGGTGGGTCTGGTTTTTTTATCACCTAGTTTTCACAAGGTGAGAGCATAATCACCTACCACCTTCAAGCACAATCAGACAAAATCAAGCACACATTCATTTTAATGCACCAAAGGAAGTGTGTACTAATCTAAAAAAATACAAGCATAATGTTTAGTTTTCAGTCTTCAACACTTGAACTGCAAGACCACAAGTTAGGAGTTTTCTTTGATTTTTAGTCTTTGACAAACGTATGTTTATGCAAACCCAAAAGTTTTTGCTTTCCAATCTGTTATATATGACTGATATTGCTGCTACTATAGCTCCTTATGATCACCTACAAGATCAAAAAAATAATATTATAATGCAGCCAAAGAAAAAAAAAAAACAAGCTCATCAGAAAATTGCAATTTCAGATACATGTTTTTGACATAGCTGAATTAGATTTTATTATTTGACAATTTTATTGATCTGAAAAATAAAAATTCAAAGAAGAGATCACTCCTAATTTTTTGAGAGCTTTCTAGAAATGTAAAGAAGTCAAAAAAATTCCTTGTTTTGCACCCAGAAACACGGATTTGTGAAAACCATACAAAAAATGAAGATTGGATTTTTTCGCATTGTACTTGACCTCCAAATTAAATTTGTAAAACATAGAACCCCATTAGAATTTAAATAGCTTTCCAAAATATAAAAATTTCTGAAAAATTCATCGATTTGCATCCAAAAAATCAATTTTATGAAAATACTAAAAATTGAAATAACTCCCACAAAACTAATGATAAACCCTCTATTTTTTTGCTGTAGCCTCTTGAGATGATGTAAAAGATTCTGTAAAAATATTGTAGAAAAATTCATAGCTGTGTAGAATATATGAAGAAATTGGTAAAACCTACGGTTTTGTCCAAAAACTGACAGATCTGCAACAAAAAGTCAATAAAACCTACAAAAGGCAAGCTAGATCAAAGGATTCACGTCAGGTTCACCAATGTAACTAATGGTTATTTTTAATATTAGATTTAATGAATTGAAAGCACAATAATAAAACCCAAAGAGATATGAAGCACAATGAAAACTTAAACAAGAATGAAACGATTATACCAGATTCCTCGTTGAAGCTTCCTTGATTCACCTCCATAGCACCTTCTAATTTGCAGCGTATGATTTATTCCCTTAGATCGAGTGTGTGAGAAATTTGACTATGCCATTGTCTTATGCAAGTTTTGAAGGATTTAATCACAATTATGCCTATGCCTATGACATGATAAATGACTATAATGCCTATAATAATGAAGTCCCAAATTATGAACAAAATTGTCATTTTATAGAAAACACAATTTTGAATGAATGGATGAGATCAACCTTTGACACAAACCTAAAATCAGAGGACAAGATTTAACTTGATAATCCCTGATTAGGGTTAGGGTAAAATCCTTAAGTGAGTGGTCAAGATGTCATCTAAGAAAATCAGATCGGCGGTGGAGAAAAGATGAGATAATTAATTTCAAAAATAAAGATTTTCAAAATTAAGAAGATAAAGATAGCCTGCTTTGTGAGATTTGAAAAATCAGATAAAAGATGGACTAAAAAGCAATTTTGATAAAATCAAGAACCTGCTTGCTTTATTTGATTTTTGGAAGAAAGCTACCAATTTGAATTAAATCAACTCAAAATATGGATTTTGTGAGATAATAAATATATATTTTTAGATTATTTACTAAAATGGGCTGTCAGTTAAGATTGTGATGCCATTTTAAATAATTTATTTAAAATGAGAGGAATATTAATTTTGTTAATTTAAATAATTAAAGATAATTATTTAATTTAGAAGATATGATCAATAATTAAATAAATTGATTCATTCATTTAATTATGACAATTAGTGACATTAAATAAATAAATAAAAATTTATTTATTTAATAATCCAGAAGAAATGACTTAAGAAGGGTAATTAAATAAATTTAGCAATTTATTTAAGGGAAGACTTAGATAATTAATGACATATTTAATAAATAAATACACTTTATTTATTTAATAATCATGAAGAATAAAAGGACATGAATTAATTAAACAATTATAAATTATTTAATTAATAGTCGAATGTGGACCAAGGACATAATTAAATGTCATAATTATGCTAGGACGAAAGTGGTAAAAATGAAGCTTGTAAGCCTAGGCCATTTTTAGATGTCTACACAACCTATATCTTGTTTGATTTTCTTTAAGAGAATCATCATTCTATGTCAACTTACATCCAGTTACCATGGGAGTACCAATAGGTTTTGAATCATCCATGCCAAACTTCTTTAGTAGTTCTCTCGCATATTTTGACTGAGATATGAAGATCCCCTTGTCTAACTGAGTAACTTGCAATCCCAGAAAGAACTTCATCTCTCTAATCATACTCATCTCAAATTCACTCTTCATTTCATCAACAAATCTCATACATAGATTATCATCTCCTCCAAAGATAATATCATCAACAAAGACCTCAATAATTAATTCTTTATCATGATCCAATTTGAAATATAAGTTGTTTTCAACAATACCTTTATTGAATCCAAGATTCAGTAAGTATTTGTCTAATCTAGCATACCAAGCTCTGGAGGCTTGCTTGAGTCCATATAGAGCTTTCTTTAATCAGAAAACAATGTCTTCCTTGTGATTCAGTTGAAATCCATCCGGCTATTCAATATATACTTCTTCTTCTAGCTCACCATTCAAAAAAGCTGACTTCACATCCATTTGATAGACTTTATAGTTCTTGTATGCAACATTTATGACTTCAATTCTAGCAATAGGGGCAAAGGTTTCTTCAAAATAAATACCTTCCATTTGTGAATACCCTTTACATACCGGTCTTGCTTTATTCCGAACCACTTCACCTTGTTCATTCAACTTATTCTGAAAGACCCATTTAGTACCAATCACATTCTTGTCTTTTGGTTTGGTAACAAGTATTTGTGTATTATTATTTTCAATTTGCATCAGTTCTTCCTTCATAGCTTCCATCCAATGTTCATCATTGTAGGCTTCTTTGACATCTTTAGGTTCAATCTTGGAAATCAGACAATACTCTTCTGCAATCTTTCTTCTAGTTTGCACACCTTTATTCTTATCTCCTATAATTTGATTTTAAGAATTATTTAGCTTTACATACCTTGGAGTTTTAGGATTCTCTCGAACTTCTGATTCTTCTATTATTTCTTCTATACTTGCACTTGTATCTACTTCCTCACTATCTTGATTTATCGAAACAAATTGAAGTTGTCTTACCGAAACATATGGCACAATTTGAAGTTGATTTTGTGTCTGAACATTCCTCCCTTTGATTGTATTGTCTTCATCTGAATCATATTCATAATATCTAGATGATTTAGTAGAGTCCTCATCAACTCTTACATTTTCACTCTCAACCATTTTGCCCATTATTCTGTTATAGCACTGGTAGGCCTTGCTTCTAGTAGAGTAACCTAGAAATATTCCTTCATCGCTTCTTGCATCAAACTTACCTATATCTTCATCTCTCTTGATGTAACACTTGATTCCAAAGATCTTGAAGTTTAACAGTAGGCTTATAACCAAACCATAGTTCAAAAGGAGTCTTACCAGAATTGCCATTTACATTTACCTGGTTCAAAGTATACACAACAGTGCTTACTGCTTCACTCTAGTAGATGCTCGGGGAGCAGATAACTGTCTTCTAATTCCATGCTCTTCACAAAAAGAATTAAACTCCCTAGAGGTGAACTCACCACCTCTGTCTGACCTTAAGCATTTTATTTTCATACCTTTCTCATTCTCTACCATAGCTTTGAAACTTTTGAACTTTTCTAATGCTTCACATTTTTCTCTTAAGAAAGCAACCCATATCATTCTAGAATAATCATCAATAAGCTGCATAAAGTAGCTTTCACCATGGAGACTTCTGATGATAGAGGGACCACATAGATCAATATGCACTAGCTCCATTAATCCATTTGAATGATGTTTTTTTCTCTGAAAAGAAACTCTATTCTGTTTTCCCATCTGACACTCCTTGCAAATTGTGCTAGTAAGATTCACTAGCTTAGGTAGATCTCTTGCTACATGAGTGGAACGTATTTTTACAATGTTATCAAAATTCACATGACACGGCCTTCTATTCCATAACCATCTTCCATCTAATTGAGAAATTAAACAACTTTCACTGGCAGCATTCAGGTGAAAAATATTACCTTTTGTCTATTTACCTGAGGAAAATTACATTTCCAGAACTTCCATATATCCTGCATCTTCCATCTTTGAACTGAAGATCATATCCCTTGTCCACCATCTATCCAACACTTAACAGGTTGTGCGTCAAGCCTTCAAAATAAAGAAAATCATCAGTGTTATGCTTACCACCAAGAAAAATAGATCCTTTGCCACAAATCACATAAGCATTCTTATCTCCAAATCTTACAACCCCACCATCATACTTCTATAGACTTACAAAATAATTTTTGTCACCAGTCATATGATGTGAGCATCCACTGTCAATGACCCACTCATCCTTTTCTTCAATTCAGGTTGCAAGAGCTTTCTCAACTTTAGCAAATTCAGTAGCCATAAGACTATTTTCCTTGATAGCAATGAAAACCCAATCATCTTCATTTCCATTATCTTTATCAAACTCATCATCAGTCACACCTTCAGAAAAATAGCATTTCTTTTGGAATCTAGATTTTTAAGGCTTAGATCTAGGAACTCTTTCAGGACACCTTGATGCAAAATGACCTATTTTACTACAAGAAAAACATTTGATAGGAAAATTTCCTTTATACTTACCTTATCCTCTACCTTCTTTCTTCACAATCAATGCTTTCGACTCTTCTACCTCTCTTTCTTCATCTTCAAGTTGTTTCATTTCTTCCTCATATTTGAATTTCTTTCTACAACTCTCTCTCATATCATATCTTTGCTTGTTTCTTCTGGATATAGTAGCCTTAAATGGAGTTTTAGTCTTAGGAGCAGATTCACCAAATTCACTCAACTCAAAGGAAACAAGTTTACCAATCAATGTATCCCTTGTCACATTCGTCAATGACTTGGTTTCTTCAATAGCATGAGCCTTTGCTTTGTAGGAGGGAGGAAATGATCTGAGCACTTTAGCCACAATTTCTTCCTCGTCCAGGGAACCACCAACACATCTAATACCCATCACTAGTTCATTTACTCTTTGCATAAAAGAAGAAATATTTTCATCTTCATCCATCTTTAGATTTTCATACTTTCCTTTCAAACTCTATAACTTAGCCATCTTCACATGTACATCTCCTTCATACAAAGTTTCTAGCTTCATCCACATCTCATGAGCTATCTTTAGACCTAACACATTTATCAATTCTGAATCTATTAAGGCACTCAACAAAGCTTCCATAGCCCTGACATTATTCTTAGCTTCTTTAATCTCATTAGCAGTGGAAGGACCATTTTGAGGAATAACATATTGATTCTTTGTAATTTTCTAGAAGGGTTCACCAATACACTTCAAGTGACACTCCATCTGAGCCTTCCACAATGAGTAATTTGTTCCATCAAATCTAGGACTGTCCTTCTTGTATGATGCCATATCATATCACCTCAAGCTTTTAAACTTCTTTAGAGGAACCTGCTCTAATACCAATTGTTGGAAAAACAAGGACAAATAACTAAGAGGGGGGGTGAATCAGTTGTTACAGAATATTTAAACCTTTTTAAACTTTACTTAACTCAATCTCAGATCTGAAGAATAAACAATAAACCATAAACATTCAACACATCATAAACATAGAGAACACCAAGATTTTTTACATGGAAACCCTATTAGGGGAAAAACTACAATGGATGCTAGTCCACAAGATTATACCCTGTTAAAAGTATAAAGAATAATAATGGGAATGCACATGCATTCAGGCACACTACCTAGAGCTCACTACTCAAATATAATGGAAGACACACTTTCTTACAAAGATATTTGGATTAAAACCATCTAGATTGTGAACTGAGAAAATAGCTTCTTCAAAAGCCTGATTACAGTTCCAGTTAAGCACATAAAACCTTCTTCACACTTTGCTCAAATTTCTTATCACTCTGCTCTGCAATCAAATGATTTGGACACTATTCACACATTTGCACTTTCTCTGGCATACATTTTCTCTTTTGCACACACTAACTTTGCTCAAACAACCACTCTTATATATCTACAATAAGGAATTACATCAACAACCTAGTCAGCAAGAAATATGAAACATATTTTCAATGTCAGCCCAAATTTACAAATAAATTTTCAATGTGGATCAAACACCATCAGCTAATATCATGATAAGACCCAAAAAAATATCCTCGAGCATGCCAAACATTCAAATTTTAATCTCCAAGGATCCACAACATGTTACAACCATCATATCGGCCAAGAACATGAAAACTTGAACATGCCGAGAAAAATATTCGACCATGAGCACACCGATTAATGCGAACATACAACAAAGATAGAGAATGATCTAGAAAAATCCATGAACACCAAGAAACAACAAAGAAACATTTGTAGCAACCAGAATTACCAAAATTATACCAACTTTAATCAAGAACACTGATAGAGACCACATAAACATTGTAAGAACACAGATCTTCATAACTTGAACAAATCTTCACACGAACCGCTAAAACTTTTGGTGGATGGATTAGATACACTCAGCAATAAACCCTTTAGTCCACAACAATTGATCTTCAACATACATAACAAGACACCTTCATGACCTTCACAGTTCCACTAGGAACCTGCGAAACTTTCTTTTACAATTTTCTCATTATCCTCGACACATACAACCTTCAATACATCAAATGCTAATAGTGTTGACATCAATGACAATCACATATCAGCAACACAACCACAAAATCCAACACTTATTGCATATCATCTCATCCTTGACATAATGAACTAACCTTGCATATATGCCGCAACTATCTAAAACATCAATTAGGTTAACCTAATTGCATGAATTGTATATCGAATAACCTATTAGCTTAAAAATTTAACACAATGCTTACAAAATAAAAAATAAAAAATAAAACCTCCAAAATAGGTTGCATGATTTATAACCACTCCCATAAATCTTCTCCTTACATACTTCAACTTCGAACGAACCCAATATGCTTAGGTGGTACCACTCCCATAATAACTGAATGAACCAACTTTTCATTCACAACTTGAGATACAAACCAAAAAAACACTTTCCACTTGGAGCACACATACTTATGACATCTATAAACACTTCCTCAAAACCACATAGCCCAATATTAATCTGTGCTACAATGTGGAGCATTCCAATATCCACTTTGTATGAGTAACACTATCATTACAGAGCCGATACTGTATCAACATTATCTTCAACTACGAAAGACATACAACTTTGAATATTTGGAATTATACACCTCCAACACACACCATTATTACCTCACAACCGCTCAAAAAGATTCTACATAGCGGAACAATTTGGATCACAAAACTGGTTCACTATATAACACTGAATTGTACACCAAGACTTAGGAAAAATCTTAAAAACACTTGGTCTTTACTAGACCAATACTTCTACATATCTACCATGGATTTCCATCAATGACAACACCATACACTATCATTCTCATCAATCTCCATCCATACATCATCATACTCATTTTTTTAACAATCTCCCTTAACAACCCAAGTCTCCAATAAGAACCTCTCATTTTTTCATATCTCCAAGCTATTTGGTCATGGTAGTAACTTTTTCCATGTTGAAAAAAGCATCAAATACATTGAAGAGAAAGTTGCACGGTGGCATAATTTTCATTATGTTTTGCATGTGGCTAAATTACAATGGAAACACATCTTTGTGGGTGTGTTTGTGCTAGGTAGGGTCCTATTTCACACCCTAGCATGTCAAATCATTCTAGGCTACATTGGATTGGTGCTTTCTCTTCAAAGCCATAAATGCAAAAAAGTGGAAAGCTTTGACAAGCTATTTCTAAAAAATCATGGCACTTAGAAATGTTCTATCTAAAGTTATAGGGTCATGTAAGTTCCTTCTAAAATAATCTCTCTCAGTTTTTCATATCTACAATCCATTTGGTCATGGTAACAACTTTTCGAATGTTGAAAAAGAGTCAAATGTATTGAAGAGAAAGTTGCAAGGTATCATTATTTTTGTTATGTTCATTGTGAATCAAAATAGTCAATTCCAATATGTTTGGGTGAGTAGTTTTATGCTAGGAAAGGTCCTATTTTTCACCCCAACATGTCAGATCGTTCTAGGCTACATTGTACTGACACTTTCTCTTAAGAGCCATAAATGCCAAAAGTGGTAAATTTTGACAAGTTTTCTCATGGAAGTTGTGGCACTTAGAAATGTTATGTTTAAGGGTAAAGAGTCATGTAGGGTCCCTCTACAATAACCTTTCTTAGTTTTTCATATCTCCAAGTCGTTTGACCATGATGAAAGTTTTTTTGGTGCCCCAAAAATCATCAGATACATGCAATGTCAAATTACAAGCTAATTTTTGTTTGGTTCTTCGTGGAGCCAAATTGTGAGTGCAAACATGTTTAGTTGGGAACATCTACACTAGGAACAGTCTTTTTTTTCACCCCAACTATCTTGAATTTTTTGGGCTACATTATGTCAATGCTTTCTATTAATATCCTTTTTATTATTATCTTTAGTCTATAAAAAACCTTCATATTTAAAAAAATGAATTTTATTTTGCATATTGTGTGTCAATGCTCTATTATATATGTTAATTAATGATTAGGGTAGTGTCATGTCTAATCACACATACTCTTAGGTGAAAAATATTTTGAGGAGATAGTATTGTGGGTGTTGGTGATCATGGAGTGTGAGTTATAATAAAAGGAGCTTGAAGACATGTAGAATGTATATTTCATAGAAAGGAGGCTATATAATAGTGTAATAGAATAATGATGTTATTTCTATGAGAGGAGATATCAAAAGGGTAGGGTATGGGCACATGAGAGGAACAAGAAGGTTGCTAAGCTCTTAGCTTAGATGGTGAAAAAAGAGGAAGAAGTAGAAAGGAAATAGAGTAGGCATGCTAAATCATAGATACCAAGTGAGAAAATTAGTGACCATCCCATTATATTGTTAGAAGAGGGGTTCAAACACTTATTCCTAGGTAATGAGTAATGGATACAAACCAACTAGCAAAATGCACATTTTTTTTCAAAATGTTCGATGAAAATTATCATCTATACATATATAGAAACCAAATAACAAAATGTAAAAAAATTGGACATTTACAATCATGGTAGAATCTCAGTCATTTATATAAACAAAATTTTAGTTGTGCATAGATACAAATAAACTAACAATATTTACAAAAAATTCTCATTTCCAACATTTGGTAGAATCTTGGTTATTTATATATACAAAATTTTAGTAGTACATAGATACAAATCAACTAACAATATTTACAAAAAGAATTGCATTTCATACAATTGGTACAATGAATAGATGATATATCAATCAACCAATGATATATACAAAATTTTCAAAATTATTCTACCCTTTTGTAGAACTAATTTGATCTAATGCTCCAACACATTGAATACCTGCAATTGGCCCTAATTCAATCTATTGAACCTTGTGGATCATCTTTGACCCTTATAGTGTCAAGTATTGCCTCCTGGTCAACTTCATGAACTTTCCATAAATTCTTATTAAGTGGTATATCATGATATTTCATCAATTGAATATTCATTACAACATCAAGGTTAGATTAATGAAGAATATGCCTGTGTGTCAAATTCCTTGAAAAACCAAACATCTAATTTCTTAATAGGGTACCTTCTAAGTCACGTTCTTACAAAAACAACAAACTCTATTGGATACTCAATACCCTCTCCATCAGTGATTGTGGTAGTCATTTTTCCCCTCTATACAATGACAAAAATAATTTGTTCCTTCATTCTTCTCATCAGCAATAACTACACACACATGACTTGGATTTTATTGAATAAATTAATTAATTCTAGAAACCATTTAAAATGTAATAGAATGACTTCAAAATTTGATTTCAACTAATTAATAAATCATAATACTTGGTTGTACTAGGATAGATACATGGTTAAAGTCCACCAATACTTCCATTTGGTTCAACTATCACTGATACATTTTGGTATTTTTTTCGACGACAGGTCGTCGAAATTCCGACGACCTGTCGTCGAAAAAAATACCAAAATGTATCAGTGTATAGTTCTTGTGGAACTCAATATGTGTCAATGAGAACCAAAGTTCAACAAGACCATTCGTCAATCCACTATTTTGACTCATAGTCTCCCCATAAAAATCCATACATGAGGGGAAAAACATGCAATATAACTTGTATAAATAATCAATGAACTTGTAATGTCGCAAAATTGTACCTAGGGGCAATTTCACATTTTAGCACTTTTCCTAAAATTTATGACACCTAAAATCATTTATGACAAAAGCCTCATGGGTCAAATTTCACAATTCCAACTCCATGTGGCCTAATGCAGAAGTAGTAGCAGCCAACCAACCCATTTCCTGAAAACTAGTGTTTTGGATGCCTATGCAGTGCATGGACATCAGCATGACATGCTAGTATCCTGATGGTTTTCTGAGATTGAAACGAGGAAAATAAGATCCTTGCTCTTGAAATTTGTCTTTACAGTTAGGATCTCAAGTGTAATGGCTCTTTATAACCTTACATGCAACAAAACCCCCTTTTCTCTCATTTTGGGGGTTCTCTCATTCACTCAAGGATCTCTCCTCACCTTCACTTCACTTCTAAGCTTCTTCTTCTCTTGGTAAAAGCATTTCTAAAAGTGAAGCTCTATCAAAATGAGGTCCCTTCAATAGCCCAAGCTCTCCAACAAGCATTCAATGGTGCATCCATGTGTTCAAGAGGGGTCTGAGGCTTATTGGTAACTCTCTCTCACTCTTTTCTATTTGTGAATAGATTAGATCACTTTTTCCATTTACTATTTAGTGGTTCAGGTTCTCATCTTGAAGCAGGGATTGCTTTCACTAGTTCCTTTTATCCATTTCAATTATTCTCTCTATCTATCTAGCTATACGTGGAGGTGGGAACACCATAGTGGGAATTTCATTGTGGCATGCCCCAAAACAACCCCAAATTTTTTCCTTGTTTGTATTGTTTCCATGTTTCTAAAGCGGAGCTCAGAGGAAGGATTTGAATGATCTGAAATTTGTAAGATCCTTATTATCTCTCTTTGTGCTTCCTTTTAGCTTATGTTCTTTATCTTGTCATTTTGTTCAAAAGACCTTGGATCTGTGTTAGATAGTGAATCTCTAGTCTTCCTATTTGATTTTTTGAGCTCTCTGTTGCTTAGTACACTAGTACATCTTTTGGACTCTAGTGAATCACATTGGCATCCTAATTTTGTACTACAGTCTTTTGGCTAAGATCCCTCCTTTCATAGGTGCTAATCTAGAAGCTTTTCTCTCTTAGGTTCTGAAGTAGTCTTTTATGATAATTAGTCTAGATATACTTTCTTTATAATTTCTTCATTCAACTTGTATTGAGGTAGTTAAGGGCAGTTCGCTCCCTGGGATTCTCTTGAGAATGAAGAGACTCATGAGCAGTGAATCCCCCTTATCTCACATTTTGGTGACTTGACATGAAACATGTCAGATCTATTTCTACAATGTTTTAATGTTTATGATAATTCTTTCTCTAAGGAAGATTTTGATATTTTTGATGATGCTCTAGATTGTTTCTTGCAAGCATCTTCCTCTACCCATAGATCTTCTAAGTAATCTTCTTCTTTACAAGTTGAAGAGTCGATGAACATTGTGGTGTTATCTACTACTTCTCCAAGCCCTAAGAAACCTATTGTTTACTTGACTTTGGCTAGCCCCTCTCCTAAGAGGATTCATTCTATTTTTGGAATTTTGTATCATGATGATTCACTGGACTTATATTCGAGGTTTGTAAAATCTATAGACTTTGCTTTTTATAACCCTATTGGGCACACATATAGTACAAGAAGAATTTTTTTTTTAGATCAACAACCTTCTATTCCTACACCTCAACCTAATCAAATTACTTCTTCTTTACCACCCTCTCAATCGAGTCTTCCTTCAACACCTAAACCTCTTACTAAAGCACCTAGTGATTATGATCTTATCAAGCAACTTTGTGTTACTCTAGCTAAGATCTCACTTTGAGATCTAGTTTAGACCACTCCAGTTTATAGGGGTATGCTTCAGGAAGCCTTGTAGAAGATCCTACTACCTTCCTCCACGAGCTTGATGGATGTTAATGCATTGATGGATCATATTCTTGTGGATTTGTTGAATATCATGTTTTATCTGCAAGAACTTTTGCACCCAGATGTGTAGAAACAAGTGAATCCTTTGATGATTATAGTTAATGTTAATACTATCATATTAGATGTACCCTCATTAACACTAGTTTGGCTCTCAACATTTTTGGTATAGATCTACTACCTAAGATTAAATTTTATTCTTCCTCTTTAGTTCTTCTTCCTTGTATATTCATGCGTTTGATAATGTCGGTTGATAGGCTCTAAGCATGATAATATTTCCTTTGTGGTTGGGCCTTGTTACCTTACCCACATTGGTTTATGGGATGTCTAGCCCCTTACCTTACAATCTTCTCCTGGGGAGACCTTGGATTCATGTTATGGGTGTCGTAAATTCCACTCTACATCATTCTCTAAATTTTTCTACAAATAATCGAGTGGTCACAATCAAAGTCGATCCAGAGGCTATTCATCTTTGTGAACTAGCAGTTGTTTGTTGTGAATCTATTGTCTCCACTCTTAAGAAATGTCTTCCTTCCCTAAATTTTGATGAAATGAAATGTTCCTTAGTGATACCATCTTTGGAAGTTGTCCTTGAGGTGGATGCTACTAAAGAAGAACAATCTAAAGTAAACAGTCCTAAGCCCTCCCCATCTACTTCTTCTTAATCTAATGCATTCCTTGGTGATGATTGGGGATCCTTGGAATTATTTGATTTCTTTATTGGGGAATACAAAGTGAATCCTACTCATCTAAAACTTTTGATTACCTTGAATACTCCTAAAGAGGATGTGGATAAAACTCCCATTGACAAGGAAAGTTGTGATCCTACTCAGGAAACTAGTCATTCCTCTACTAAGGAGGATAATAATACTTCTGCTAAGGAGGTTAATGTCTATGAATCAAGTAAAGGAGATTATTGCGCCCTTGTAGATGCATTCGATATCCACTGGTGGAATGATGCTCTCTATGTGGAACCACCACCTTCCAAAGTTTTACAAACCCACTTTGATTTATGAACAATGAAGCTATCTATAGGTTTCTTCTAAAAAACATCATTTCTCGCTTTTTTTTCCTTCTACCCTTGTCTTTGACAATGGTATGCCATTCAAGAACAAGTAAAGAAATTCATGGAGAAGTTTCACATTCAACATATATTTTCTACACCATACTTTTCTCAATCCAATGGCCAAGTGGAAGTGTCTAATAAGATTCTTGAGCTCATTCTTCACAAAATAGTAAATAAACATGGTAAGGATTGGAATGTTCAATTAACATACGATTTTTGGACCTAATGCATGAGTGTTCATACAGTGATGGGAATGATGCCCTAAAACCTAGTGTATGGTGTTGAAGCTATCATGCTTTTAGATTTGGAAATTCCATCTTTGTAGGTTTCCCTTAAAGGATTAATTGATGACGAAATTTACCGAGCTAATTGTTTGCATCACCTAGAGATGCTCGATGAGCACTGATTATAAGCCCTCGACCATCTTGAAGCTTATCAATGATCACTATCTAGATAATATAATCAAAGTTTACTCCCTAGAACTTTCAAGGTATGTCACTACCTAATCAAAGGGGAAATTTTAGTACTAATTTGTTAGGCCCTTACATTGTCATCTCCTATGTATATCTTGGGTGCTTATGGGTTATCATATATGGATGGTACGCCTCTAAAAGAACCTATTAATGCAATGCATCTTTTTCGATACTACATGTAGTTTCTAATGTGTCATATGTGCAATGTTCACTCTTTAAGGGGTGGTAGCGTTGCGTATGTGGACATTTCTTCATTAACAAATTGGATTTTTTTTTTGTTATGATGCAACCATGTGTGTGTGTGGGAGACATACATACATGTGTTCCTCTATGTTGTGTATCCATGCATTACATTACATCATTTTAGGAAAATTAGATCATCATTGTATTTAATTAATCCACATCCATGTGTGTTCATTGAATCATGATAGCATCTAATCTAAACATACATCCATATAGATATAAGATCCACAACATCAACATACATGAAAGTAAAGAACATACACATCAAATAATGAATTTCATAATGTCATAATCAATATCTCATGTATATATATATCAAATTTCATGTACATGTATCGTTCCACTGTCGTCAAAAAATGAGTGGTTGTTGTATATATGTATCAGTATCTATGCATAGAAAATGATCCACAAAATGTGTCAAGACTAAAAAAATGATATACAAAGGAGGCTCTCTATGCCCCGGGCATGTGGCTCTTATAGCTCTTTGGCTCTAGCTATGGCTATGACTAGGGTTGAGGCTACATAGTAGAGAAGAATTGGGTATAGTACAAGTGTGAGACAGAAATCACTGTGTGCATACCCTTGATGTCTCCCTGAAGGGAGCATATCTACATGCGACCCTAGATGAACTCTTCCTACAAATTTTGATCACCTACCGATATCATTGTTTTCATCTACCCTAGAAGGTAATCAAGATGACTCTATAGGACATCATGTTCCTAATCGACACTATTATCCCTCATCACAACCATGTATCACTCTATGAGGGTTGTTTGCAGCTCCCCCGATAGTTGATCCCACTTCCCTCAAATAGTGGTAGCATCTACTATCTACTGCATGATCTCCACCTACCCATCCTTATAGGTAGTCCTCAGGTAGGTTACTGACTCAAAATGATGGATATGATGTCCCACTGAAATTGGTCAATAAGCATCTAGGATTGCCCCCTAGATAGGCATGGTAGGGGCCACCTCTAATATGCACTAGGAAAACAACCCAGTCCATCCCTATGTATCCACTACAAATACAAAAATAAGATGTATATGAGCATGATGAGATGTATAGATACAAAAAAACAAAGCATAATATATGTATACATGTGATAAAAGTGTTGAATATCTAGAATACTGAGAGGGGGGTTGAATCAGTATTCCATAAAACTATTCATATAAAATCTATTTAGATATTATCACATTACTGACTAAATCAACAAGAAAGAACATAAAAACAAATCAATGCATCAACATACATGGATACCAGAATTTTTATGTGGAAAACCTAAAATGGGAAAAACCACGGTGAGGATTAACTCATAATATATTATATCCAAATACAATATATTATAGGGCTCACTGTTAGGACTCACTATCCTTGAGAGGATCACAACCTGAATACAAAAGAATGGATAACCACCAAGATACAAAGGATACGGCTCAATTTCAAAAGTATGAACTAATAAAATACACCTTTTGTGTCTAGGGTTTAGTTCCAATGAAGCTCTAAATAAGAAGTACTTCTTCTAACAACACCCGCTAAACAATTATGTTATGATCCTCAACTGATAAAGAATTTAGGCTCATATATTCACATATCCCTTGATCCTCTTTGCACTTTACCATACTTCTCTTTCTTCTCCTTCCATATTCACACCTTTACACTTCTTCTCCACACAACACACATCCTCATCCCTTTTCTCCTCAAAGAATCTTATATATATACAAGTATATCTCATTCATCAATTAGGTCATCCTAATAAAATGAAAGAAAAATAATAATAAAAACTCTTTTTGGCACCTTATATGATTTAAAACCATTTTTTTCCATGTAGTGCATTAGATCAAGTCAGTGAACATCCATAAAGTATACATAGTCTTCTTAATGTATGTCATACATTAGGTTGGACAACACTAGGAATTAACCACAAAAACTCCAAACCAAATTTCAATCCTCAAAGAAAACACCTTCTAGATATGATATTTCATCAATTTCTCATCATACTACAATCATAGAGACTACCATTAGAAAAAAAACATTAGAATGTTCTCCTTAATAAAATGCTCTCTCCCACACTAATATGCTAAGCAGAGAAACAACAATGGAATGCAAAGCTAAACTCTATCAATGATAATTTTCTGCTCAACACACAAAACTTCTCAAGATCCAAGATATAGCTATCTGAATTTGACATAATAACATGGTTAAGAGATTCAATTCATATGTTTTATTGCGATGAATTATGGACTCAGAAACCAATGCATTGGTTCATCAGAAAAGAACACTTATGGTAGAGAACAACTTCCTATTAACTAAGTAAGCTTCTCATATAGTTGTCACCATTTTCACATCAATGACAACACAATCCATATACACTTCATGCTTATGTTGTAAGGCTCCATAATTCCAACAAAAATAATTGAAATAACTGAAACAAAATAATATCATCATCCATCATACCTAGATCCCCTAGCTACTAGATTGGGTCAAGGGAGGGGCACTAGGTCTCGCACCACCAACATAAGGAGCTACCTAAGATGCTACAAGGGCTACTGCTAGGATGAAGGGTGGTTGTAGTGGCACCGATGAGAATGGAATGGCTCATGGAGGAGAGGCATCTTGGCCTCGATGACACCACTTTGACCTCCTTGACCTGCTCTAGCTGCTCATGTTAGCCCTCTTCCTAATGTTGCTCCTCCTGCTCTCCCTCGCTACCTCAACGCCTTTACCTCTACCTTAGTGACTATGATGGAATTTCCCCTTGTAGACCAAGATCACCCATGGGTGCATCCACTGGGAACACTAGTGTAGGATGGTGAGTTTCCCACCACACTAGAGAATCTCTAGCCACAACGACATTCTCCACCATGCCCATCATTGGTATATCCTCATCATCAGCCTCATCATCTAATAGGAAGATCTCTGCTATGGTTAGATGCAGATGATCCCCCTATTGTTCCTATTGCACACATGCCCTGTTCAGAACAAGGACCCTCTCCTTTTGCATTCACCAGGTGGTTAAGGACCCTAAAGTTATCATCCTCAATTGACCAAAATTCACCACCCCAAAAAAAATCTAAGTCCTTTTCTCCTGTGGAGGTTTTTGATGGATCTACCCAAAATTTGTAATTTTTAAGTAGCCCATAGACCTTGTCTACTTTCCAAACCCTTTTCCCCATGTGTGAGTAGGGTTTTGCTTACAAAAGCCTTTAATTCTTCTAACATCATGTAGACATACCTTACTAGTTTCCGGTTCTTTAAGTCACTACTTAAGCCATCGTATGTGTTTTCCCACTAGCCCCTTTGGTTTAGAGCATCGGTCACCCAGTCGGTTATTGATATCAGTTGTTTCCTAAAGTTGGGTTTTAATTTTCCCTAGTGATTTGAGCTTAAGTCGTTCACCCACAAGGGTCAAGTCACTGTCATCCTAGTATCAACCCCTTATTTAATACTAACCTTTCTGTGTACATAGGTTTAATGATTTGAGACCATGGGAAGAGATCCTGACCATACCCCACCAGCTCGTAGATGAAAAACGTCAGCCAATTATGTAGTGCGAGAATGGTGAGATGAAGACATATGTCTTCATACAGATGTGGGGCCCATTCTCCACTATTTAGCTCATTTCTCGTGGTTTCAAACCAATGGCCGAGATTGGATGATAGGGGATAATCACCACCATTCCCTGTTGGCTCATGAGAAAAAGATGAAGGCTCATTAAAGGCCATGAGATCAGTGAGATCCTGACACATGGATCAATCCACCCAATTTGAGAGATGGATGAAGCTTGTTGATGGAGAAGTTACTATTTGAGGTGGGTTAATGCCATTGGATGAAGACAAATCAATGAGACATTGCTTGGTTTCAAACCTGGTCAACCTAAACTAATCCGTTTGATTTGCCAACTTGTCGTGAGATCAAAACTAATATTCAAAGTTGATAAATTGGCACGTGATAGTTTTTTCATTTTGCAACTAGTGGGAATTAATGATCTACTTGTTGTAGGTGCGATCAAATTGATCTTCGTGTGTGTGGAAACTTAATTTCCAACAATCACGAAGGATGATATGCAAATTTCCATGCATTTGGGAATTAAACAATAACAATATGCATGCCAACGAATTTCCCAGTTTGCATGTGTGTCTTTCATTAAGCATTTCTATCATCACTTTGTTCAATAAATAGAAGTGGCGAGTTGCTATTTTATCCATAGCAATTAGTTGTTAAGTCTTCAGGTTTGTGCAGAGAGTCGAGGTTTTGAGTGTAGATTCTCTTGTGGAAAAATTAGCAAGCCCAATGTTTCATCAATTCCTGTATGGAGGTCTTCTTGGCTAAATTCACAAAAGTCCCATGATGAAGACCTAGAGTGAAGGAAAGGAACTCATGAGGATACCAGAAGAAAAGGATTTGTACCTGTTGCTACCAGATGTAGCTATCGTCTAAAAGGCCAGGTTGTGAGCTCGGAGGCAATGGGAATGAAAGGAGAAAATTTTGTTGGGGCCTCTAGCAGAATTCAATGCAAGCCTTGATATGGTTGTGGATCATTTAGATGACAAAATTCACCCATTAACATAAAAGAGAGATCGTCAGAAATGGAAATAGAGATGGATTTTGGCTACCATCAATATCTTGAGACCCTGGGTCGAGCTCCATCTCCTAGAGTTGAGGTTCTATCTGTTCCGCCTCTAACGGTCAGGACTCTCAGTAGGCATGATGGTGTTGTGATAAAGCAAGACAAGGATGAGGAAGGAGTTGAGGTTTCATCTCTAACCTTCGCTATGACACAAAGTGGGAATTTGTATCATGGTGTGTGTGATGCTGGTAAAAGGTCTTCTGGTTATTGAAAATGTGGTGTATGATGTTAAATTTTTGAGTTGATTGTCAATTTATGTGGTGGTTTCTTTCTTTCTGCGTACGTGGCTACTTTTTGAGGTGTTGGATGCTGACTATGTGCCTGCATGGTGGTATGAACGTTAGTCTTGTTGCTTACATGGCAGTCGACTGAAATTTTGGCAGTACTTTATTCCTCCTAGTGGCTATAGAAATTGTGGTTTCCCCTTTTAAACAAAATTATCATGTGGGGGGATTTTGAAATGCAATTGAAATGTGATGCAAATTGATTTTTTTTTATGTAATTGCATTTTGAGTTGGAAGCTTGTCTACTCCCTTACTCTATAAAAGGGAATTCAAGGCTCGCTTGCAAGGGTTCTAATTTTTTGAGTCTTCAAGTTTGATATGTAAAAGGGTAGAAAATAGAAGAATACCAAAAAATAAGATAGTAGAATTGTCTTGGGTTCTTAACTTTGCATATGAAAATCTTAAATAGTTATGTAGAAATTACTGATATTAAAAGTAAATTCCATACATAATTCATTTACTCTTCTCTATAAACCATTTTGCAGGTTTTGAATATAATATCAAGTATATTTGGTTCATCTTCAAATGTTTCATTTGAATGCATTCCTTCTTTTCTTCTTTGGTTCAATGAATCATCTAAATGTTTAAGTGAGGTCATGAACTTGTAACGATTTACTGGGAATTTAGTAAGAAGTGATGAATTATGTGTAGAGAGTTTCCATAATGCAAGACCTTATGGAAATAGTCCATAATTATTAGATTTAAAGAATTTTTGCGTGACAGGTTATAATATGTATGACTCCATTTCCCAATTGATGAAGACACTAGTCTATTTGTCTTGGTATTTTCATTTTGAGTGATAATAATGTATTGTACCATCAATTCAGGGTTAGGATACAAAGATTTTAAAATTTATCTACAATGAAGCATGTATGTGAGATGTTTCCCTTGTTCCTGGTAAATTGATGGATATTTTCTTGAAGACTAGCCAACCTTTGAGTGAATTATGTTGTTTAACCATTATAGGAACTTATTTGTGATTTTCTATGTCACTTATTGAGGTTTTCAAATAAAATGCTAAAAGGAATACCCTCCTAGGTCCCACGAAGCCTGAAGTGTAGAAGATTGCAGTCTTTGACTGGGTCTTGTCAGTTGGCCATTCACTTTAAGGGTCTTGAATATAGGAGTTGGCTACTCATTCAAGATTCCTTAGGTGTACTGGGGAAAAACCAATAGAATGGTGAATCCATTGGGGAATGCACTCATAAATTTGTTTGAAGATTGTCTTATCAAAGATTCATTCAAATCTTGACCTATTATTTGTAATTGAAGGTTGAAAATTATTATTTAATCATATTTTCCCATTTGAGCCACAAACATAATGGTGACTCTACTTGGGATATTCTCATTCTCCAAGTGCAGATACAAAATGTAGAGTCAAAGGGTGAAGCGAACTTGAACATCTTGATTGGATAATGACAAATTCTTGAACCTGGCAAATATTTTGAGTGCAACAAAGACTGAAGGATCTGAGCATGGCTCTGTTGGGGAAGATAGCCTAGAACGTGTACTACTTGTAAAGAAACTCCATCTCACTTGAAGTTCAATCCTCTAGAAAGAGGTGGTGACTCTGACTCAAAGAACCTGTAAAGCATACATCAATTGATCATATCTACAGTTTAAAAGGCAAAAGATAGTCACCCATTGTAAATTACCAAATATTTTCATAGAATTTGAAGTAATGGGAGTGCATTATTGGTAAATCAAGATAAATTTCCCATACTGGAGATGTAAATGATTCCCTAATGAGTGAATTAGCACTATTTGAGGGAATGTTAGTAATATTTTAGCATGCTTTTATGTATAAGTTAAATTCCCACATCATGATGAAAGGAGAATGTTAAATTGTTAGATCTTAGGTAGTATTTTTAAGAAATACATAAGCTAAGGTCTTAGGATCAAATCTGTAAAAGGGATTGAGGTGATGTATAATTACTAGGTATATTCTCAATTCCTTTTCAAGAATTAAAGGTAAATTTTCAATCTATGCCATGCGGTGTAAATATGGAAAAAGGAATGCAAGGTGAACAGTCATTGTCTCACCAAGGCAATTTCAGTACTGATAGGTACAGAGCTATTAGCTTTGAAAATATTTTTGGTTACCCAAATGTGGTACCACCCAAGGTCAGGGACAAAATACCAAGATTCAACGATGAAAATTTAGAATCAACAAGCATGTGCAAGAATTTTCTGATGTGACAGGTGATTATGAAATAGACCCTAAAGATGTGGTTATGAAGTTATTCATTCAATCCCTAAAAGGAGATGCAAGAGACTAGTTCTCTTTTCTGCCTACTTCCTCTGTACATTGTTGGAATGAACTCAAAGTAGCCTTCATGGACCAATTTGGTGAAAGAATAAACCCAAGTGTTGGAAGAAATAATTTCATGGAGATTTCTAGGGGTAGGGAGGAATTGGTCCCTGCTTTCAACCTTAGATTTTCCAAGGTCATAAGGGAAATCCCTAAGCACATGAGACCAAATGATACAAAGTGTTTGGTTGTGTATTTGGGAGAATTTGATAGTAAGATGAGCTTCTTGTTGAGGGATAAAGAGTCTGCCGCCTTACAACAAGCTTACCAAGAGGCTATGAATATCAAGAAAATTTTGAAATACTCAATCATGAGAGGACTTGTGATTGCTAGTAGTAGTTCTAACAACATTTAGGCTATTGAACCAAGTAGAGTAGGAAGTAAACATGTTTGTCAAGAAAAGGATCTTGTAGATGTTACATCTGCATTACTCCCAATACATGTAGGACATGAGCAAGCATCAACCTCACATGAACCAAGGATGGGAAGGGATGACTTGATTTTCTTAGTTAGAAAGTTGTATGAAATGAAGATACATGTGAATGAGTCACCATATGACTTGTTTTCAATATTCTTAGATGTTCTGATGGAGATACCCAAGAGTTTTAGGCCAAGTGATTTAATGTGCATCAATTTGTTTTGTGAAGCCTATATATCAGGATCAAGCTAGTCGTCTAAGAATTAGAAGCCTCATAGCCTTGATCAAGTAGTGGATTGGATAAACATTGTGGAAGATATTGAGCATGGTCATATGCCCCTAGTTGTTTCCTAGAATGTGGGAAATAATAGCCATAATGAGGAGGATCAAAGGCTAAGAATGATAGATCAAAGAGAAGCATCGGAGTCTGATCAATTGACTGTTGAATGTTGTTATTTTACAAGCAACATAGAAGAAAGTGCACGTAGTAGTGATGAGGATGAAGAGACAGAGTGTGAAAAAAAGGAGGTAGTAACTAATTATCTCCCTTGGGATGTCATAAACTATGAGAAAAAATAAGAGGTAAAGGGTGAAACCTCACAAATTGATTCAACCAACACTTATCATACACCAGTCAATGATGGGAATACACTTGGTTTCAATGATGTGGCACAAATGAGGAATCAAAGTGATGAGATCAAGTTCAGACAGTCTTCTATTGAATATGTTTCTTCTTACAAAGTTGAAATGGAATCCCTTACTTCTAGTAGGGGATATGTTAATAGCCTTGAGGGTGTGTGTTTCCTAGGCAGTGAGTAGTTCTCTTCATGTGAAAAATTCTCTGAATGTGGGTCAATTATTGTGAGTGCAAGAGATGAGGAGGATGTTGAGAATGTTTCTCTCTGTTCTTCAAGTGACTACATTGAATTTGAATGCACTGATGATCAAAATTGTTGGAATCCTGACACTAAAAAAGATGAGATACATCCAATTATCATAGAGGTATGGAAAAATACCTTATTTGATGAACCTGCATTGGATAGTGAGGTTATAAATGATAATTCCTATTGGTATAGGAGCAATCCTCATTTTGAAGATAACCTTGATGAGTACCTAGCAAGTAGTATTAGTGAATGTGTTATGGATGGTTCAAACAAGAATCAAGGTGATATTAAGATTGGAAACTTTTCCTTTGAAAATGTCATCCCTGACTTGGTAGTTCCCCACCTAAATGGAGGATGTGGAGAAACAAACATTGGTGAATTGGCTTCCCAACATGTGATTGAGAAAATTGTACTTGATAAGTATCAAGAGAGTGCCTTAGACTTGCTGACTTTTAAATGTGACAATAGCTCACATGATAAAGAAGTTTAGGACCATGATGTCAGCTTTAGATGTAGCATGGTTTTCAAAAAGGATGTAGATGATTATGTTGAGTTTCCCATGGTGACTAGTTGTGTACTTGAAAATATGATTGAATTGTCAGCTACTCATGTTCCAAATGGTGATATTTTCCTTGATATAAAAGGAATTCCACTCTTAGGATACCAAGAGGTGAATTAGGATAAAGGCATGGACGCTCAAAAAACATTATTTTATGTTGAGGGGAATGAATTATTTGATGATTCTGTAGAATATTTTGGTATTGCAGGATTATTTCATCCACATGAGGAGCAGTTCAAAGGAATGGATAATTAGGGGAATGATACAAGTTGTTATGAAGTTGTGATGGATTTTTTTGCAGATGCTCCCTATCTTATGGACCTTATCATGGAACTTGTTTCATCTCATGAAGACAACACTTGTGGCAAACAGACTGAGGATATGCCTTATAATTTTTTTCTATTCCATGATCTTATAAAAAAAAATGGCCAAATGTAAGGCAAAGTGTCTATGAGGTTTTCAAATTTGATGAGCAAGTGGAATGTGATTTTACACTTCTTGACAGTGTGGAGTATGAGGGTTTCATCTTCCTAGTTCGATTTGATGAACCTATGATGGAGAAGGATAAGTGTGGCAATGTTACGTCAAATGTCATAGGCAGTGTTGATTATGATGGTGCTAGTAACCCAGAATTGCATAATGTTCATGTGGAACCATTGCCAATGAAACAAGCCAAAGTGTTTGACAGAGGAAAGAATTGTCCCTGAATTTTGGGGGTCAGGGTCCTTCAGTTTATGGATTGAAGCCAAATGTTTTGAAGTGGCTTCTATTGGAAGTGAATTGCAATGTATATTTTGTAAATAGTGTACATAAGTTGGTCTGGTGTGTTTGCTTTCTGATGTATCTACTTGCCTTGTCTAATCAAGCTCTTGGATTTTGATCTTCTACCTTGGTCTACTTCATCCTGAGATTTGGATTCTCGCTATACCCACTAGGGGTATATGTCCCCGAGCATGAGCCATTGATGGAGCTTCCCAAAATTTACAATTTTTAAGCAGCGCATAAACCTTGTCTACTTTCTAAACCCTTGTCCCCATGTTTGAGTAGGGTTTTTTCTTACAAAATCCTTTAATTCTTCTAAAATCATGTTGAAATTCCTTACCAGTTGTCGGTTCTTTAAGTCATTACTTAAGCCATCGTATGCATTTTCCCACCGACACCTTTGGTTTAGAGCACTGGTCACCCAGTCAACTATTGATTTGAGTTGTTTCCTAAAGTTGGGTTTTGATTTTCCCGGTGATTTAAGCTTAATTCGTTCACCACGAGGGTCATGTCACCATTGTGCTAGTATCAGCCCCTTATTTATTACTAACCTTGTCATGTATGTAGGTTTAGTGATTCAAGACCATGGGAAGAGATCTTGACCATACCCCACCAGCTCACAGATGAAAAATTTTAGTTGGTTATGCAGTGCGAGAATGGAAAGATGAGGATACATGTATTCATATAGACGTGGGGCCCATTCTCCACTATTTAGCTCACTGCACGTGGTTTCAAACCGACGGTCGAGATTGGATGATAGGGGATAATCACCACCTTTCCCCGTTGGCTCAATAGAAAAAGATGAAGGGTTGTTAAAGGCTGTGAGATCAGCGAGATCCTGACACGTGGATCAATCCACCCAGTTCAAGAGATGGATGAAGCTTGCTGATGGAGAAGTTACTATCTAAGGTGGGTTAATTCCATTTTCCAAAGAAAAATCAATGAGGCATTGTCGGGATTCAAACCTGCTAAACCTAAACTGATCTGTTTGATTTTCCATCTTGTCATGAAATCAACGACTAATATTCAAAGTTGATAAATTGGCATGTGATAGCCATTTCATTTTGTAACCAATGGGCATTAATGATCTACTCTCTGTAGGTGCGATCAAATTGATCTTCATGCATGTGGAAACTTAATTTCCAAAAATCATGAAGGATGATAAACAAATTTCCATGCATTTGGGAATTAAACGGTGACAATATGCATGCCAATAAATTGCCTAGTTTGCATATGTGTCTTTCATTGAGAATTGATAATTACTATCATCACTTTGTTCAATAAATAAAAGCATGGAAAGTTTCTATTTTAGCCATAGCAACTAGTTGTTAACTCTTCGGGTTTGTGTAGAGAGTCGAGTTTTTGAGTGTAGATTCTCTTGTGGAAGAATGAGCAAGCCTGGTGTTTCATCATTTCCTATACGAAGGTCTTCTTGACTTAATTCACAAAAGTACCATGATGAAGACCCAAATGGAAGGAAAGGCACTCATGAGGATACTAGGGGAAAAGGATTTGTACCTCTTGCAACCAAATGCAGTTATTGTCTGAAAGGCCAGGTCATGAGCTCAGAGGCAGTCAGAATGAAAGGAGAAAATTTTGTTGGGACGTCCAACATAATTCAACGCAAGCTTTCATATGGTTGTGAATATTTTGCACGAAATTTTTTTCCCATTAACATCACAAAGAGCTCATTAGAAATTGAAATGGAGATGGATTCTGACTACCATCAGTATCTCGAGACCCTGGGTTGAGCTCCATCTCCTAGAGCTGAGGTGCTATCCATTTTTCCTCTAGCAGTTAGCACTCTAAGCAGGCATGATGGTGTTGTGCTAAAGCGAGACAAGGACAAGGAAGGAGTTGAGGTTTCATCTCCAACCCTTGCTACAACATGAAGTGGGCGTGTCTATCGTGGTGGGTGTGATGCTAGTAAAAGGTCTTTTGGTTATTGAAAAGGTGGTGTGTGAGGTTTAACTTTTGTGTTGATTGGAAATTTCTGTGGTGGTTTCTTTCTTTCTACGTGTGTGGCTACTTTTTCAGGTGTTGGATGTTGATTGTGTGCCCATGTGGTGGTATGAAAATTGGTCTTACTACGTACATGGCAGTCAAGGGAAATTTTGGCAATACTTTATTCCTCCTCCTAGCAATTGTAGCAATTGTGGTTTTCCCTTTTTAACAAAATTATCATGTGTAGGGATTTTGAAATGTAGTTGAAATGTGATGCGAAATGAATATTTTGTGAGATTATTGCATTTCAAGCCGGAAGCATTGGTGCAGGAGCACCTTGGGCATCAAATGCTTTTCAAATTTGTAAAATGTAAAATGTTCAAAATTGAATTGTAAAGGTCATGAGGTCATGAGTCAATCACAAATGGAATGGAAAAAATGATCTAAAAATTCTTATTTGAATGTATTTAAGGTCACGGGTAAGTTCTAGGGGATCAAAGTTGAAAAACAATGTAAAACTTGCAATAATGCAATGTTGTCAAGTTACTAAATTGATCAAAAATAGGAAGATTAAGAGTTAAAGAGGTAGTTGAACCGATGGAGGAAGTTGGTAAGTCAGTTGCAAGGAGGGAAAAGTTATAAAAAATCATGCAAAGGTCGAGCAAAAGGATTCCATTGTATTCTTGAAGAGTTAAAGCAATAAAAAGTTCCCTATTTTAGTTTTTTTTCTAATTTTTTCTAGTGTTTTTCACTGTTTCCATGCTTGGTATGGCCTAGTAATTAATTTTATGGAATCCCAATTAGCATTTTTGGAAAGAGGGCAGAGTCTACTTTATTTTGGTGGTGATTTGACTTTTTTTCGTTAAGTATTAAGAAAGTTACATTAGTTTTAGTGAAAGAGGGTCTGGAATTTTTGAATCTTGAGTTTTGAGAGTCTATCAAGGTTTTCATCACTACTCCACCAATGTAGGTCAAGTAGATTGGTGGAGTAGGTTAGGCATAGGATATTAGATATGTTTTTATGATTATATGTGCAGGGGAAAGAATGAATAACATGGTGGAGTTGCTGCTCCAGGCTAAAATCTGAGTTTTTCCTCTTCAAGAATGGAGGTTTCAAGTAGGGTATTGAAGGATTTGAATGAGTAAGGGCTTGGAAATGTTTCCAAAGGCTTTCAAAGAAATATTTAAGCATGTTTCCAGTGGTGGACAGTGAAATAAAGTTTTGCAAATGTTTTATTCAAGAAACCCTCCTTAATTTGTGTTTTTTCACCATACAAACAAGGGTTTTGTGGATCAGCTTATTTTTATGGTTTAAAATCCATGAGAATGATGAAATTAGGAGTTTTGTGATATTTCCTATGACTTTTTTGAGGTTTTGAATAGTTTGGAGTAATTTGAAAGGGGTCTTCTTTGTAAATCTGGCCTATTTTAGTAGGTTTGGACAACATACAGTTTGAGAAATTGAAGATTTCTTTGTAACATATTATTGAAAGCTTATGGTATGTGATTGTTGGTTGGAAAAAGCTTCTAAATCAGTGTTGATATGGTTAATATGCTTTGTGCTATTAATATATTCACCCGATTCAAGGGTTGGTTGGCTTTCTAGAGGTATATTGCCTTGTTTGCTAAAAACAGAGAATTTGCAAGGACAGTAAAAAGTATGTTGTTAAATGCTTTGGGAACAGGTCCATTCATGTTATTGCAGGTGATTCTATGTGAAGACAAGGTGTGGAAGGTAGACTTGATGTTTTAAATGTCTTTGGAAAAGGTGGTGCAAGGTGAAAAGATGTATTTGGCTGCTAAGTGTAAGATGACTGCTAAAACAGTGATACAATTGCAAGAGTTTGGTTTGTTTTCATTAAAGTTATGATGTTTACAATGATTTAGTTGTCTACAAGAAAGCAAGAAAGAATTCTCTATTGTTATTTTTCCTTGGTGAATGAGTGAGTTGGTGTTTAGTTGATGTGCTATGACGTGGGTTGTTGAGTTGAAGCTAATGAGCATGGTGAATGAATTCTGATTTTGATTGTAAAGACAGAAAAAGATGAGTTTGATTCTGATGTAAGTTGTTTTCTTCTTTGATTGAGGATGGGATTGAGATCCCTAGTAAAATGTGTTGTTGAGAGCGATTTGGTATGTTCTCTGCATCAAAGTGGTATCAGAGCTTGAATATTCTTTGGGAAAGTTTTTTGTGATTAAGTTGTTAATGATGATAGGTTGAGATTGTTTGTTGGTTGCAAGTGCTTATCCATCTAAGCTGCATTGAGAAAGTCCAAGAGACTAGGGAGAGTAAGTTGAGACACCTAGGTGAGGCAAGTTGAGTTTTGTTGCAGTTAGAACCTGATGGATTCTTGTCTGAAAGCACTGAGGAGTTGCAGCCTTGATGAAGGATACTCCACTAATGGGAGTAGTAGAAAATGAAGATGAAAGGTGATTGAAAAGAGTATGCAAGGACAACCCTCTGTCCTTGGAGGAAAGTTGCAAGTGTGCAAGGACAGTCTTGTGTCCTTGGTTAAGCAAAGAGTTGGTGAAAAGATGAAAAGGATAGTCCTGTGTCCTTTTGAAATAACAAATGGTTTGAGAACCTAATAATGAAGACTGAGAAAGGAAAAGAAGAGGCAAAGATGAAGATAGAGATGGAGAAAGAAGATGACAAGAGAAAGAATAGTGAAGATAATGAAGACAAATGAAGATGAAGAGGACAAAGAACAAGGCAGATTGATTTTTGTTTTGCAGGTACAAATGAAGATGATGCAACGTATGTTTCCAAGAGACTTGGAAAACTTTGTTGGTTGGTTGTATGGTGCAGGAGCACCTTGGGCATCAAATTCTTTTCAAATTTGTAAAATGTAAAATGTTCAAAATTGCATTGTAAAGGTCATGAGGTCATGATTCAATCACAAATGTAATGGAAAAAATGATGTAAAAAGTCCTATTTGAATGTATTTAAGGTCATGGGTAAGTTCTAGGGGATCAAAGTTGAAAAACAATGTAAAACTTGCAATAATGCAATGTTGTCAAGTTACTAAATTGATCAAAATAGGAAGATTAAGAGTTAAAGAGGTAGTTGAACCAATGGAGGAAGTTGATGAGTCAGTTGCAATGAGGGAAAATTTATAAAATCATGCAAAGGTCGAGAAAAAGGATTCCATTGTATTCTTGAAGAGTTAGAGCAATAAAAAGTTCCCTGTTTTAGTTTTTTTTCTAATTTTTTCCAACATTTTTCACTGTTTCCATGCTTGGTACGGACTGGTACTTAATTTTATAGACTCCACATTAACATGGTTTGAAATAGGGTAGAGTCTACTTTATTTTGGTGGTGTTTTGACTTGTTTTCGTTAAGTATTAAGAAAGTTACACTAGTTTTAGTGAAAGAGGGTCTGAAATTTCTGAATCTTGAGTTTTGAGAGTCTAACAAGGTTTTCATCACAACTCCACCAATGTAGGTCAAGTAGATTGGTGGAGTAGGTTAGGGATAGGATATTATATTTTTTTTTATGATTATATGTGCAGGGGAAAGAATGAATAACATGGTGGAGTTGCTGCTCCAGGCTAAAATCTGAGTTTTTCCTCTTCAAGAATGGAGGTTTCAAGTAGGGTATTGAAGGATTTGAATGAGTAAGGGCTTGGAGATATTTCCAAAGGCTTTGGAAGACATATTGAAGCATGTTTCAAGTGGTGGAAAGTTAAATAAAGGTTTGCAAATGTTTTATTCAAGAAACCCTCCTTAATTTGTGTTTTTTCACCATACAAACAAGGGTTTTGTGGATCAGCTTATTTTTATGGTTTAAAATCCATGAGAATGGTGAAATCAGGAGTTTTGTGATATTTTCTATGACTTTTTTGAGGTTTTGAATATTTTGGAGTAATTTGAAAGGGGTCTTCTTTGTAAATCTGGCCTATTTTAGTAGGTTTGGACAACATATAGTTTGAGAAATTAAAGATTTCTTTGTAGTAGATTATTGAAAGCTTATGGTATGTGTTTTTGGTTGGAAAAATCTTTTAAATAAGTGTTGATATGGTTAATATGCTTTGTGCTATTAATATATTCACCCGATTCAAGGGTTGGTTGGCTTTCTAGAGGTATATTGCCTTGTTTAATAAAAGCAGAGAATTTGGAAGGACAATAAAAAGTATGTTAAATGCTTTGGGAACATGTCCATTTGTGTTATTGCAGGTGATTATATGTCAAGACAAGGTGTGGAAGGTAGAATTGATGTTTTAAATGTCCTGGGAAAAGGTGGTGCAAGGTGAAAAGATGTATTTGGCTGCTAAGTGTAAGATGACTGCTAAAACAGTGATACAATAACAAGAGTTTGGTTTGTTTTCATTAAAGTTATGATGTTTACAATGATTTAGTTGTCTAAAAGAAAGAAATAAAGAATTCTCTATTGATATTTTGTCTTGGTGAATGAGTGATTTGGTGTTTAGTTGATGTGCTATGACGTGGGTTGTTGAGTTGAAGCTAATGAGCATGGTGAATGAATTCTGATTTTGATTGTAAAGACAGAAAAAGATGAGTTTGATTCTGATGTAAGTTGTTTTCTTCTTTGATTGAGGATGGGATTGAGATCCCTTGTAAAATGTGTTGTTGAGAGTGGTTTGGTATGTTGGTCTTCATCAAGCATGTCTGCTCCCTTACTCTATAAAAGTGAATTTAGGGCTCATTTGTAGGGGTTCTAATTTTTTGAGTCTTCAGGTCTGATATGTAAAAGGGTAGAAAATAGAAGAATAGAAAAAAATAGGATAGTAGAATTGTCTTGGGTTTTGAACTTTGCATATGAAAATATTAAATAGTTATGTAGAAATTACTAATATCGAAAGTAAATTCTGTACATAATTCATTTACTCTTCTCTGTAAACCATTTTGCAAATTTTGAATATAATATCAAGTATATTTGGTTCATCTTCGAATGTTTCATTTGAATACATGCCTTCATTTATTCTTTGGTTCAATGAATCAACTAAATGTTTAAGTGAGGTCATAAACTTGTAATGATTTACTAGGAATTTGGTAAGAAGTGATGAATTATTTGCAGATAGTTTCCATAACACAAGCCCTTATGGAAATAGTCCATAATTATTAGATTTAAAGAATTTTTGCATGACAAGTTATAATATGTATGACTCCATTGCCCAATTGATGAAGACACTAGTCTATTTGTCTTGGTATTTTCATTTTGAGTGATAATAATGTATTGGACCATCAATTCAGGGTTAGGATATAAAGCTTTTAAAATTTATCTACAATGAAGCATGTATGTGAGATATTTCCCTTGTTCTCGGTAAATTGATGGATATTTCCTTGAATACTAGTCAACCTTTGAGTGAATTATGTTGTTTGCCCCTTATAGGAACCGATCTATGATTTTCTATGTCATTTATTGAGGTAGTCAAATAAAATGCTAAAAGGAATACCCTCCTAGGTCCCACTGAGCCTGAAGTGTAGAAGATTGCATTCTTCGACAAGGTCTTGTCAGTTGGCCATTCACTTGAAGGGTCTTGAATATAGGAGTTGGCTACTCCTTAGGTATTCTAGGAAAACACCAATAGTTTCCATGCAGACTTCCCTTTGCATTTTACTTTGATGCCCTCTAGGTCCTATAGGTCCACCCTTGCGGGCCTCCCCTTGTACATCGTTGTCATTCGCTCATTGTTTCATCGGCAGCCAACTTGGGATGTCCACTCGCATGGTGGGTCCCACATCCTCTGTGGTCATCATCTCTCCATCACTTCTGAATGGTGAAGTCTCAAGGTCTTTCTACCTTGCAAGCTCTACCTTTCCTGCAGTCGATCCATCAAACTTCATGCACAACTACGCCGTACATGTATTCAATTTGGGTAATTAATGAACTTTTTACTATAAATAGGTCCACTTGATCTATCATTTTCACCTTTTAACAGTTGGAAATTTTTAGAGGAAATGGAGATTTGAGCACTTGCACCCACACAAGCCTTTGAGGAACCTGAAACATGATCTTCGTTGAAATTATCCATGGCTCCCAGGTATGTCTACAACTAATAACTTGAAACATGCCTTTTGTGAATAGGTTTTTTTCCAAATTAATCAAAAATATTAAAAGAAACCTCAAAAATCCCTTTAGACGGTTGATTAACCATCAAATTCCATGCCAACCCATTTGAGAATCCTTTGAAATTCACTCAAATACTACCCTTTAGGGCAATGCAAAACTTTGCCCCATTGGTATTGTTCTTCGTAGATCCTTGGGTTTCCTATGACCCGCATCTTCCTCATCACTGTCCTGGTCAAAACACAAACTGTCAAACTTTAAATGAAAACTCCAAGTCTCGAGCCCTTGTGGGTCTGCCTTTGTGGACTGCCACAAGTGGGTGGTTACCTCCTCTCTGCCACCCTAGTTAAAGTTCGAGGCACCCAATCACTTCGCAAAAAAGCCAAATCTTGAAACCCTTGTGGGTCCAGCTTTGCAGGTCACCGCATGCTAGCGGCCCCCGTCTTGTTGCCATTTCAAAATAGTCATCCTTCACCTAAATCCCACGTCATGGGCCCCACCTAGGTTTCCTCTGCCAAAGTGAAAATGAGACCAAGTCATCCATGTGGACTATTCCCTATGGGTTGATGCTTGTGGTCCATTGATCGCTCTTTTCCATCATTTTTAATGTCGCTTACTAACAACAAAGCCAAGGTTTCCCCCTACATCGCGGATCCCACTACCCCACTGGCCATTCACCTTTCTCGTGAACAATCACTGGGCTAAGTCTTCCTTGTGGACTAATTAGTGTGGACAACCATCCACCCTTTTCCGCCTCCATGACACCACTCATAAGTGGTGAAGTCATTTCTCTTGACCGCACCAACTCTGTGGTTCTCCTTGTTGTTCGAACTCATAAATTAAAATGTTAAGTCTAAACCTTGTGTGGATAAATCTCTACAGGGGTCCATCTACGGACCACCTTGCCATCATTACTGCTCTAAAATATCTGAGGAACACCATTCACTTGCATTGCAGACTCAACCCAGATATTTTCCCTTCAAGACTTCAACATGAAAACCAAGTTTAGGTGCCCTGCGTACCTTCCCTTGCAGGCCAATGTCTATGGCCCACCGTCGCCTGATTTCCTTTTGCAAATGGTTGTACCTTCTCTTCAGCCCACAATGTAGAGTCTGCACTCTCCTCTGTCATACAATTTTGTTTGAAGCAAATGGACTAAGTTAAATACTTTACGGGTCGCTCCATGTAGATCACTGCATGCAAACTGCCATCCCATCATCGTCATTCCCAAATGACAATCTTAAAGCAACTTTCTGTCGGTCCTACCCCGCAACCTCCCAAGATGATTTAACTTCAAAAAACCAAGTCAATACCATCCTGACCACCTACAAGTCCTACATTGTGGAACTCCCCACGTGGGTTTTTGTCTCTTGACCATCGTTTCTCAATGACAGAGTTGTAAACATCCATGAAGCCCTCATCTTCCACATGCCCTAAACCTGCACAAGCATAAGAGCCAATCAGATGCATCTAAAGAAATTTATAGTTGACCCCAAACATGGCAAATGCCTTGTTGAAGATCTCGACCACCAAAAATCCAATGCAAAGCTTTGAGTGTGGGTGGTTGTTTGTAGGCCGCGGTGACCTCGACACCGTCCTACTCTTGATTGCTCCTAATGGCTCCCAACCTAGGGAAACCCGCATTCCTATAATTGATCCAAACAAGCCTCAAATGATGAATGATGATGGATTTTTTGATTTTTTGAAGATGAATTGTTGGATCTAACCCTCATTTTGTAGGATTTAACTAATGCTTCCCTAATTTTTATGTGAATGTGCTTACTACATCTTTGTCTGTAGGATTTATGGAATCTGCTACGAGACCATCAGGGAGCTTGCTGAGAAAGAGAAAGGAAAGAATATTGCAAAAGCACCAAGAGGGAAAGAGGAGAAAGATCAAATGAAGTACCAATTTCATGGGGTGGAATGCACCTCCACAATCACCTCCACCTGGGATTCAGTGTCAGACACCCACCTTGGGCATGTGGACATAGATGAGTTCTGGCAAAGGGTCATGATCAACCCTACAACTGAAAATGCATGGAAAATCAGAAAGAGTCACCTCGCCAAAGTATTCGGCTTTCCACCTACTCTCATTGCTCCAGAGCTAGTCATGGTATGTAGAGAGTGCTACCATAATAGCAGATAGATTATTGATCATGATGGTAGAGTATTGACAGATTTTCCTACTAGATCTATAGGGAAAACATTCTATATATCCTACATTCGACATGATGGAAGAAACAAAAAAGGGATATGCTAAAAAAATGTGGAAAGTAGACCCTTTAGGGTGCAAGAAGCTGATCAACCAACATTGGCTGAAGGAGAAGAGGGGTAGTGTTGCTAAGTTCCCACAGGAGCTGTTCAAGAGTGATTTCTATGAAGAGTACCACGACTCGGTTACCCTACTGAGCAGAGTGATGGGCCTCCCTACTGCTGCCTTCTTTTAGGAGTGGATGTTCTACTTTATCAAGGAGATTATTTGTGGTAAAACAAAGTTCCACTGGGCAAAAATAATTAGTGATAACATGCACAACTAGCTTATGGTTGTAAAGAAAACATCCTAGTTCTACATGAAATCCTACTTGGTGTACCTCCTAGCAGAACCATTCCCATACAAGGGGATTTTTGTTGCAAACAATCTGAATCTAGGGAGATGAGAACTTAAAGTATATGGCCGCTACCCCCAACTACAATATAGGAATTTCAAGAAAGAATACCATAGGGTAAATGATTCCTTCATAGGGCATATCATCAGACTCCTTGGGGGAGACTTTTAGAGAAGAGTCTCACATAGTACGAGAGAATTCATCTAGAGGTTTAGGTATCTGTTTATACAGTTCCCAAAGATTACATACATCATAATAGAGGGGTTCTCTAAAAGACCCTACAAGCCACTGAGATAACCCAATGATTGAATGATCTTGTTGGAGGTCTCCAAGCAACTGTAGAATTCCCACACCCTATTGAGTGAAAAAAATAGAGTAGGGATCCCATATCCCCTAACCTTTGGGAAAGGAATGTATGCCATCCCTACTACCCAGTGCACGAAATATTCAGAGAAGGAGATAGTGGAATACAATTTGGACCTCCACATAGCCCAAGAAAGAATGGACCCATATGGGAAATTAAAGAAGATGGTTGGAAATTAGTATGCTCATCGACCCCACATCGAAGACTTCTGGGCCAATTGTCAAGATGACAAGGAAGTGCGAATGAGGCACTATATGCAAATGATGACTCAATTTGTGTGGTCAATAAACTTGTTCCCTGTGCATGATCAAATTGTATAAGAGGAGGATACCATCATTGATGAGAGATTCAATGTTGTGGCCAATTTTTTGCTGCCACTAATAGACTAGGATGAAGAAGAGTTTAATGACCTTGATATAGTAATGCGGCCAATTGGGAATAGGACAAGGCAATGGGTAGATGCCAAAATTTTCCAGCTTAAAGTTCAAGGTGTAGTATTAACCTATGACAAGCTTGAGGATGAGATCGAAAGTGAAATTGATAGTGGAGCAGCTACTGCCCCAATGGATGAAGCACCCAAATCCACTTGAACAACAATATCGAAGAAAAGGAAGGATGCGCTCGAGCACCATCCTAAACATAAAGTATACACATGGAAGGTTGTGGAGGGAGAATCCTCGAAGAAAGAAAATAAATTAGAAGGATTTGTAAGTGAAATAACCACAATTAAGGAGGATCGACAATGTGAGGGAGAAGAAGAAATCGAGTAGCTACGATCACCACCCACCACCTCTACTCTCACTACTATTGCCATTCCTCCATCTCCTGTATCACAGGCACTGCATGTTTCCTCTCTGCCCGCCATGGACATTTTAGTCCACCGTGCTTCCACCTCACCAATGGCCCCGATAATGGTATTGGATTCCTCCCCAACCACGACATCCCCACTATCATGTGCCTCACTACCTCCTCCACTCCCTACTCTCTCTATTCCAATACATGCAACTGGCACAACCACTCTAACGCCTCTTACCCTACTAGATGCCTTTGCAAAGTACATACAAGGAATACCTCTTGAGATCTCTAGGGTGATTATGAATCCCACTATTTAGGCTTTAATGGCACATATTGCTACTAGCCTACCCATTCCTCTACCACCTACAGAGCCACTAAAGATGGAGGCCACCATGTAGATATCTGAAGAGATGGAGAAATTCCAAAGAGAGGTTGCAAAGGGAATAGTTGATCCCAAAGACCCCTTCAAAGATGATTACTTTGAACACCTAGAGGGAGGGTTAAACATAAATTTGGAAAAGGTGGCATCTGATGAGGAAAATTCAAAATCTTCAAAGGAAGACACTGAGGCTCTCAACACTAAGTATATCATAGAAACCTAAGATTAGGAGCTTGAAGAGTTGTCCTAATAGCTCAAGGAAGTGGGAGAAGAGGCTGAATCTGAGAAGTATCTCTTTGAAGGAAAGACTGATACTGAATTCAATGTGGAGAAACTCAAAGAGCCTCTACTAATTGGTGAAGACAATGACCTTATGAAGGAAGAAGAAATGCCTCTTGAGAAAGAGGGAGAACAAGAGAAAGAAGAAGATAAAGAAGAGGAAGATGCACCAAAGAAGATCCTTGATCCTAAGCATCATGTTGAGCTCGAGCATCTAGAAGGGGAAGTTCCTTAGAAAGAAAGTGTCACTAAAGAGAACATAGCCTCTGTTGAGCTAGATAAGGAAAAGGCTATACACATTGAGGACTCAAATGAAGAAGAGAGAATGGATCAAGAATCCCTAGGCTATAAAGAGAAATAGCCCCAACATCAGCAAAGAGAGGAAGGTGACAATGAATCACCAACAGGGGAAACTCAGGTGCCCAAGTGGCTAGAGACGCAGTTGCAAAAGAAAACCCATGCAATCATTGATGTGAAGACCTAACTTCAGGCAATACTGGAAAGACCCTAGACAAATCCAAAGAAGGAAAAGAAACCTAGGGTCTATTCACACATCACAGTTGATGCCTCCAGATCTAGAATAGTACAGATTGCTACCCCAGTGCTAGAAAAAGGTAAAGGACCTAGTTATAGAATCTCTACTATCAATTTGGGCCTAGCAACTAGAGAACATAAAATTGATGAGTTCTAAGGGTCCGTAGAAAAAATTGTGTATAAAATGAACAAGGATCAGTCCTCTAAGTAGGAGCTAAAGGAACAAGTGGCAGATCTCACTACCTATATTCAACAATGGACGTCCTTGGAAGAAGATTCTTCAACAACATCATCCATGCCCCCTCTTCTTTCTCAGGAAGAGCTCACCAGAATGGAGAAGATGAAGAATTAGGCCAAGGCCACCATAGATTGGTTCAAACGAGTAATATACAGTGGCAACATGGGCATATGCCGCGCTGCTCAAATGTCCAATAAATTTTGGGATTTACAAATGAAGCTAGAGGCCACAAAAAATAAATGTCATAGGTTCACCTAGCTATATAGGATCACATATCTAAGCTCAAGGCCATCCTTTATGCTCGAGTAGACATGGGAAAAGGAGCTAGACCTTGCAAAATATGATCACTAGCTGGTGGAGACCTAGAAGATAGGCTTGGATCATAGAAGAGAGGTTCTCGAAAGGGTGTTGCATGAGGTTGAGCTCAACCTAAAATGGGTTGTGGAGCGCAAAACTGATAGGGAAGACTACCTCAAGCTAATGACATATTATGACATGCTTGCCCTAGAGCTAGATCCAGAGAAAATCAAGTCATTCTTCTACAAGAAGATAGAGCAAGGGGTTGCAGATGCACTGACGCCAGATTTCATGGAATTCATTGTGAGAGAATTCACTCAATATGAGTAGGTAATAAAGGCCATGCCTAGATGCACTAACCATTGGGAGCAAATCACTAGAAGATTTAAGAGGCTAACCTTCCAAATCCTTCAATCAAACATCATGGAATGGGACAAGCTCTAGGAATTAATTGGAAAATTTATGGAATATGCCACTCTTGATAAGAATGAAGGAAAGCCAGTGATTGATGATGATTTTTTACTAGTATAGCTAGAAAAACAAAGCAGTCACTAGAAGACAAAATTGCTATAGTGTCAGAGCCACTCGAGGACAAAATAGGAATGAGACAAAAATTTATTTTATAATGATATATTTTGGGCATAGGTGAAACCCTAATGTAAAATGAATCTTGGCCACACAATGAGAGTAAATCCTATCCATTCATTTCACTTTTGGAAAGCTATAAATAGGGGTCTCCTCTCATTTTGAAGGAGAGTGTTGAGTTCTTGTGTAAAAACATGCTGTAGAAATTTCAATAGAAATACACTATTTTGGTGGATTCTTGGGTTTCTCACATGTTGCATGATTCATCTTCTCAAAGTTAATAGATTTAGTTGCTATTCTAAGTATTTCAAGTTTCTTTTAGTAGTTTAGTTCATGTTGTGCATTGGTAGTGAAGAATGCTATTGTGTTGATGCTTTTCATGTTCATGATTTTTGTTGTTTGTTGATGATGAACAACAATGTAAAGATAGTCTAAAAATTAACTTATTGTTGCACTTAAAATTCATCTATTGTTCATGCTTCATGGTGAATGGATAGATGAAAATCTACAGACCTTAGAAGATAGCACCAATTTCATGAGATTTTTTAGTCCATTTGGTTAACTGGAACTTATTTTTGGGAAGGTTGTCCACTATAGCATCCTCCATTGTCACTATTCATCATTAGTTGAAGGTCTAGGAACTCTTCTACCCCTTTTCCCTTTTGACCTTTACTTTGAAATCATACTTAAGGAAAAGTTCCAACATCATTGTAAAGCCAAATCTAATGATAAACATGGAGTTTTAGACTATTATTTTAAACTTCCAGCAATTGTATCTCACTTCCAGAATTTCACAAAACTCCATTTGAATATACAATTCCCTCCCAACTTAACAAATTGTCAATTCCCTTTGTGATTACCAGAAAATCCAATCAATCAACTGAGTTATTTTTGCAATTCATGACCTGACACCCAAGAGACCTTGGGATAATTTTATGCAACTTGTTTTTCGGAAGTTGTCTTTCAAGAGAGGTAGTGCATTTGTGCATTGGTTATGTTGAGAAGTGAAAAAACACGCATCAACAAAACTAGACCTAGAAGGAGGGCATCCCTTTTTCTAAGTTGGATTGAATTAGTTCCTTATCCCTTGAGAGGTTCCAAAGAGTGTTAAGATCTACACCAAACAAAGGGGAATTTCAAGAGCTACCACCCCCTACCAAGGCTAAGGGATCCAAGAAAGGTGAAACATCTACCTCAGCTCCATTCACTCAGCCCACTTTACCTCCATCTTCACCTCCACCTTTCATCCATTCACCCCTCTCTCCTACTTCACTTCTGGCAACACCTTCCTCTTTCCAGCCACTTCCAACTACCTTCCACCTCTTCACTTCCCATAGCCAAGGTGTTGCCCCTGTCCCAACACTTCACAACCAAGGGGCTGCTCCAACTATTGCCACTCCTTTGTAGCCCCAAGTAACTATAGCACAACCAAGTAGCCTCTACCTCCCATCATGGCTTGGTTAGGTAATAACCCTTCCCTACTATCCTTCAATGACTCTCATGATATGCCAAATAATAGAAAAGGATTTTGCAATAAGTTTCATCCTTATGATTTGAAGAGAACAATAGAAGAACATATTAAGATCTTTCAAACAACTTTGAAGGACATGCTAATAGATAATGAAGATGTGGCTTGTAAGCTCTTTCCTTACTCTTTGGGCAAAGAGGCATTTTACCAGTACATCCACCTACTGACTAGATCCATCACAACTTGGGATCAATTAAAGAATGCCTTCTTGCAGAAATTCAAGTTTTTGATCAACCCTTCTGATTTGTATCAGTAGTTCATGTTCATTCGAAGGGAAGTCAATGAACCAATCAACTCCTTCAACGATTAGTTTCACTGAGCTTACATCAAGTTGCAGCCACCCTACATAGTTGATGATGCCTCAGCCAGATTGGTCTACTATGCAACCTTGCACAACCTCACATCTGCACTAGTGAAGTGAATGCACCTACCGCCTGCTAGGTTGGTGGATGCCTATGTAGAAGTAGTCACAACAAGCACTGATTTAGGATTGCACATTGTTGGTCCTCTACCTTCCTTAGGGCTGACTGCTCATCCAATGTAGATCTAATGACTTACCCATGCCTTGGCACATCAAACACCAATCCTAAACCAAGTTCGTCAGCTGCCGATAATGCCCCATCTAGGGCAGCCATTGAATTAGGCACCTCTTGTGCCTCATTACTTGAAACCACAACAACAACAAGCTTACCTTCAATAGCCTCAAGTGTTAGTGTACCTATAGGGATCAGATTTCCCACTTGCTTAGTTGAATCGACCTATAGTACAACCTATATTCCTTCAGAATCAAGCACCACAACCAAACAACTCAAAAAAGGATTAGATAGATGAGCTAACAGAGTTGGTAAAAAAGATTTCAACTAAAATGACACATCTAAGGAATCAAAATAACCAACTAAAAGCCTCCCAAAGAATCATCCAAGCTAACCTCAGGCAGGGTAACTGTGACAACTATGATATGGGTGCTTCTTTCAGACAAAGTTATGAGAGAGGACAGAATTTGAACCAAGGCTTTGAAAGAAGAGCCAGACAAAGACAAAACTGCACATGGAACACAAGGCGGAACAATGGGGGAATTCCCACACCTCTTGATCAACCAACCAATTTTGATAAGACTACAAGTGGAGTGCATTTGGCTAAGGCTTCCCTATCCAGATGGTGTCATATTCACAAAACAAATAGGCATTCCAAATTAGATTATTGGAGTTCCAAACAACTTCAAAAAAATTCCAAGTAGAAGTCCAAAATGTTTTTGATGGTGCGGGATGCAGAGACATAGTTCCCTCTAAACCATATGATTCCTCGATGCTCGTGGTTAATCAAGCTCCTTTCCCACTGAGTGAAAGAAATGTACCCGAGAATGAGACTATCGCCTCAAAGGATGAAGAAGTAAAAGAGGTAAGCAACAAAATCCCTTTATCCCAACTCCTTGACTCAGTAGATAATGGTCCAATAGATGAGGAAGAGTCACATGAAGATGATGTCCAAATGTTCCATCAAAGGGAAACCCCTTATAAATTTAGGAATAGACAAGTAGGTGGTCCTTTTACAACCTCTACCCTGCCTAATCCACACACTAGCAATAACCTAAGCTTCCCTTATGTGCCAACCCAATACTTCAATAAGAATAGGAAACATAACCAAACCCAAAGTCAGTCTGCTAGTTCTTCTCAAGATAGATCTTTTGAAGCTGAAATTGAGCAAATGGGGGAGTACGTGGAAAAAGAATTTAAGAAGGTCAAATTGAGCTTATCAACCTTTGAATTGCTTAGAGTCCTAGTGGTTAGAAATGATTTCTTTAGGATTCTTAATGGGATAGCCCCATCTAAATCAGCCCAAGAATTACCTGCCAAAAGGGTCTCCTTTGACGACTCACAAAATGAGCCTATGATAAAGGAAATCCTAGCGAAGAAAACATATCAACCTTCAAATCAACAAACAAACAAGCAAATGGCTAAGGAAAAAAATCAAGCACAAACTCGGGACAAAACCAATGATAAGGATAAAGCTCAAGTAGCCTTGGTAGACACACTCATGGGCCTGTGTAGTGGGAAGTTGAAAACTCCTCCCTTCCTAACTACTATCAGAATATTTGAAAAGAACTTGCATAATTGCTTGCTTGATTCAGGAGCTTCTACCAATTTCATGCCTCTAGTAGTATGCAAAGCTCTGGAAATAGTTTTTACTCCCTCCCAATGAAAGGTGACCCAGTTGGGTAAGATAGAAGTAAACATTGTCAAAGAAATCAATACAATACCCATGTAGATTGTTGTTGATCCAAGGTAGCAATAGGTGATCAACATTCAAGTTGTTGATATCCTAGACACATATGGTATAATATTAGGGAGAGGTTTCACCTCAGCATTGAATGAATATTCTTCAATGGAATTTTCTCACTTATGGCTACTATGGAAAGGGTTTCCAAACCAGATTCATATCGATCAAGAGCCTCGTATGAAATTCATGATCACAGAATACAACACAAATGAGGTGTTGTTTTTTGAAATAGAACTAGGGAACTATTATCCCATGGCATATTAGGAAGAACAAGAATTCTAGAAAGATGAAGTGACCGAAGAGGTTCTCCTTATGTTGTGTAGTCCTCCTACCAACCTAACCTATGCATCTCTGAGTACAGAGATGTTGATTGAATTAGATGATGAAGAATCCTATTAGGACGATAATCTTGGACTGCTTGATGGACCCCAAGACTTTATGGAGAAATGAGTGCAAGATCATCTCATCCTAGGACCAAAAATGAACTTTCAGGAGCTCTTATTACCCAGTTGGTGTAGGGTACACAATGCTGCCCACTCAAAATTTGAATGTTTCCTGTGCTAGACCATGGTTGAACACATTAAAGGACAAATCACCCCAAGGGGTGAACTCAAAATAGTGTAGCCAAACCAGAGCAATGCAAAATCCACACAACCACTTGAAATTGCTGGAGTAAATACACTTCCAAGGAAGGAGGTGAGCTCCACTAGCTCTAAAGTCAAAGAAACCTCTAAGATTTGGACTTTGTGATTTGATGGGTCCAAGCCCAAGCAAGGATCAAGAGATGGATTCAAGCTCACAATCCATACAGGTAAGAAATAATTTGTTGCTAAAGACGCCAATTTTATTGTACCAACAATATAGTGGAGTACAAAGAATTGGTTCTTTTAGCTCTAAAAAATGCAAGCGGAATGCCTCAAGAGGTTGCCAATCTCTTGGTACGTTTTAGGGTAATAGACAAAGCCAAATGATTTAATCTTTCTAATCTTCAGGTGCTGCTAGACCTAGGCGGGTGTACCTATATGAATTGGGCAGACTTGACTTATGCTTATCTCTTTCACAGTGACTTGCCCATGATGGTAGATTGAGGTGGACAAGTGAAACTGGATCTGGTGTAGACTGTAGAAAACTAAAACCTAATATGTTCAGTTAACATATGTAAAAAAGGAATTGAATAAAATCAAATGATGAAAATGTAGAGACCAATGCCTTATAGGGTATGCGGATTCAAAAGAAACCTAAAACAAGTACTTCTTTCTGGCAAGTATTCAAGTTGTTCAACATATGATTTAGTTTATAACTTGTATAAACATGCAAGGTTATGATTACTGAGTTCTTCTTAATGATCCAACTGACATTCTCTAATTACTATGATCAACTTAAAGGATTTAATCTTTACTTGAAAGAACCAATCAATTGATCAAATAGGTACAACAAATGTGCACTAATAAACTAGATATAAACTTGTTACACCAATTTAAATAACCAGAAAACACCACTTTGGAGACAACTTTGATAATGCTTTCAATGAACACAATAAACAACTGATACCAGAAATAACTACACCATATTAAAAGATTTCCATTGATATCTCCATGGTTTCAAACATGCACCATAGTCTCATATTTGTGAAACATTGTATTCTACTGTATCTTTTCCTATATTATCTTCTATCCTATTGTATTCTCTCTCTCTATTTCGCTACCAAAACAAATACTTACACATCGAATATATGAAAGGAAACATCCTTTCAGAAATGTTGTATGTTTACATAACAAATAGATTAAAGGATAATTAAGCTCTGTTTAGCCATAAATGAGTTTTAGCAAGGTGATCCAAATAATACTGGCGCTCGTATGTATATGCATCTCCAACTACGTTATGGATCGTGATCTCCATCTTTATCATCTTCTCATTCTGCTCGCTCACTTCTTCTAACGTTGTATCCTCCGCAGAAGCTATCATCAGGATTTCATTTAGTATTGACTCACTCTCACTTTTCCATCCGGTAACTTTTTTAACTTCCCCTTTGTCATCAGAGAATGTAATCAACGTTTTCTTGGTGGCATTTATCAACCCCTATTCATCCCCTTGCAATTATTCATAGAAGTTTTGATGTTTATTTCTAATATGATTTACAGCTTCAATTACTGCATTGTTAGAGGTATCTCTCTGGTTTGTTTCTTGAAACTTCTCCATAATTTGTCCATCCATCCTTTTATGTTCCTTTAATGCAACAAGGGTATGTGAATATTTTCCCGAAAGTTTATTCAACCAAGATGTTAAATTATTCTGCCTTTTCTTGATTATTGCTACAATTGCATCATGTTTTCCTTGGGAATAAGCACTTGATCCTTCCTAATGATCTCTTGACTAAGATATTTTGTGTTGAGTAAGCATCTTGGTTGACCTCATCGTAATGCCTACCAAATATTTTAATCTATCATTTTCTCTCAACATCCTTTCGTTATTTCCTTTGTACATTTCTCTCTCTTTTATCAACATCTGAATTTGTGATTTGTTCAGTTTTGCAATATTAATTCCAATTTATGCAGTAGCCATAGGATCAACTTATCCAATCTTTAAATTCATGACATGTCCAAATTCCTTTTTTGTGTCAATAACTACTAATTTCCTGTGGGGTGGGTATAAGGCCCAAATCAATAATGATCCTTCATCTGTATTGTATTTGGATCTTGTATACACTTTTGTTACCCTTTCTTTGTCAAGCTTGTGTGTAGCATTGATGTCCCTTAAGAAACTGTCAAAGACAAGTGCCGAATTGAGATCTAGCTCGGGGAAGATTATGACCACAGCATTTTCCAACATTTTTCTCCCCTTTTCAGGGGTCATACCTATCATCTCCTCATCCACACATTTCCTCAATTGGTTCAGCAATTGCTCTTCATTTACTGTAGTAACATCATCAACCTTTTCCCTTATTTCCTTTCCTTTCTGTTTATACAAAAATGCTTTGAATTATGGGGAATTTATGAATTCATCATCTAAAAAAAATGATCTTTACTTAATATTCCTTACATCTGCCTCTTCACTCTCTTCAATACTCAACTCTCTAGTTGGGAAAATATATTGTTGAGTTCTTAATCTGGATACCTTTCCTGGTTGGCTATGTTGCACATTATATTTAGGTGTATCTTCCCTAGAAGACAACTGCTCTACATTATGTAACTTTTGATTATATCTTTCAACCACAACTTATGCTTCCTCTTCTTCTAGATTCTGAATCATATCATCTAAGTGATAGGGCACATGTTGATACCCTCCAAAATTTATCCTTATTCTAGCAAAATTAATGTACCCCTCCAGGTCAAATTTTTTTCTAGGTGGTCCTTTCTTCATATTGTAATGCAATAATTTTTCAAGGATCAAATTATATCCTTCTTTAGCCATCACAGTAAAATCACAAAAAAATAATGTACTATGCATAAAAGCCTACTTTCCAAAAGAGATGAAATTCATTACACTAGAGTAATCCATCTGTTTGACAATGTCCAAATATGCAATTATGTTTGGGACTATTTTTGGCAAAATGAAAGGGGCATCTTCAAACCCATAGACTCTAATCATGGTAGCTCCCTCCAAGTAGTACCAATCTCCCCAATTATGATCAATTGGCCCATCGAAATCCTTTGGCCGAAGAAATCTCTTTATCTCTTTAGATACAAAATAATTACAAGGATGATTGTACAATAAGTACATTATCTTCACAAAATAGTCTTCAAAATGGATATAACTAGAATTGGAAAACCTACAGTAGTCCACAATTGGAAAGGTAATATTTCACCGTCTTTACTGAACTGAGAAATCCTCATCTTCGGAGGCCATAGTCCCAACTCTTGTCCAAAGTATAACACCATATACATCAATAATGAATAATGTCTGAGATGAAGGATAGATGTTCGACCTTTTATTGCCATCAACCCTGAGCCAAGCCCCTTAAAAATGTACGAGGCATAATCAAGCGGCATAGAATTGTGGTATTGGATATCTGCTGCAATTATCATTGGCGCAATTGACATATACTCTGGGACATCTATTCCCAATACTTGGCCTACTAAAAAGTAAGTGTATTTCATGTAAGGTTCAAATAGGTCCACATGATACAGAGGTCCATCACTATCCTGCAAAGGAATTGGTTTTCCTTCCTGCTTAGTCTTATGAATTGGAAGCCTCCAACCCTTGTAAATCGTATCCATTCTTGAGAACTCCTTCTCCAATTCTTCATATATGATATCTTCGTTGCTAAACCCTTCCAAATTAAAAACCTCCCCTATAGCCTCTTTTAATAAATGTATCTGTGGTTTTCCGTATGGGTCACATATATCTTTATGTTTCGGGTCGTAAGGATAAGCTAACAATTTTACCAATTTTGCATTTACAAATACTTTAGGGCACACCAGTTTTCCTAAGTTGAGTTTCCATGGATTGCATATTGGTTCAAAATGGCTTCTCTGATGATAATGAAAATTAAACAATTCATACCCCCTTATGGTAGTCCAAACATCTCCTATCAATTTTCTTTTATCATCCAGTTTATCAGTTTCTGCCCTAAGTTGTGCAGATCTTCTAGCTTTAGGCCCAGAGCTAGGTAATTGGTCAATGAGGTCTTGGTTCAATCTTCGCTCATTTCCCTCATGTTTTGTTTCGGTTTTCTATTTCTTTCCTTTTTGTTGACTACTTTCACCATGTTTTCTACCCTTCTATTTCCCTAAGCTGGGTGATTCCATTTCCTCAAAATGACAGTAATTAAAACCAAAGGAATTAAGGCATAAAACCTTACTGTATTTTCTTGAAGCCTTTAGAATGAAAGAATGCCCTAGCTCCTCGTTCGCCTTGCTGATTCCTATTACAAATTCAACACCAATGCTTTCAATTGAATTCTCCTTGTTATGTTTCGTCGCACCATTAATGTGCCTGCTATAGCATGAGTGAAGTCCTTTTTTTGAAATTCACACTGTCGCATCAAATTTCTTGTCGATGAGACATTTTCAAATCTAGGGCAATGATCTTTTGTAACGTTCATTAAAATTTTTTCTGAGACATCCTGTATTCTCCCCGAAACCTTGAAGTCTTACAAACTATCGCAAATTAAATATCGCTATGATGTCCCACAGTCTCATCAACATTAGGAGTCTCATTGATAGTTATCGCTTTAGTCTTATGTATTGTTGTGACAATTCTGAGTCGGGGAGGTGTTTCATAGATTGCATTGTGTCTTATTGAGATACACCCTGTGGTAATTTTCTAGTCGCTGAGACATAATCATACTTTCGCCGATGAAACCACACCTCTGCGTGACTTTCATATTTCTCGCCGATGAAATTAATCTTACTGATGAAGTACGTTCTATCGGCGAGACTTTGAAAACCCGAAAAGACTCATACTGATGCCAATTGTCTTGCCAAACCTGTTTCTCCAATATATTATATTCTGTGAGAATCTCCCCAAAGTATTTCATTGGTGTAACTCATGTCGATGACTTTTCTCTTGCCGATGCATATCTTTATTGGTGTGACAAGTGATTCGGCAAGACTATATGACTTCATCTTGATAGTCTTCTGATGGAATCCCTTTGTGCTTTATTGGCAAGACCCGATGCTTTTGGTAAGACCTCACTCTGATAACATTATTTTGGATGAAATGCTTTTCCATGTGCTGGTCGGTGAGACACATATGAGTTCATTATGACTCATCCTGATAATGATTCTCTTGCCGATATGATTCTTCTGTCGCTGAGACAATAAATATCATCTTGCCGATAGGTGTTTCTGAACATTTGGTATGACATTCCTACACTCTCGTCAATAGACTAGAAAAGACACATATTAGTAAAGATGCCATATGGATCGGGGAGACCCTCACCCTCTCTTGTCGATATGGGTTATACCATGAAATATTTAGGACTAGATGGATTCTAATGGACCATATGACAAAATATGGGAAAAATGTTATGAAGAGAGAATTTTATGCTTATGGTGAGGACTTATTTTGGAAACTCATGAATACAATCAATTGTAAAATTGCCAAAATTTTATGGTTCTAACAGTGGCTTCGTCTGGGGATGAATCATTGTGAGATCATTGCAAGGATCCAGATCTTCTGGGTGAGAAGACCAAACTCAAGGTGATGGAATATGTGGGTATGACGGGATCAATGAAAATGGAAATGAATGTGACCCTATATTGATGTACATGGAAACATTTTATTTTAAAAGAAGGAAAACTAGGATTGTCCATGTACTGGCAATTCTTGTTCCTTTTATTTCCTAGACTACTATGCATGTATGATAGAATTTTGAGAGGATTGTTAAGGATTGTCCATGCACTGGCAACCCTTGATCCTCTGTATTGCTCAAGAGAAAAAATGTTTCAAAAATTTCCCATGCACGGGTAACTTCTGATCTTCACCAACCATATTTTGTAGATAATATGAATCTTCACCTCTCTTTCCAACAACCAAAAAAGGTCCCAGCCACAAGACTTCAAATTCCCATGCTTTCCCTTCTCCTGACACCTTGCATTCGACATCAGTACCAAATCACTTTCCTCAATTTTTTTATCTTTTTCCTTTTTATCAAATAGATAGTTCATCTATGTCTGTAACTTCATGTTTTGTTTTTGAGCTACTCTCCTAATCTCATCAAGTTCAGCTAGTTGCTCCATTCTTTCCTCCATAGGTTCTAGAATGTCCAAATCTTCTTGAAGGATAAAGTTATACACTGGTAACAAATTTTGTAAAAGCATCCTAGCTTGTGTTCCATACACAAATTCAAATGGGGATTTTCCAATTGCATTTTTTACAGTGATCCTATCAGCCCAAACAACCAATCTCAACTTTGAATCCCAAGCCTTCTTGTTCTGACCTAGCACCCTCCTTATAATCTTCAGAAGACTTTTATTGCTAGACTCTGCTTGACCATTAGCTTGTAGATGGTAAGGAGTTGCATAAGAAATGGTAATTCCATACGTGCTGCAAAAATTTCTGAATTCATCAGATCTGAAACACATCCCATTGTCAGTAATCAGTCTTAGTGGTGTATTGAATCTGGTAATAATGTTCTCCATTAGAAATTTTGTCACAACTTTACTTGTAGCCTGCTTGGTTGGGATTGCTTCTACCCACTTGGTAAAATAATCAGTTGCTACAAGTATCCACTTGTGTCCACTCAATTTTTCTTGTATCTCCCCAATGAAATTAACTCCCCACTGATGAAAAGAGACTTCAGTCTATAAAGGCATAAGTGGTAAAGCTCCTTGATACTTCATCTTCCCAGAGAATTTTTGGTAGGCTTCACATCTTCTTACATATGAAAAGGAGTCATTAAAAATGTTTGGCCAATAATATCCTACCCTGAGAATTTTATGTGCAGTTATCTTTGCAGAGTAATGCCCTCCACAAACCCCTTCATGCATTTCACTCAAGACATGCTTAGCTTGTGACTCATCCAGACATAACAATAATATCCCATCCCTGTTCTTCCAAAACAAATCTCCTTCCATGAACACATACTTGGATGCTTGTAGCTTCAAAGTTCTTTTTTGGCTATCACTCATTCCTTCTAGACACTTCATATATTTAAGATAATGCATGATGTCTTCATAACAGGGAGTATTCCCAATGCTTGCAATTGCATTCTCTTCATCTTCTATATTGCAAACTTGATTTGCTTCAATGTTCGTTCTTGCCATTAACCTAGCTAGACCTTGACCTCTTACTAGTTTAGTGATCTGTATCTCCATATCAAATTCTTGGATTTTATTAATCCATATCCATCTTTTTCCTGTTACTTTAGACTATGTCAAAATGTCTTTAACGACTGCATGAGGGACATAGGAAATCAATTTAGCTCCAACAAGATATGGTCTAAAAGCCTTTGTAGCTTTTACCAATACAAAAGCTTATTTTTCCATTATATCATATTTCAATTCTGACCCCTGTAATGACTTGTTGAAAAAGGACACTGGTTGTTCATGACCCTCCTCATTTTTTTGTAACATGACAATAGCTATAGTATGTAATGAAGCAAATGAGAGTATCTAAAAGGATTTCAAAAAATCTAGAGACTTGAGGACAGGGGCTTCCTTGATAGCCTTTTTAATTGATATAAAAGCATCTAATGCTTCTTTAGTCCAATCTATTTTTTGTCCTTTTCTCAACATTTTTGATATAGGCTTAATGATTTCAGCAAAATTAGAAACAAATCTCCTAACAAAATTGATTTGTCCAAAGAATGACTGGATGGCTTTGATGGTCTTAGGGATTGGGATTTTATCTATATCTTCAACTCTCTCAAGATCTATTCTGATCCCCTCCTTTGACACAATATGTCCTAAGAGCTTACCCTCTGTGACTGCAAATGACATTTTTTAGGATTCAAACTAATCCCATATTCTAAGGCTTTAATGAATACCTTTCCCAGATGCTCTACATGATCTTCAACCTTCTTTGAGTAAGCAGTAAGGTCATCCTAATACACCACCATGATAGCATTTATTAAATCTGCAAATGCTATGTCCATAGCTCTTTGGAAGGTTGCCCCTGCATTTGTGAGACCAAATGGCATTCTTAGATAAACATATGTCCCCCATGGGGTTGTAAAAGTTGTTTTATACTATTCAGATTCTTTAACTTTAACCTAGTTATAACCTAAAAACCCATCCTTCATAGATAACAACTCACACCCTGTCACCTTATGTAATATAACCTCCATATTAGGTAGAGGATAATTGTCCTTGAGAGATGCCATATTCAAATTCCTGAAGTCCACACATAATCTGATATCTCCGTTTTTCTTCCTCACAGGGACCAGGTTTGAGACCCATGTTGAGTGCTTGATTGGTTTGATAATGCCACCGTCTCTGAGCTTTGCCAATTCTTCATGTATTTTTGGTTCCAATGTTGGATTAATGGGTCTTTTCTTTTGTCTAAATGGCTTTGCATCTGGCTTCAATAGTATTTCATGCTGAAATAGATCTTCCCTATATGTTTTTAGATCTTCATACGACCAAGCAAACACATGTTTATATTCTCTCAGTAATGCTATCAACATCCTTCTAATTTTTAGACTTATCTTTTTCCCTCTGTACACCTTTCTTGGTGCCATCTCAGTTCCCAAGTTAATCTCTTCAATATCCTCCCTTTTGACTGGTGTTTGCTTCATGAGGGACTGATCACTTCCACCATACACCCTCTCCAATGCCACTAACCCTTTAGGAAGCTTTTTTTTTTGAGTTGTAGGATGTCCTTCCCAAATACTATCTGCTTCCCATCCATTTCTTCAACAAAGGAATTGAAATCAATTTCTTGGGCTTCATATTGATCTATACAGTGAAGAAATTTCAAAAGGCCAGTATCATCATTAAAAACTTGCCAACTATATATGTTATTAGGCATATTAGGCCTTGTCTTGAACTCAATTTGTGACACTCCGGCCAGTGTAATATCATCTCTTTTCAGTGCCACATTTTCTAGAAAGTTCGCCATTATGGTTTTTGACCTATCAATCCACTCAATTGAGAAGGCATCAAACAACTCAATTATGTCCCATACAACATTCCTGTACTGTTTCAGTATTTTATGTTTTGCTACATATTTTGACTTAACTTGTAAAACAACCAACTCAGAATCACCTAGAACAGCCAACAACTTGATTTTATGTTTCACATCTATATTCAAACATGTTAATAAAGCTTCATATTCTTCCACATTGTTTGTACATTCAAATGTTAACAGAAACAAATACTTAAATGTAACTCCTTTAGGTGAAACAAATACTATCCTTGCTCCATTACCTTCTTGGTTGCATGCTCCGTCAAAGTACATTTTCCATACACCATTACAATTTTGTGCCACATTCTTTTCAGTTGGGTCAGTATTGACTAATTCTGGTTGGGCTGGTTCTATCTTAAAACTCCCAAGATCGACATCACAAAAACAATTGATTTGATCTTGTGGTACACAATCAACAACCTAGTTCATCCTTGGCTCTCTGTACAACTTCACCTCCTGACCATTCACTGGAATTGTTGCATAAGAAAGATCAAACTGGACATTTCCACCAACCGTTATCGTCCATTGTCTTGATAAAAGCATCCCAAACTGAGGAGGGGTGTCAATTACTATTATATCAATATTATATGCCACCTAAGGATAAGCAGCTAGTTTAACTTCAACATCCTTCATTATACCCACCACAGGAACATGTCTGTTATCCATTGCATAGCACTTCCCTTCATTAGTATCCACTCACATTCTTAGCTATTTCATTACTCCTATTGGCATAATATTTATGGCAGTGCTAGAATCTATCATGCAATTCCTTAACAATTTGTTATTTATAAGAAATGTAGTGAAAAAAGGATCAACTTGTGGGGGATTCAATAATGCATTATTAAGGCACACTTCTGGAATATTCACTTTCTCTTTCTTATTAATAGTTTTAGTGGCCATCTTACTTTTAGAATTACCATTTGTTATCAATTGAACCACATTGTCCCTATATTCCTTAATTTTCATCATCTCAAGTAGTGGCACAGACATTTTTACCTAAGATAAAGCCTGAGTGAAGTCAAAAGAAGAACCCTCTGCCCTAATCATTTTCTTTTCTTCTGATGTTTCTCCTTTGTTCTCTTCTTTTTTACTTGTTTGATCAGTCTTTTGCATTTCTTTATGTAATTCCTTTACTTCTTCCTTTTGGACAGGCTTCTGTTCATTTTTATCATGTTGTTTTCTTTCTGTTTTCTTCAAAATTCCTTGTGTCACCTTTTGATCTTTCATAAACATTCCCCTAGGGACACCCTCCTTCTCATTTAATACTTTGTTTCTCAACTGGTACTTACTCTTTGCTTCTTCAACTGCAGCAATGGTTAATCTTTCTATCTCCTCTTTAGTGAGTTTCCTCATACTGCACTAAGTAGGCCTCTCAACAGAATGGGGTTTTGCATAATCATTTTCAGAGTCAGAAAAAACCTGTTGTTCAACCATGTGGACATTGTACCTTTGATTTGAAACATTGTAATCATATCCTTCTTCCTTTGAAGATGAGTACCTCTCCTCAACACAGTGAAAAGTATTTGAAGTCAAATACACTGTGTGATCTTCTCCACCGTTTCCCATCAACATTCCTTCTTCTTGCATTCTTTGGGCTACAACACAATAATCTAGGGAATGTGGCTTATCACAAATTTCACAAAAATAATTGTTATTCACCATATATGTTCCCTTCTTCCTTAATGGATCGGGAGTCTCTTTCTTTCTAGGCCTTTTAGTTATAGGTTTTCCATCTTTCCAATTTGTGTTATAGGGCATGTCATGTAACCTAGGTCTTTCATTTTTGTATGTGTTCTCCTGTTTGTATTGATAATTATTGGTTTTTTGAGGAGCCCTAGGGTTGTCTCTTTTACTGATTATCCCAACAACCTTCCTATTGTTTTCAATTGTTAATGCTATCTTTTGAGCTTCGGCTAAATCTCTTGGGAACCTATTTCTCAATTCATACCCTATTTTAGGATTGAACACATTCAAATAAACACTCAATGCTATAGAGTCTGGCAACTTTGATCCAAGAGGTATCTTATTTTGCAATTTATTGAATCTCCAGTTGAAATCATAAATTGAGTCATTCTAACTTTTTTGAATGCGCATTAATTCATGAAGAGTAGCATCTAGTGCACTTAGATTCCCATATTTCTCGAGAAATCGATCTTGAAATTCTTGGAGAGAGTTAACAGAGGCTATTGGTAGACTGTTGAACCAATCCCTAGCTTCTTCAATAAGCGACATCATGAATAGCCTCATATGTAAGTCTTCATAAGGTACATCCAAGTCTTGAATGAAGGCATTGAAACTCCTTAAATGATCTTCAGCAATAATTGCACTACTCCCTATAAACTTAGGCACCAAATTTCTCCAACTGCCATTCATAGGGTAAGGGTATAATTGAAACCCTACCAAGTCAAATTGTCTGATCATTGTTGTGTATTGATGAGGGGGAGGGTTAGGTGGGTACTGATATTGGTACATTGGATTATTGTATTGTGTATTATGATGTGGCACATAATGCTGACCATGAGGTGGCTATGTATATGTATGTTGTGAGGGAATGTGTGGTGGATGGTTTGACTATTCATATTGATTCCCCATTTGATTGTGAGGAGCATTTGATGGATCTGAAGGCCCTACACCATTATTTCCCTGCTTATGAGGCGGTACATATTTTGAGTGACTAGTTGCTTGATTGGTAATTTGGGATTTCTACAATTTGAATTCCCTCATTGCTTGTATCATTTGGGATTTCTCCTACTCAGATTTTAGTTCTTCTAGATCCTTTTTCTATAACTCAAACTATGTTTTAATTTCTTCATGAGTTAAAGATTCATAATTTTCTTGAGGAATCTCATGATCACTAGACTCATTTTTGTTACCCTCCATTTTTTGATCATATTCGTGTTGATATCTGAGTCCTTTAGCTTCAATTTTAACATCCCACTCGGCATGTTTCTGAGGATTGTAGAAATAATTTCTTTGTTCCTCTGGGGTACAAGGTTCTGCACTTGAGTTATCTCTCCATGTGTCATATCATTCATAACATTCACAATGTTGTCTTAGTGTTTTGTCTTTATTCATTATGCACATGTCCTCATTTATCCTTTTTCCCTTATCAACCCTATCATCCTTGTGTGTCCACTTACTGTTGCCAGTAGGAGCCCCAGATGACCTCCCCTATATTGAGATCTTCTACCATTCATGTTGAATTTTTTTTATCAGAGTCACCACTCACTTTCTTAAAAGTGAGAAAAAGTTTGTTACTTGTTATTCCCAGCAGAGTCTATATAAGATTTCTAACTCTTTGATTAAGATGCAGATTCTAAGTCAATTCCCCAGCAGAGTCACAAATTTTTTAGCTCTCAAAAATGCAGGTGGAATGCCTCAAGAGGTTTCCAATCTCTTGGTACACTTTAGGGTAACAGACAAAGCCAAATGATTTAAGCTTTCTACTCTTTAGGTGCTGCTAGACCTAGGCGGGTGTACCTATATGAATTGGGCAGACTTGACTTATGCTTATCTCTTTCACAATGACTTTCCCACAATGGCATGTTGAGGTGGACAAGTAAAACTTGATCTGGTGTAGACTATATAAAACTAAAACCTAATATGTTCAGTTAATAAATGTAAAAAAGGAATTAAATAAAATAAAATGATGAAAATGTAGAGACCAGTGCCTTAAAGGGTATGCAGAGTCAAAATAAACCTAAAACAAGTACTTCTTTCTAGAAAGTATTCAAGTTTTTTAGCATATGATTTATTTTATAACTTGTATAAACATGCAAGGTTATGATTACCAAGTTCTTCTTAATGATCCAACTGACATTCTGTAATTACTATGATCAACTTAAAGGATTTAATCTTTACTTGAAAGAACCAATCAATTGATCATACAGGTACAACAAATTTGCACTGATAAACTGGATATAAACTTGTTACACCAATTTAAATAACCAGAAAACACCACTTTGGAGACAACTTCGATAATGTTTTCAATGAACGCAATAAACGACTGATACTGGAAATAACTGCACCATATTAAAAGATTTCCATTGATATCTCCATGGTTTCAAACATGCACCATAGTCTCATATTTGTGAAACATTGTATTCTACTGTATCTTTTCCTATATTATCTTCTATCCTATTGTATTCTCTCTCTCTGTTTCACTACTAAAACAGATACTTATACATCGAATATATGAAAGGACACATCCTTTCAGAAATGTCATATGTTTACATAACAAATAGATTAAAGGATAATTAAGCTCTGTTTAGCCATAAATGAGTTTTAGCAAGGTGATGCAAATAATCCCGGTGCTCATATGTATCTGCATCTCCAACTGCATTCTGGATCGTGATCTCCATCTTTATCATCTTCTCATTCTGCTCGCTCACTTCTTCTAATGTTGTATCCTCTGTAGAAGCTATCCTCGGGATTTCATTTAGTATTGACTCACTCTCACTTTTCCATCCGGTAACTTCTTTAAGTTCCCCTTTGTCATCAGAGAATGTAATCAACGTTTTCTTTGCGGTGTTTATCAACCCCTGTTCATCCCCTTGCAATTCTTAGTAGAAGTTTCGATGTTTATTTATAATATGATTTATAGCTTCAATTACTGCACTGTTAGAGGCATCTCTCTAGTTTTTTTCTTGAAACTTCTCCATAATTCATCCATCCATCCTTTTATGTTCCTTTAATGCAGCAAGGGTATGTGAATATTTTCCCCAAAGTTTATTCAACCAATATGTTAAATTATTTTTCCTTTTCTTTATTATTGCTACAATTGAAACATGTTTTCCTTGGGAATAAGCACTTGATCCTTCCCAATGATCTCTTGACTGAGAGCTTTCGTATTGAGTAAGCATCTTGGTTGACCTCATCGTAATGCCTACCAAATCTTTTAATCTGTCATTTTCTCTCAACATCCTTTCGTTATTTTCTTTGTACATTTCTCTCTCTTTTATCAACATCTGAATTTGTGATTTGTTCAATTTTGCAATATTAATTCCAATTTCTGTAGTAGCCATAGGATTAGCTTCTCCAACCTTTAAATTGATGAAATGTCCAAATGCCTTTTCTATGTCAATAACTACTGATTTCTTGTGGGGTGGGTAGAAGGCCCAAATCATCAATGATCCTTCATCTATATTGTATTTGGATCCTACATACATTTTTGTTACCTTTTCTTTTTCAAGCTTGTGTGTAACATTGTTGTCCATTAAGAAACTATCAAAGACAAGTGCATAATTGAGATCTAGCCCGGGAAAGATCATGACACCAACATTTTCTAGCATTTTTCTCCCCTTTTCAGGGGTCATACCTGTCATCTCCTCATCCACACATTTCCTCAATTGGTTTAGAAATTGCTCTTCATTTCTTGTAGTAAGATCATCAACCTTTTCCCTTATTTCCTTTCCTTTCTGTTTATACAAAAATGCTTTGAATTCTGGGGAATTTATGAATTCATCATCTGAAACAAATTATCTGTACTCAATATTCCTTACATTTTCCTCTTCACTCTCTTCAATACTCAACTCTCTAGTTGGGAAAATATATTGTTGAGTTCTTAATCTGGATACCTTTCCCGGTTGGCTATGTGGCACATTATCTTCAGGTGTATCTTCCCCAAAAGACAACTGCTCTGCATCCTGTAACTTTTGATTATATCTTTCAACCACAATTTTTGCTTCCTCTTCTTCCAAATTCTAAATCATATCATCAAAGTGATAGGGCACATGTTGATACCCTCCAAAATTTATCCTTATTCTAGCAAAATTAATGTACCCCTCCGGGTCAAAAAAATTTCTGGGTGGTCCTTTCTTTATATTGTAATGCAATAATTTTTCAAGGATCAAATTATATCCTTCTTTAGCAATCATAGTAAAATCACCAAAACATAATGTACTAGGCATAAAATCCTGCTTTCCAAAAGAGCTAAAATTCATTACACTGGAGTAATCCATCTATCTAACAATCTCCAAATATGCAATTCTGTTTGGGACTATTTTTGGAAAAATGAAAGGGGCATCTTCAAACCCATAGACTCTAATCATGGTAGCTCCCTCCAAGCAGTACCAATCTCCCCAATTATGATCAATTGTCCCATCGAAATCCTTTGGCCGAAGAAATCTCTTTATCTCTTCAGATACATAATTATTACAAGGATGATTATATAATGTCTACAATGTCTTCACAAAATAGTTTTCAAAATGGATATAACTAGAATTGGAAAACCTACCATACCACATAGCAGTCCACAATTGGACAAGTAATGTTTCACCGTCTTTACTAAACTGATAAATCCTCATCTCCAGAGGCCATAGTCCCAACTCTTATCCAAAGTATAACACCATATGCATCAATAATGAATAATGTCTGAGATGAAGGATAGACGTTCAACCTTTTATTGCCATCAACCCTGAATCAAGCACCTTACTATTGTACGAGGCATAATCAAACAGCCTAGAATTTTGGTATTGGATATCTGCTACAATTATCATTGGCACAATTGACATATACTCTGAGACATTTATTCCCAATACCTGGCCTACTAAAAAGTAAGTGTATTTCATGTAAGGTTCAAAAAGTTCCACATGATACGAAGGTCCATCACTATCCTGCAAAGGAACTGGTTTTCCTTCCTCCTTAGTCCTGTGAATTGGTAGCCTCCAACTCTTGTAAATCGTATCAATTCTTGAGAACTCCTTCTCCAATTCTTCATATATGATCTCTTCATTGCTAAACCCTTCCAAATTAAAAACCTCCCCTATTGCCTCTTTTTATAAATGTATATGTGGTTTTCCGGATGGGTCACATATAGCTTTATGTTTCCGGTCATAATGATCAGCTAACGATTTTACCAATTCTATGTTTACAAATACATTAGGGCACACCATTTTTCCTAAGTTCAATTTCCATGGATTACATACTAGTTCAAAATGGCTTCTCTGATGATAATGAAAATTAAGCAACTCATACCCCCTTATGGTAGTCCAAATGTATCCTATGAATTTGCATTTATCATCCAGTTTATCAACTTCTACCCTAAGTTTGTGTAGATGTTTTGGCTTTAGGCCCAAAGCAAGGTAATTGGTCAATGATGCCTTGGTTCAATCTTCGCTCATTGCCCTCATGTTCTGTCTCAATTTTTTGTTTCTTTCCTTTTGGTTGACGACTTTCACCATGTTTTCTACCCTTCTATTTCCCTAAGCTAGGTGATTCCATTTCCTCAAAATAAAAGTAATTAAAACCAAAGTAATTAAGGCATAAAACCTTACTGTATCTGCTTGAAGCCTTCAGAATGAAAGAATGCCCTGGTTCCTCATTTTCCTTGCTAATTCCTATTACAAATTCAACACCAATGCTTTCAATTTAATTCTCCCTATTATATTTTGTTGCACCATTAATGTGCCAGCTGAAGCATGAGTGAAGTCCTTTTTTTGAAATTCACATTGTCGCATCAAATGTCTTGTGAGTGAGACATTTTCAAAATCTGGGGCGATGATCTTTTGCAACGTTAATTAAACCTTTCACCGAAACATCCTGTAGTCTCCCCAAAACCTTGAAGTCTTACCAACTATCACAAATTAAATATAGATATGATGTCCCACAGTCTCATTGACATTAGGAGTCTCACCGATAGTTATCGCTTCAGTCTTATGTATCATTGTGACAATTCCGAGTTGGGGAGGTGTTTCATAGATTGCATTGTGTCTTATCGAGATACACCCCATGGTAATTTTCTGGTCGCTAAGACATAATCATACTTTCACTAATGAAACCACACCTTGGCGTGACTTTCATATTTCTCACCAATGAAATTAATCTTACTGATGAAGTACGTTCTATCGGCGAGACTTTGAAAACTCGAAAAAGACTCATACTAATGCCAATCGTCTTGCCAAACCTGTTTCTCCAATATATTCTATTCGGTGAGACTCTCCCCGAAGTATTTCATTGGTGTAAATTTCATATTCAGTGGAACTCATGCTGATGATTTTTCTCTCACCAATGCATATCTTTATTGGTGTGACATTTAAGTCGGAAAGACTATATGACTTCATCTCGATAGTCTTATGATGGAATCCCTTTGCGCTTTATCGGCAAGACCCGATGCTTTTGGTAAGACCTCACTCTGATAACATTAGTTTGGCTGAAATGCTTTTCCATGCGCTAGTTGGTGAGACACATATGAGTTGGTTATGGCTCATCCCGATAATGATTCTCTTGCCGATATGATTCTTCTGTCACCGAGACAAGAAATTGTATCCTGTCGATAGGTGTTTATGAACAGTCGGTATGACATTCTTGCACTCCCGCTGATAGAATACAAAAGAAACATATTATTAAAGATACTATATGGATCGGGGAGACCCTCACCCTTTCTTTCTGATATGGGTTATACCATGAAATATTTAGGACTAGATGGATTCTAATGGACCATATGACAAAATATGGGAAAAATGTTATGGAGAGAGAATTTTATGCTTATGGTGAGGACTTATTTTGGAAACTCATGAATACAATCAACTGTAAAATTTCCAAAATTTTACGGTTATAATAGGTTCATGGGCTACTGATGGCACTAAAAAAGAAGGTTAAAATATTACAAGTCTTTGGTGACTCAGAGCTAGTACTAAAACAAATCAGGAAGTTGTATTCCATGATAGGAGACTAGAAAATTATAGGCATAGAGTCTGTGATCTCATAGAAGGATTGGATGCACTTAATATTCAATTGATCCCTCATTCCAAGAATCACACTATTGATGCCTTAGCCCAAGCAGCTAGTACCTTCTAGCCCATTTCCGAATTAAATAATTTCACTGTTAAGCTTACCTCCACTCCACCAATGCTAGATAGTGTCACCAATTTCCAAGTATTCAATGATGAAAATCATATTTTAGATTTCATCATGAGCTTCGATGTGTTTTCAACACAAATCATTGAAGAAGTAGAGCCTGAAGAAGCTGAATTAGACATAGAAGGAGTTATTAACCTCAAAACAAACACAATATCTTGAGGCATGGTTCAGCTAGAGTGGATATTTGACTTAGATTAGACAAGGGATCAAGATCAGTAAACAAAGATGGATTCCATTGATAATCAGTGTGATGCTCACAACCTAGGAACATCTGAAGAAGTGAAGAATAGATTCATCGATAAAGTGTGCATTCCAGAAGAAAGGAAAGGGATTATTGATTCCCTATGGACATATCATAATGTGATCACTTGGAGCTATGAGGAATTCAAGACATATGACACCCCAACCATCACTCACACCATCCCTCTCAAGCCAGATGTGAGACCTTTTAGGCAACATCAACTCCCAATCAATGCCTTGCTATAGCCCATCATCTAGAAAGAAGTCCAAAATTTTTTGTCTACAAGAATCATATTCCCAGTTAAACACTCCACATGGATGGCCAACCTGGTTCCAGTTAGGAAGAAGAATGAAGAAATCAAGTTATGCATAAACTTTCACAACTTGAATAGAGCCTTGGAGAACTACAACTATCTTGTGCCCTCATTGGATGAGGTATTGTAAATAGTTAATGGGTCTCAGATGATGTCCTTGTTGGATGGACACTCTAGATTCAACCAAGTGATGGTACAATATGAAGACAGGCACAAAATAACTTCCACTACAAAATGGGGAACTTTCGCATATAAAAGAATGTTGTTTGGAGTGATCAACACTTGCATAACCTTCCAACATTCCATGGATATCACCTTCAAGGACCTAATTAATAAGTACATCATCATCTATATGGGTGATCTTACTATGTTCTCAAAGAAAATAGGGGATCCCATCTCTGATTTATGTAAGGTCTTCTAGAAATGCAGGGAGTTCAGAATTTCCTTGATTCTAAAGAAGTGCATCTTTGGAGTCACAGAAGGCAAGCTGCTTGGGCATGTGATCTTAGAGAATGAAATCTCAATAGACCATGAATTCATCCAAGCTATTCTAAAAATTCACCTTCCAGGAAGTAAGAAGGAGTTGAAAGACTTCTTTGGAAAGATCAACTTCATCAGGAATTTCATCATAGGCTTTGCTGAAATAGTCAAGCCACTAAACACTATGTTTAAGCAAGACACCAAACTTGAATGGACACCAGAAGCCAAGTAGGAATTCAAAGAAATCAAGAAGGAAATTACTGATGCACTAGTGTTGTTCAGCCCAGACTACGCCAAGCCCTTTTATATCTACTCATTTGCTTCAGATCACTCTAATGCCAACATATTGACTCAGAAAGATGATGAAGGAAATGAACAACCTATTACCATCATGAGTGCTCAATTGAAAGATGCATAGCTAAGATATCATAATGTTGAAAAGAAAGCATACGCCTTAGTCAGAGGAGTTAAGAAATTATGACTTTATATCTTGAGAAATAAGGTATTCGCAATTGTGCCTGATCCAGCTGTCAAGACTTTACTAATGCAAAATGAATGGGAAGAAAAAAGAGTGAAATGGGTCACTTTACTATAGGAATATGAAATGGGTATTCAACCCATGAAGTTGTTTTTAGAGTATGCCTTCACCTGAATAATAGCTAAAATGATAGTTGAATCAGGACCCAAGCTCATCATGCAGCAGTACCAGCCGGAAGATGTTTCTCTCGAAGAGTGGTATGACGATATCATCTACTATTTGTTCAACAACAAGTTTCCTCACAACTGCAAAGAGTACAAAAGTGTTCTATAAGACTGAAAAGCAACAGCTACATGTTGTAAGGATCCATATTGTATAAGAGAAATCATGAGGGATTCTACGTTAGATGCCTTGGAAAAGAGGAAGTAGCCAAAGTATTGAAATAGCTTCATGATAGATTTGTCACTGGCCACGGATCTGACCCTTCAGTCACCCACCAAATTCTACAGGCTGGGTACTACTGGCAGACGGTGTTTAAGGATGTCCACAATCACGTCAAAACTTGTCACGCTTGTTAGACTACTACTACCAGAGAAAGAAATGCTACTATCCTACTGCAACTAGTCCTAGAGGTAAGACCATTCGCTTAATGGGGACTCAACTTCATTGGTCTAGTAATTCCACCATCCTCTACAAGCCATGGGTACATTCTAACCGCTTATGATTATTGCACTAGATGGATAGAAGCAATAGCATGTAGACAATGCACTACTGAAGTGGTTATTAATTTTGTAGAAATTTTTATCTTGAACCACTTCAATTGTCTGTTTTCCCTTGTGTATGAGAATGGCCATGCATTTTCCTTGCTTAATTTTGCTATTTAGTCCTTTGATTACAATATTGTTCTTGAATTTTCTTCTAACTATTACCCTCAGGGAAATGGCCTAGTCGAGTCCACTAATAAATATCTAATAATTGTGATAAAAAAATTGCTTGATAGGAATCCCAAGGATTGGCATACCCAACTACATTTTTCTCTTTGGGTAGATTGTACACGCCATAAGGAAACTCTAGGTGATTTCCCATTTCATCTGGTCTATAGCTTAGATCCCATTTTTCATATTCACCTCAAGATCCCCACCCTCCAATTTCTCAACACATACTATGTGGAGGATGTTGAATATCCAAGATACAGAGAGGGGGGGTGAATCAGTATCTTCTTAAATTTTCTAATTAGATACCATCCAATTATTCCAATGCATACAACAATAAAGATAAAAGCATTAATAGATCATGAAATCACAAAACACATGAACACCAAGATTTTTACATGGAAAACCCAAAATGGGAAAAACCACGGTGAGTGTTAGCTCACAATATAGTATAACCGGTTATAAGATATTACAAAATGGGGTGGCTCACTACCAGGACTCACTATCCAAATACAAAGCCTCACTTCCTACAAAATTACAATGACAAAATGGCTTACAACTAGAAAAGAAACTGATAAAGTACACCTAGTGAGTGCAAATTTAATTCCAATGAAGCTTAGTAAATTGAATTGACGCACTTCATCATATTCACTCTTCTTCACATTCGCATTCACAACACACTCATCTCACACAAATCTTAAAAAAAAATTTGTCCAATATATATTTGATCTCTCCACAATCATCAATTAGGTTGGCCTAATTAGATGCACTTCCTATTTACCAACCGTTAGCTTCAAGCATTCACAAAATCTTCCCAGACGGAAATTCAAAAACCCAACACGCTACATCATGTTGGCATGAACCTAAGATAGGTTTCCCATAGATACGCATAAAAAAAAATTAACTCACCATTACAAAACTCATTCATTAGGTCATAAAAGGATATACCTAATAGCAAAACAAAGTAATATTGATACACCATACAAGCATCTGAGTACATCAGACCTTGAACATACATGATTCCAAAATCCATAAATCATTTCTCAAAATCACAAACACCAATTGTCAACAGCAAAGGATTGCAGGCCAAAATACCAGTTCATATACTAGAACAAATTCAAAATTGACCTTGCAGTTGCAACTCATATACCATGGTGACATCAATGACAACAAAAAATGATAAGATGAGATGTTCTTCATTTTTCCAACAATCTCCCCCTTTTTCATTGATGGAAACATGTACCAAAAAAGGAATATTTACAAAACCTCTTATTTACAACACTTCTCCCCCTAACACCAGCATTTCACCTTCTTCATTGCCCCTTTGACATCAAGTATAAAGGGTGTCCCAAAAACTAAAATTGAAATATGAAAACAAAGAAAACAAAGCAACATGTATCAACCACAGGATGGCAAGCCTTGAAGCTCCTTTAGAATACCTTCCCATACTGATTTACCATTCTCCCATCTATCCTTTGCAACAATCAACATCCTATTAAGGGATTCAACCTCTAGTAGAGTTTCTTCTACACCATATGACGTATCAGGAGTTAAGTTTATCTTCTCAATATTTTTTGTGCCTGCCAAAGCCTTGCCAATCAGAGTGCATTCCACACTTATAATGTCACTCAACTGAACAAATTTTTTGTTAATCTCTTCCTTCTACTTCTGTAAGACAAAGAAATTATCTTTATGTGGAATGATGGTGTTCCAAGTGTATTTGTCTCTATCTTTGGATAAATTGTAAGTACCAGAGACAACAGTCAACTGGGACTCAATGGAGTCCATAACAACCTTAATGTTCTGAGTGGCATCCAACCACTTCAAGCAATAAGCAAGAAAATTTTATTTTGACTCACAGATCTTCACAACATCTAGGTTCTTTTCAACATTTGAGTGTGCAAGAGCACACTCGTAATGCAATGCTAGTAGCCTTTTCTCTGCTAGTTTCTCCTCAACTTCTTGTTTTTTCTTTTCTTGAAGCTCAAACGTATACTCCTTGAAAGAATCTAACAACAATCTTAAATTTCAATAAGAGTGAGGGATGCATCAATAGATGCACCAAGTGTGACCTCCTACAATGCCTTAAGAGTATATTCCGTGAGTTTTGTTCCTTTCTGATGTGTCTAAAGAATCTCCTTCATTCTAGATGCCTGCAATGCATCTCCTAACACCACTTTATGCACTGGAGACATCTTCTCCATATCTACAAACCCTTCAATCATAGGAAATTGTAGAAGTTCCTAAGGTATTATTAGTTGAAATCTAATCTACTTGGATAGCAAGTCTTTCAGACCATCATTACCGAAGGATGATTCTCTGGGATGCTTAAGATATTTTACAATCTGCTTTTGAATTTCTTCATTTTTCCTAGTAGATTCCTCATTTTTCTTTTCTTCCTCTCCCTTTTCCTTCTCTTCTTCCTTATTTTATTCTTCCACTTTCTCTTCTTCTTCTTCTTCTTCTTCTTCTTCTTGTTCTTTCTTTTCTTCCTTTTTATCTTCATCTTTATCTTTATCCCTGTTATCTTCTTCATCATTTCTATCTTTTCCATTTTCATTTTTCTCTTCTTCTGGATTATCTTTTTCTTCTTCTTCACTACCTTTTCCTTCTTCAAAATTACCTTTTTCATTATTTCCCTTTACACCTTTAGTGTGCTCTAGAAGAGCATCATTATGTTTTTTAGGTACAACTTTTCCTTAATTCTACTTCTCATTTTTTGGAGGATTAATTTCACCATCGACATCATTTTCAACTTCAATGCCTTCAAAAATAACTGCATTACCTGTATCAAGAGGAATTTTTTCCTGAACATTTTTAGTAACAATATCTTCATCAACCTTAAGCATGCCATATTTCTCTGTTGTATCTGAATCACCTTTGTTGTTTTCTTCCTTATCTTCTTTGTCAACTTTTTTATTCCTTTTCATTAAAATATTTACCCTTTTCTTCATTCAAAACATCTCTACACAAATCTTTTTCAAAGTCTCTAGATCATCTAGGGTCAAGGAAGACCCAATCTTATCATATGCATCACTCCTAATTTTTTCCTCAAATTCTACATCCTTTGATCTCCTTTTCATTAGGGCTTCCCACATATTCTCAAGTACATCTTTCTTCACATCATCCCACTTAACTTCCAAGATGATAACATATTGAATGACAGCTAAAAGATAAGTTTTCTTATCCTCTTCTCCAACATTATCATAATATTTTTTTGTAGGCTTTAGCATGTTCTAAAAATGTAACAAAGTATTGAAAGTTTTCTCTAATTTAAAACAGGGACTGGAACTTACTGGATTGTCATGTTCTTCTCTTTGGCTTGTAGAGGCTTCATCAGACACCTTAGTCTTCTTTGACTCTAGTTTGGTGTGCACATGAACACCAAATTCCTGCTCTTCCTCATCATTAGAAGATGATACAATATGCACTCTCTTAGAACCAACAACTTCCTTAGAAGCACCTTCACCAGAGGGTAAACTTCCTCTTCTTCTCCTCGCCAATTTTATAGCAAGATCCTCTTCCTCTTCATCCTGATCATTTATGACACTAAGATTTTTCTCCCTTGTAACTTTCTCTTTCTTTCCTCTTTTTCTAGGGGCCACCGGAGGATTTTCTTTCCTCTTCCTAGATCTAGCAGTAGCTCTGGAGGAAACTAAGACTTTTCCTTTATCAATGGTATTGGGTTCAATCTTTGTTGTAGGGGCCGCAAAGGATTTAATAGGAGTAGTCCTGCTGGATCTCCTCAAGTCAGATGATTTTTCCTCCAACTGTTCTCCCTTAGCCATTCCAAGAGCAATCTGCTCATCAATGAATCCAACTTCTATAAGCTTCTTTTCCACTCTCTTTCTGATTATTGGATTCTGATGCTCCATGTGGACCTCCATTAAATTTTTAGCATAAGTACCAATTATGGGTTCACTGGGATCCTTCAGATTCTTCAACAGCATTTGTACATAACCCTCAACCTCTTCTTTTGTAATTTCATATCCCAAAGGCTAAATACATATGTTTCAGGGTTCTACTACTTCAATCATGCATTCATCAGAGGAAACATGGAATATGATGTCATCTTTGTATTTCTCAATAATTTTCCTCGGTATCCTATATCTCTCATTCATGTTGCTCTTAAATATAATAAAGAATGCTATTAGAGCATTTTCTTGAGCATAAGATTACCCAGACTATGCATATAATTAAAAATTTGATGTTCCACCTATCTGGATGAGTCCCAAAACACTTCAACATTCTTTCCAGGAAGTATCATCATGAAATAGAACAACAAACATACAATCTATGAACCAAATTTTAAAGCATACTTCCTTTCCTTTATCGACTTCAAATTCTCAAGCAACTTTTGGAGGAGAAGCTCACATAAGTCATAGTCTACACCATTTACAACCATATCAAAACCAGTATAAATTATTGTAGCTGAAACAAAGTTCTCTCTATTTGTGAAGTATATTTTGTGACCAATCATGATAGCTTCATAGTTCATATGGTTTTTAATATAGGTATTGTAACTTTATCCCAAAGGGCGGTAACAACCCTAATCACCTCATTAGTTATTAGGTGCGGTCAGTCAGTCCACAAGAATTTATCATGAATTTTTCTTAGGACTGGCCTCACAAATTTGTTACCAACCTCAAAATTGAAGTTGGGAAAATTGTTTCATCTATCTAACCTCTTTGTAACCAAGTTTGATTATTTAGGTTTTATCAAGAAATCATCACAAGTAAGCTCATTCTGCCAAATGTCAATCAATTTTGTGTGATTGAATTCATTAGTCTTTACTCAAATATACATCATTGTGTCCTCGGTAGGCATAATTCCATGAGGGATTGATGAGAATGCACCCATGGGGTCATCTTCAAAAACTTTCAAGGAATATTTCCTATAAGATGGTCTCGGTCTTGCTGAAACTTTAATGACTGCAGGGGTTGCCATTCTTCTGATTTTGAATTCAACAGACTCAAACACCATAAACCACAACTACTCAGAAAATTAAAATACCTCTTTCTTCACGAAGAACCAAAATTAGGGTTTGCATGACTCAAACTCCAAATCTCCTCAAGAACGCTCCAAAAATCTCTTCAAATTCTTCAAATGCACGAGTGAAAAAAATTCCTTACATATTTCTTTATAAAGTGACGATCTGCCCTAATTCACATTAAATGTGGAAAATTTCATAAAGCTGCTAAAAACTCTTGTTCTCTGCTAAGAAAAACCCTAATTTTCTCTGCAAAAGATCATTCCTTCCTATTTTCTTCTGGTTCCACTTGCATAATGTCTAGCTTATTATTTTTCACAACATATCTTCATGCCAAAGACTGACATGCTAAAGATTAGGGGGTTCAAGTGATTTTCTATTAAAGCTTCCCCTTAGACCTTATTGGGTCTAGTTCTCGAAGGAATTGTCTGTATTGGATGAGCGCATAGATGCATCTGTCATCTCAGTCTCTTCTTTCTTCCTCCAAATCTTATTCATTTCTTGCTTAATCTCATCTTTTTCAACCTTCTTCGTAGATTCATTCATTTCTACTAGATTGGTCTCCTTACTCTTCTTGCTTCTGCAAACTCTTGAGATATGTCCTAGTTTGTTGCAGTTATAGCAGACAATATTTCTCTAATTAGGTTGACTTCCACTAACTCTTGTTCTACACTAATTAGCTTTATGTCCATACTTGTTACAAGTATAATAGTAGCCATTAAAGGAGTGATTCATTCTACCTCCATTAAACTGATTCATCATTAAGGTTTTGCATTCACTTTCCCTATGTCCAATTCTTTTGCATAAAAAACATTTACTAGTGAAGGGATTAGAAACTGATTCATTCTACTCCTACATTTTGTTTCCCTATGACCAAATTTTTTGCATGAAAAACAAGTGCCATTAAAGAAGGATACCTTTGTGCATTAGGTTGTTTCACAGGTGGTCTCCTAGGAAAGTTCCTTGAATTTCCTTTCTACTTTCTTTTATTATGAGTCTTCTAGTTGTCCTTAGAGTTTTCACCTCCTTCCATTTGCAAGCCACCTTTGTCTTTGCTCGACTTCTATCCTGAAATTAATTCATCAAGCCTATTAGAGCTAGATTTTAAATTTTTTACATAGAGTTTTTCCTTCTCCAGATCCACTTTCAAGTTCACAACTTCTTGTTCAAGCTTGGTACACTCATTAGACTTGCTTTGTACCAATTCGTTCAGACATTCTTCAATACTTTTCTTCTCCTCTACTTGCACCTTCAAGCTAGTAATTTCTTCTTTGGACTTCTTCAACTAATCAGTTACTTCCCTATGCCTTTCTTTGAACTTTTTCAATTTCTCTTTTAATTTCTAGACACATTCATTTGCATCTTCAATATTCTCTTTCAGATCTCTATTTTCTCTTTCAACTTTATCAAGATCTTCAAGGGTAGTCCGGAGCTCTTCTTTATCATTCATTTCTTCCAGCTTCAGGATCTCCCTCAAGTTATTAGGATTTTCCTAAGGAACCAAGCTCTGATACTAATTGTTGAATATCCAAGATACTAAGAGGGGGGTGAATTAATATCTTCTTAAATTTTCTAATCAGATACCATCCAATTATTCTAATGCATACAACAACAAAGATAAGTAAAAGCATTAATAGATCATGTAATCACAAAACACATGAACACCTAGATTTTTACATGGAAAACCCAAACTGGAAAAAACCACAATGAGTATTAGCTCACAATATAGTATAACCAGTTCTAATATATTATAAAATAGGGCAGCTCACTACCAAGGCTCACTGTCCAAATACAAAGGCTCACTGCCTACAAAATTACAATGACAAAATGGCTTACAGCTAGAAAATGAACTAATAATGTAAACCTAGTGAGTGAAAATTTAGTTCCAATGAAGCTTAGTCAACTGACATGACACACTTCATCATATTCACTCTTCTTCATATTTTCATTGACAACACACTCATCTCTCATCAAATCTTCAAAAAAAAAAGTCCACTATATATTTGATCTCTTCCTAATCATCAATTAGGTCAACCTAATTAGATGCACTTCTTATTTACCAATTGTCAGCTTCAAACATTCACAAAATATTCCCAAATAGAAATTCAAATTCCCAACATGTTGCATCATGTCGGTATGAACCTAAGATAGGTCACCCATAGATCCACATAACAAAAAATTAATTCACCATTACACAACTCAATCATTAGGTCAACAAAGGATAGATCTAATAGCAAAAAAAATAATACTGATACACCATACAAGCATCTGAGTACGTGAGATATTGAACGTACACACTTCTAGAATCCATAAATCATTTCTCAAAACCGCAAACACCAATTGTGAACGGTGGAGGATTGTGGACCAAAATACCAGAGGATATACCAAAATACCAGTTTAGATACTAGAACAAAATACCGAAACAAATTTAGACTTGATCTTGCAGTTGTAACTCATATACCATGGTGACTCAATGACAACACAAAACAACAAAATGAGATGTTCTTTATTTTTCCAATACAGAGAGACCACAAAGAGGCTCATTTATCTGAACTATTGCATTTAGAAGAAGTCCATGATAGAGCAATTGAAATTTTTTCCAAACACCAGGGCGTAGTCAAAAGATGGTTTGATTTTCGTGCCAAAGTAAAGGCCTTTAGCATTGCTGATTTAGTTCTTTGTTGGGACAAGGCCCACAAAAAGAAAGGGGGACATGGAAAATTCGACAAGCTCTAGCTTGGCCCCTCTCAAATCTTGGAAATTTTAGGAGATGATGACTTTCACCTCAAGGAACTCACTGGATAAGATATCCTATTGCTTGTCAATGGGCAACACCTCAAGCATTATTTCCTTTCCTGATCTTTTCAAGCTCATGTTTTGTATATTGGTTAGCTTAGATTCATTTTAGTTTGCTACTGCATTCTCTCTTTTCCATTTGCTCACTTTCTCAACTATTCTATTTTGTTACAAGTGTTCCCTTGTTCTTGATGTGGTGGTTGTGCTTGGAATATTAGACAACCTACTATGTTATCTGCTCCTATGTGTTCTCTACATAAATCTTCATTCATAACTATTGATTTATGATCACTCCCATGGAGCGGGTTTCCTTATTTGAACTCTGACTTGACCTAGGATAGAACCCTTGGTAGAATATTTTCACAATTATCTCATATCACACAAGAACACACACTTTAAATATTTTTGAAGAGATGTATAATAGTTGTTATGAGGTCTCAGTGAGTGAAAATATTAAGTTTTCTCTAGTGACCACTATGATTCCAAACCCACAATAAGCTTCGGTGCTTACACGGTTGAGAAAAAATGAGTATTAAATAAAATATCATGGAAAATAAAAGAAAAGAAAGAAAGTGTTAAAACAAGCAACTATGTGGGTGTCTAAGCAACTCTATCAAGGATATGGACGCCCAACTGGAAATAGAGAAATGTTCGTCGGTTCATAGCAACAACTTCGGTGGGGCTATGGACACCCAACTAATAGCGAAGCAATGTCCAAGTTACTTTTTGGGTTAGAAAACTTACGTAACTTTCCTTTACAGACTAACTACTATCTATTCTAGTCTCTGAGGAAAGGAGATGAACTCACTCTGAACACACTTCTAAGATATTATTGTGACTTGATTCAGCTAAGGATCTTGTTCTCCTTTGATTTTTTAGTTCGCTTATGGAAATCGGCTTCTAGTCTGCGAAACTAGAGACGCTAGGTTTTGATTGAATTTTTACCCTTACATTGCATGGGATTGTTCTCCTGATAGAGTTTCCATTTTTTGTGCCTATTGCACACATGCCCCATTTAGAATGGGGACCCTCTCCTTTCACCTTCACCAAGTCACTTTTTTCCTTCACCTCATTTTATGTGCCCCTAATTTTGAGCTTCAGGTAGTTAGGGACCCTAAATTTATCACCCTCATTTGACCAAAATTCACTACCCCAAAAATTTTCTAACTTCTTGGCCCCTATGGAGGTTTCCATGCAAATTTCCATTTGAATTTTGCTCTGGAACCCTCCAGGTTCTACAGGTCCACCCTTGTGGGCCTCCCCTTCCATGTCACTTTCATCCACTCACCATTTCACAGATAGCCAACACGAGATGTCCACCCACATGGTGGGTCCTACATCCTCTCTGGCCATCTCTTCGTCACTCCTAATTAGTAAAGTCTCAAGGTCTCTTTTCCTTGTGGGCTCTACCTTTCCCACCGTCGGTTCGTCAAACTTCATGCCTAGCTACCCTGACAACTGCCATATGTGCTTTCAATGTTGGTAATTAATGAAATTTTTACTATAAATAGGTCCACCTAACCTATCATTTTCACCTTTTGATAGCTGAAAATTGTCAAAGAAAATAGATATTTGAACCCTTGCACTCGCACAAGTCTTTAAGGAACCTGAAATGTGATCTTCACCAAAATTCTCCATGCCTCCTAGGTATGTTCACCACTGATAACTCACAACACGCCTTTTGTGAATGGGGTTTTTCCAAATTAATCAAAAATATTAAAAGAAACCTTAGAAATCTCTGTCGATGGCTGATTAACCATCGAATTCCATGCCAACCATTTGAGAATCCTTCGAAATTCACTCAAACACTACCCTTTAGGGTGATGTAAAACTTCCCCATTGGCATTGTTCTTCATAGAGCCTTGGCTTTCCTATGGTCTACATCTCCCTTGTCCCCATCCCAGTCAAAACAAAAACTACCAAACTTCAAATGGACACTCCAAGTCTCAAGCCTTTTGTGGGTCCACCTTTGTGGACCACCACAAGTGGGTGGTTTCCTCCTCTCCTCTGTTGTGGTTAAAGTTTGAGGCACCCCAACACTTAGCAAAAAAAACAAATCTTGAAACCCTTATGGGTCTAGCTTTGCGATCTACCCTATACGAGCCACCCCATCTTGTTACCATTTCGAAATGGTTGTCCTTCACCTAAATCCCATGTTGTAGGCCCCATCTAGGTTACCTTTGCCAAAGTAAAAACAAGACCAAGTCATCTGTATAGATTATTCCCTACGAGTTGACACTTTCAGGCCACCAACCACTCTTTTCCATTGTTTTGAACGTTGCTCACTAACGGTGAAACCAAGGCTACCCCCCACATCTTGAATCCCATTGCCCCACTGGCCATTCACCTTTCCCATGAACAATCATTAGGCTAAGTCTTCCTTGCAAACCAATTAGTACAGACCGCCATCCAACCTTCATCATCACCTTAGCAACACTCATAAGTAGAAAAGTCATTGCTCTCACCTGCATCGTGGACTTCGCGTTCCTCCTCCTTGTTCAGGTTCACAAACGAAAACGTTAAGTCTAAACCTTGTTCAGGTAAATCTCTATGGTGTTTGTCTGTGGATTGCCCTGCCATCATCACAACTCTAAGACATCGAAGGAACCTCGTCCACCCACATTGTGGACTCCACCCAAAAAAATTTCCCTCCTAGACTTTAGCATGAAAACCAAGTTTAGGTGCCCTACAAACCTTCCCTTGTGGGTCATTGTCTACGGCCCGTTGTTTCCTAATTTCCATTTGGAAATAGCTACAACTTCTCTTTATCTTGTGATGCAGAGTCTGTGCTCTCCTCTACCATACAAGTTTGTTTAAAGCAAAGAGATTAAGTTAAATACTTTGTAGGTCGCTCCTTGTAGACTGCTGCATGTAGATCATCATCCCATCACCACTGTTCCTAAATAGCCATCTCAAAGTAGCTTTCCACCAGTCCTACCCCACAACCTCCCAAGATGATTACACTTCGAAACACCAAGTCAAGACCATCATGACTGTCAACAGGTCCCGCATTCTGGAACTCCGCATGTGGGTTTCTACCTCTTGACCATCATTTCTTAATGAAAGAGCTACAAACATCAATGAATCCCTTGGCTTCCACATTCCTTGAACCTGTATGAGCATAAGAGCCAATCAAATCTCTCTAAAGAAATTTAAGTGTGGGTGGTTGTTTGCAGGCCACTGTAACCCCAGTGTCGTCTTGCTCCTAATGGCTACTAGCCTAGGGAAACCCGCATTCCTATAATTGATCCAAACAAGCCTCAAACAATGAATGATGATTGATTTTATGATCTTTTGAAGATGAATTGCTGGATCCAACCCTCATTTTCTAGGATTTAAGTAACACTTCCCTACTTTTTATGTGAATGTGCTTATTGCATCTTTTTATAGAAGATTTATGGAATCTGTTATGGGACCATCGGGTAAGCCTATAGAAAAAGAGAAAGGATATAATCCTACAAAAGAACCAAGAGGGAAAGAGGAAAAATATCAAATGAAGCACTAGTTCCATGGGGTGGAATACACCTCCAAAATCACCTCCACCTAGGATTCAGTGTCAGACACAAACCTTGGGCATGTGGACATAGATGAGTTCTAGTGAAGGGTCATGATCAACCCTACAACTGAAAAATGCATGAGAAATTTGAAAGAGTGGCCTCGACAAAGCAATCGGCTTTCCACCTATGCTCGTTACTTCGAAGCTAGTCATGGTATACAAAGAGTGCTACCATAGCAGCAAATAGATTATTGATCATGATGATAGAGTGTTGGAAGATTTTCCTACTAGATCTATAGGGAAGACATTCCAGATTCCTACATTCAATGTGATGGAAGAAACAAAAAAGGGATATGTTGAAAACATGTGGAAAGTAGACCCTCTAGGGTGCAAGAAGTTGATCAAGCAGCATTGGTTGAAGGAGAAGAGAGGTAGTATTGCTAAGGTCCTGCAAGAGTTTTTCAAGAGCTATTTCTATGAAGAGTACAATGACTTGGTTACCCTACTGAGCAAAGTGATGGGCCTCCCTACTGTTACCTTCTTTCAGGAGTGGATGTTCTACTTTATCAAGGAGATCATCAATGGTAAAAAAAAAATTCCACTGGGCCAAAATTGTTAGTTATAACATGCACAACTAGCTTATTCCTGTAAAGAAAACATTCTAGTTCTACATGACCTCCTACTTGGTGTACCTCCTTGTAGAACCATTCCCATATAAGGGCCTTTTTGTTGCAAATAATCTGAATCGAGGGAGAGGAGAACTTAAAGTATATGACTGCTACCCCCAACTCCAACATAAGAATTTCAAGAAAGAATACTAGAGCATAAATGATTCCTTCATAGGGCATATCATCAGACTCCTTTTGGGAGATTTTGAGAGAAGATTCTTGAACAGTGCCAAAGCATTCATCCAAAGGTTTGGGTATCTATTTATATAGTTCCTAAAGTTTACATATATCAAAATAAAGGGGTTCTCTGAAAGACCCTACAAGTTGTCACAATACCCCAATGATCGAATAATCCTGTTGGAGGTCTCCAGATAATTGCAAAATGCCCATTCCCTATTGAATGAAAAAAATAGAGTAGGGATCCCATATGCCCTAACCTTTGGGAAAGGAATGTATGTCATCTCTATTTCCCAGTGCACAAAATATTTAGAGAAGGAGATAGTGGAATACAATTTGGACCACCACACGGCCCAATCAAGAATGGACCAGTACAAGAAATTAAAGATGGTTGGAAAGCAGTATGCTCATTGACCCCACATCGAATACTTTTGGGCCAATTTTCAAGATGAAAAGGAAGTGAAAATGAAGAACTATATGGGAATGTTGGCTCAATTTGTGTGGTCGATAAACTTGTTCCCTATGCTTGATCAAATTGTAGAAGAGGACGATACTATCATTAATGAGAGATTCAATTTTGTCATCAAATTTCCACTGCCACTAATAGAATAGGATGAAGAGGAGGTCAATGACCCCAATATAGTAATGTGACCAGTTGAGAACATTCCAAGGCAATGGGTAGATGCCCAAATTTCATAGCTTAAAAAGCAAGGTGAAGTATTAACCTACAACGAGCTTGAGGATGAGCTCAAAAGTGAAACTGACAATGGAGTAGCTACTACCCCAATGAAAGAAGCACCAAAATCCCCTCCAACAACAAGTTCAAAGAAAAGGAAGGATACACCTGAGTGCTATCCTAAACATAAAGTATACACACAAAAGGCTTCACAAGGAGAATACTCAAAGAAAGTGGAGAAATTAGGAGGATTTGTAAGTGAAATTCCCATAATTAAGGAGAATTCACAATGTGAGGGAAAAGAAGAAACTGAGTGGACACAATCACCACCCACCACCTTTGTTCCTATTGATATCATTGTCGTTGCCACTCTTGCACCTCCTACATCTTAGGCACTACATGTTTCATCTCCACCCGTCGTGGACATTTTAGTCCATCTCATTTCCACCTCACCAATGACCATGATAATTCTATTAGATTCCTCCTTGGCCACAACATCCTCACTGTCATCTACCTCGCTACCTCCTCCCCTTGCTACTCTCTCTATTCCAATGCATGCAACTGCCACTACCACTCTGCCACCTCTCACCCTACTAGATTCCTTTGCAAAGTACATGCAAGGAATACCTGTTGATATCTCTGGGGTGATTATGAATCTCATTATTTCAGATTTAATGGCACAAATTTCCACTAGCTTACCTATTCCTTCGCCACCTATAGAGCCACCGAAGATGGAGGTCACCATTGAGATATCCGAAGATATGGAGAAATTCCAAAGGGAGGTTGCCAAGGGAATAGTTGAGGAGCCTGAAGACCCCTTTAAAGATGATTATTTTGAACACCCAGAGGGTGGGTTAAACATAAATTTGGACAAGTTGGCATTTGATGAGTAAAATTCACACTCTTTAGAGGAAGACACTGAGGCTCTCAACACCAAGTATATCATACAAACCTTAGATCAAGAGATTGAAGAGGAGCTATCCCAACAACTCAAGGAAGAGGGAGAAGAGGCTAAATATGAGAAGCAACTCTCTGAAGAAAAGACTGATATTGAAGTCAACGTGGATATACTCAAAGAGCATCTGCTAGTTTTCCAAGATAAGGGACTTATCTAGGAAGAAGTGCCTCCCAAGCGAGAGGGAGAACAAGATAAGAAAGAATATAAAGAAGAGTAAGATGCACCAAAGTAGAGCCCTGAGCCTGAGCATCATGTTGAGCTCAAACATCTAGAAGGGGAAGTTCCCAGACAAAGCCAAAGAAGGAAAAGAAGCCTAGGGTCCATTCGCACATCACAGTTGATTCCTCTAGATATAGAACAATATAGATTATTACCCTAGTGCTAGAAAAAGGTAAAGGACCTAGTTATATCATCTCTACTATCACTTTGGGCCCAACAACTAGAGAACATAAAATTGACGAGTTCCAAGGGTTTGTAGTGACAATTATGCAGTAGATGAACAATGATCAATCCTCTAAGGAGGAGCTAAAGGCACAGGTGGTGGATCTCATCACCTATATTCGACAATGCATGTTCTTGGAAGATGAGGCTCCAACAAAATTATCCATGCCCCCTCTTCTTTCTCAGGAAGAGCTCACCAGAATGGAGAAGATGAAAAATTGGACCAAGGCTACCATGGATTGGTTCCAATGAGTAATATACAATGGCAACATGAGCATATGCCACACTACTCAAATTTCCAATAAATTCCAAGACTTACAAAAGAAGCTAGAGGCCACAAAAAGGACTTGTCACAGTTTCACCGAGCTATATAGGATCACATATCCTAAGCTCAAGGCCATCCTAAAGATGCTTGAGAAGACATGGGAAAAAGGAGCTAGCCCTCATGAAAGATGATTACTGGCTTGTGGAAACCTAGAAGATGGGATTGGATCATAGAAGAGAGGTCCTAGAAAGGGTGTTGCATGAGGTTGAACTCAACCTTGAATGGGTCGTGGAGCACAAAATGAACAAAAAAGACTACCTCAAGCTGATGATGGATTATGACATGCTCGCCCTAGAGCTAGATCTAGAGAAAATAAAGCCATTCTTCCTCAAGAAGATGGAGCAAGGGGCTGCAAATGTACTGATGCCAAATTCCATGGACTTCACTGTGAGGGAATTCACTCAATCTGAGTAGGTAATCAAGGCTATGCCCATACACACTAAGCATTGGGAACAAATCATAGGAAGATTTAAGAGGCTGACCTTCAATCAGACATCATGGAATGGGATAAGCTCCAAGAATTAATTGGAAATTTTTTGGAATATGCCACTCTTTAGAAGAATGAAGGAAATCCAATTATTGATGATTAGTTTTTGACAGTATAGCTAGAAAAAGAAAGTAATCACTAGAAGACAAAAATGCTATAGTGTTAGAGCCACTAGAGGAAAAAATAGGAACGAGAAAAAAATGTATTATATAATTATATATTTTGGGGGTAGGTGAAAACCTAATGTAAAATGAATATTTTCCACACAATGAGAGTAAATCTTGGCCATTCATTTTATTGATGACAATTTTACACGTAGAAACAGGGTGAATAAATTCATAGATAAATTGCAACCCTATCCTTCTTGAAAGATATGGAACAAAGAAAACATAAAGGGAAAATTTTCTTTAACAAGAAAATATTGACTCAATTCCATCCCAAATCTTTGATAATTAGGTCTTGATTGTACTAGGTTCACTCTTAGGTATAATGTGATATTGTTGTTAATCTCAATGGGAATATGGTTGTTTAGAATCATATATATCAGACACTAAGTTTTGAATTGAATCTTAAGAACAAATATCATGAAATCAAAATATTTGAAATAATATTTCATGAACATCAACAATTTCTTTACTATCACTTAAGTAGATTTAGCATTAAGCATTCAACAATTCATAGAAAAATGAAAGATTTTCAATAAATTTCCATTCATTCATCTATTTTTTGGAACATTTTCAAGAATTTAAACATATATTCTAAAATAAAGCATAAAAATATTGAAAATTGAAAATTTATCTTGGTTATTCTCCATGCATGCCCCAAATAATTAACTAAAATAGAGAAAACTGCTTTATACTTCACCAAATTGCTTCACAACTACATATAAAATGGTGTGAGCTTTTAAAGAAGGGGTTTTAGTTTGGACACTGAGTAGGTTATGTATGCACCCTTAAATGACACAACAAATAGTCTTGTTCAACTGAACTAACAAAACTAGCAACAAAAGATTCATGAGATAGCTAGCAATATAATTGACTCTGATATTAATCAATTTCTACATGCATAAAAGTTTTACACCGGAATGATTCAAAAAATAGGAAAAGAGAAACAAAATTTAAAGAAGTTTTGACTCTTCCAACATCCACAAATTCTGAACTTAATTTAAAATGAAAGATCTTCTGGCCTTTTATAGAACACAAGGCACATATAGGATAAGAAAAATACATGAGAGGAAATCCAAGGGACAAATCACATCAAGGTATGTGGAATTTAGTGACTGATTAGAGAATTGTAATCGAAGTCTACGAAGGTCAACTCCAATTGCACATTGAAGCTCTTCAGGCTTTAATCTTTAATCATTAGGGTTCCTTCTTGGAACCAAACAAATCTTCTCAAAAAAAATGTAGGAACTTCCCAGAAATTCAGAGTGATCAAGTGGAATTTTTGCTACTACATTTTAGGTTCTTCCTCAACTTGAACATTTTAGGAATGGGTAACCCCCAAAATAGGTACACTTCTTTGTTGCATGCTTAAACTCTAGAGTCCTAGGATCCCGGTATCTAGCACATCTTTGCAATGAACTCTACTCTAGCATGAGCTTTTAAAGTGTGTCATTGAACCTGTCAACACCATTAGATTTGTTCAAAATTTTGATTTTCCTACTAATCCATACCCGAACTTTGCATCACAATCTACATCTCCTGCAATCACAAATTCCACTCATTAAATCCCTTTAAAGAAAAGAAACATTTATAAACATCTCATGTAAATAAAATCATTATTCAAATGTTAGTACATAAATCTCATAAATAACACACTTTCTAGCATATCATAAATCCTTGCATAATTATCTTCTCCATATACCAAGTTACTAGACTATCAGAAGTATTAGATAACCTTAAGATTTTAAAATTTCATTTCACATCATTTCACAATACCTGGTATCCAACTTTACCCATGAACTTTCCCCAGACTTTAGTTTCATTGAAACTTTCATTTTATCGGACTCCAAATATAGAACCAAAACACTCTGCTCATATTTTTACTACTTTTTTCCTTTCAAAAATTTCCAATTCTTGGTATCTGGTATTCGAAACACTTACATTACGAAGTACTCTTCGATTAAAAATTTCTCTTTACTTTTCACACCTGGTGATCTTTTCAACTTGCTAGCTCCTGCCATAAGAGTTATCAATTTTCAATTGGGTTCCCAAGTCTTACAATCTTGGGGCATGTTGTTAGACCACACAACAACTTGCAACCAATAAAACCAAATTTAAACCAAACTTGAAATTAAATCACCAGTCATAAATTATAGTTTATACATATTTTAAAACAATAACTTTCACCTTTACCTAGATTCTGGCAAAAAAAGTAAAACTCCATTGGAAACATCCGTGTGTGCTCTGATTAATTCCAATTTTTGGAACTCAGTGAAAAGAATCAGTTCATTGACATTGAACTACACAATATGGTAATCCTCCAAATCCAACCAGGGATAGAGCCTTGCTACCAGTCAAGTGTCCATAGTCCCGACAAGGTTATCTATGTAATTCCCCCCAAACATAGCTCTACTACCAGCCAGGTGTCTATATCCCTAGTAGAGTTATTTGGATAGCCTAAAGAGTTGATTTTTTTTATAGATACTGCAATAATAGCTCATTTTTTCTTTGTTTTGATATATCAATGATAGCTCATTTTTCAACTTGCAGGCAATGAATCCCACTATTAAGTTGGGAATTATAGTGGTAGCGAAGGTTACCTTTTGATTTTTCATTCAATGCAAATCCCTTCATCAATTCACCATTTCCAAAAAAATCATTTAATAATTCCATGTTGGTGTGTATTTCCAGCTAAATTTTACCACTTTATGCCAAATCCTAGCTAACTGTGACTCGCTATGTGTTTAAAAAAAGCATAAATTAAAATTTAGCAATGAACAATTTAGTCACCAAATTTAAATCTAAATTTAGAAATATTAGTTACCACCCTTCTGATTAAATTTTATGACAACTACTAAATATTTAGCTAGCACTCCCAATTTGATGGCATTGCATCTCATTAATGGATCGGAAATGTCATGATTACATTGGAACATGATCACATTATTTTGCATTAAATTCACACATATTATTTCTTTCAACTTACCCTGGCGATGAGTGTGCTACCTTACCAACTTCATTTTCCTTTCTACTCTGCACACATAAGTACCTCCATAATTAATATAGCTCAAGAAAAATATATGAAATGACCACCCTTTACTTCAAAATCTTCAACTTGCTTAATTTTTAATCTTCGTACTACTCAAATTTGAAGCAATTTATCACCAACTATGTGCAAAGAATTAATTTGATTTAAAATTATGCTCTGAAGATAATTGTCTAATTGCCAACTTGCTTATGGTTTCCAAGACTTCACTTGAGGCAACCATATACCACAACGTCCTCATGGATTTCTATAAATTATGCACTTCTTATCAAATTCTTCACACTTTTTCTTAGCTTTCTTCTCTTGTCCTACAATTTATTTTTTTTGCTCTATTTATTCTCTCTTGCTTATAGGCCATGGATACTCCAGTTTGCTTAAGTTGCTCTCACCACCAGAATGTTTTCCTAGGAATTATCACACATCAAAGGCTTGTAAAGGTTTTCTTCATTCGGAATTCTAGTTTCATTGTACCAAATTTGTGCTTAGTTCTTGAGGAAAATTATGTAGAATCCATTCGCTACTTTCGCTTTTACTCTAACGTGGCTTCTCATTTTGTAGAATCACTTCTGGATATTGGGCTACCTATTGAAGATGTTTTCTTAGCTACCAATTTGATAGTAAGGCCTAAATATTTGGAGAATCTAGATGCTATTTTGTCTGTTGCACAACTGACCATCATAATCCCTTCCATGGATGATATTCCTCAGTTCCTAGAACATGGGAAAGTGGTTCCACTCTGGCCTTTCCTCATTGCCCTCCATATTTGTGACTTTGAAGTTCACAGGGAACTCACCTATATAGGGTATTTAGCCTTGATAGATGAGGCATCCCATATCGAATGAATGACTACTACTGCCTGAAGCTTGACTCACTCTTTTTTGCTTTTTTGATCTTTTGAAGAAAGAATTTTGATACTTCATCTATATGTGTGATACACACACACACACATATAGCTTTTAGTACATCTTAAAGTGTGTTTTTACTATGATTGATTTTATCATTTTACATTTCATAGTTCAATTTTACAAATGTTTGAATTAACTCTCATGTGTAAGATAAGTTAAGAGAATTTACTAATGCCAAGGCCAAACGAAAAAGGAAAGAAAAGAAAAAAGAAAGAAAAGAAAGCAAAACAAAACAAAACAAAAAAAACCTTACAAAAAGAAAACTAACCCTAACTAACCAAAATTCTAATCTAACAAGCGATTAACCTTGAACAAACAAATCATTTTAACTTCTATGACTATTTCCATTGTTGTTTTGGTACGAATTATAATCGGTTTATCCTTAAATTCATTCAGAAAAATTTCAACAACTCTATTGTAACAATGAATTATCTTAAACTTTTTACATTAATATTCATAAATTCAAAGGTGTACTTACCAATGACTTGGATCATATGTATGAAAATGACCTAATTAAAGGCCGATTGCACACACTTCATCTGATATGAGCATACTCTACCTTCTTCTAGCCCTGGTTCATTTCCATGAACGATTGTGTCCATTTCTCGACTTTCTCCTTTGAAAATCTTCATGTCTTCAGTCCTGCCTTCACTTTGCACTTTGTTAGACCAAGATATATCATAATTTATATTGTTATTAGAGAGAGAAAAAGTAAAAGTTTGATACTCTGTATCTTTTAGAAAATCAAGAAAATTTCCTTTTTTAACTTGTGAATTTTTAACTTGGAGCAAAATACACATGTCTTCTGCTTGATTTTCCCACCCCTTTTCCTTATTTGTATTTTCCACGTATAAGGAGAATGATGACTTATCAAAACCATTTCCTCATTTCTAATGCGATGTCTCTGAATCGCAACATTCTTACCTATTTTCCTACAAAATGTGAGGATTTTCTTTATAATAATTCAAGTTTTCAAATTGTCTTGATGTGTCAGTTAATTTTTTTAATGTTTCCAATTCCACTAGGGTTAAATGTTTTCCTTGCTAATGGTTCCTTTCTTCTAGCAATTAGAAATTATTTTTTTAACAAAAAAACTCTACACATGGCCAAGCTTACCCTAGTTAAAATTATTTCACACTTGAGCTCACCATGACCAGTTGTATCATGAATTCTACACTTGGTGACTCTACCAAAGGTGGATAAACTTAAAGGATGTAATATCTAGTTAAAAATTTTCCAAAGTTTCTCGACTTCCATACTGGAAAACTAGCAATAGCAATAGGGTGAATAAATTCTTCCCAAATAAATTGCAAAGAGCCTATCCTTCTTGAAAGATATGGAACCAATATAATATAAAGGGGAAATTTGCTTTAACAGGAAAAGATTGACTCAATTCAATCCCAAGTCTCTGGTAATCAGGTCTTGATTGTACTAGGTTCACTCTTGGGTATAATGTGATATTGTTGTTAATCTCAAAGGGAATATGGTTGTTTAGAATCATATATATCAGACACTAAGTTTTCAATTGAATCATAAGAACAAATATCATGAAATCGAAAGATTTGAAATAATATTTCATGAACTTCAACAATTTCTTTGCTATCACTTAAGTAGATTTAGCATTAAGAATTCATCAATTTCATAGAAAATTGAAATATTTTCAATAAATTTCCATCCATTCATCTATTTTTTTGAACATTTTCAAGAACTTAAACATCTATTCTAAAATAAAGCATAAAAGTACTAAAAATTAAGACTTTCTCCCAGTTATTCTCCATGCATGCCCCAAAGAATTAACTAAAATAGAGCAAACCACTTTATACTTCACTAGATTGCTTCACAACTACATATAAAATGGTGTGAGCTTTTAAAGAGAGGGATTTTAGTTAGTACACCGAGTAGATTTTGTATGCACCCTTAAACGATGCAACACACAGTCGTGTTCAGCTGAACTAACAAAACCAGCTACAAAAGATTGATGAGATAGATAGCTATCTAATTGGCTATGATATTAATCAATTTCTATGTGCATAAAAAGTTTTACATCAGAATGAGTCAGAAAATAGGAAAAAAGAACAAAAATTAAAGAAGTTTTGACTCTTCTGACATCCACAAATTATGAACTTCAGTTAAAAGGAAAGATCCTCTAGCCTTTTATAGAACACAAGGCACAGATAGGATAAGAAAAATATATGAGAGGAAATCCAAGGGAAAGGCACATGGAATATAGTGATTGATAAGATAATTTCAATCAAATTCAATGAAGGTCAACTCCAATCACACATTGAATCTCTTTGGGATTTAATCTTTAATCATCATGGTTCCTTCTTGGAACCAAATAAATCTGATGAAACAAAATGTAGGAACTTCCCACAAATTCGGAGTGATCAGGTGGAATTTTTGCCTCTACATTTCAGGTTCTTCCTCAATTTGAACATTCCTGGAATGGACAACCCCATGAATAGGTACACTTCTTTGTTGCATGCTTAAACTCTAGAGTTCTAGGATCTCTATATCTAACGCATCTTTGCAACAAACTCTACTCCAACATGAGCTTTTAAAGTGTGTCATTGAACTTGGCAACACCATCGAATCTATTTGCAAATTTTATTTGCCTAACCGTCTATACCTAAACTTTTCATCAGAATCTACATCTCCTGCAATCACAAATTCCACTCATTAAATCCCTTTTAAAGAAAAAAAACATTTATAAACATCTCATGTAAATAAAACCATTATTCAAATGTTAGTACATAAATCTCATAAATAACATACTTTCTAGCATATCATAAATCCTTGCATAATTATCTACTACATATACTGGGTTACTAGACTATCAGAATGATTAGATAACCTTAAGATTTTAAAATTTCATTTTACATCGTTTCCCAATACCTAGTACCCGGTATTTAGCTTTACCCATGAACTTTCCTCGGACTTCATTTTTATAGAAAATTTCATTTGACCAGACTCCAAATATCAGACTAGAACACTCTTCTCATATTTGCACTACCCTTTTCCTTTCAAAAATTTGTTGTTCCTAGTATCCAATACCTGAAACACTTACATTACAAAGTACTCTTCGATTAAAAATTTCTCTTTACTTTTCACTTCCAGTGATCTTTTCAACTTGCGAGCTGCTACCATAAGAGTTATCATTTTTCACTTGGGTCCCCAAGTCTTATAGTCTTGGGGCATGTTGTGAGACCACAAAACACATTTCACTTTTGGAAAACTATAAATAGGGGTCTCCTCTCATTTTCAAGGAGAGGGTTGAGTTCTTGTGTAAAGACATGCTACAAAAATTACAATAGAATTACATTGTTTTGGTGGATTCTTGGGTTTCTCACATGTTGCATGATTCATCTTCTCAAAGTTAATAGATTTATTTTTTGTTATAAGTATTTCAAGTTTCTTTTAGTAGTTTAGTTCATGTTATTCATTGGTAGTGAAGAATGCTATTGTGTTGATTCTTTTCATATTCATGCTTTTTGTTGTTTGTTGATGATGAATAAGACTATAAAGCTAGTTTGAACATTAACTTATTGTTGCACTTAAAATTCATTTGTTGTTCATGTTTTATGGTGAATGGATAGCTGAAAATTTGCAGACCTTAGAAGATAGCACCAATTTCATGAGACTGCTAGTCCATTTGGTTAAGTGGAACTTAGTTTTGGGAAGGTTATCCACTGTAGCATCCTTCATTGCCATTGATCATCATTAGTTGTAGGTCTAGGAACTATTCTACCCCTTTTCCCTTTTGACCTTTTCTTTGAAATTGTAGTTAAGGAAAAGTTTTAGCATAATTGTAAAGTGAAATCTAATGATAAACATGGAGTTTTAAACTATTGTTTTGAACTTGCAGAAATTGCACCTCACTTCCAAAATTTCACAAAACTCCATTTGAAGATCCAATTCCCTCCCAACTTAACAATTTTTCAATGCCCTTTGTGATTACTAGCAAATCACATCAATCAAATGAGTTTTTTTTGCAAGTCATGACCTAACACCTGAGAGACCTTGCGATAATTTTATGCAACTTGTTTGTAGGATGTCTTTCAAGAGAGGTAGTGCACTTGTGTGTTGCCTATGTTGAGAAGTACCAAAACACCCATCAACACCCCCGAGCACACCCCACTCCAAATAGCTCAGGTGTATGTAGGGACAATGGGGAATGGTTTGAATCCACCTATGTTGTCACATGACCTAGCTCTAGTAGTATGAAATGATAACAAATTATTCATGACCGAAGATGAAAATTTTTCTTTATAGGTTTTGAAGGAACCTTCCATCATCAACCCATAAGAATAATTGGTGGGATCTCCATCTAATATGATCTGGTGTTAGTGCTTCATACTGCAACTGCTAGAACAACAAATCACCATGTCTCCACTACCATGTAAGCTCATGCCAGTGAGCCATGGGTATAGTATAATCCCACACCTAGGGATAGCCCTCTAGCATTGTGTAGGTGATGTGTGCAAATTCTAACACCTATAGGAGTGTACAAGTAGTTAGGCTTTGGTAGTCATAGTGGACATACCACCCGAGCTCCTGATACAAATGCACTAGCATACTATGCCTCCATGTAAACACTATCATGTGCTTTAAAATCACCCAAATAATATGGATGAGGCCCCTATATAGGTGACAGCCTCACTCATCTATGGTGACCCGAGTGGCCATAGTGACCACCATGACATGGCGTAGTAGGGGAGAGGTGGTCAAGGCCTAATTGAACCATCGGGTGTAGATATTCCTAGTCTCGTCTCTATTGTCTCTCTGGCCAGAGCAGTATCCAAAACCATTTGATCGCACTTGTATCGAGTGCGCATCATCTAGCTCCACCCATTGACCATAGATGGGGAGACCAAGGATGTTATAGAAATCCTCCAATGTAATGGTCATCTCTCTAGTGGGCAACTAGAAGTTCAATGTGGTGGTGTCCCACCTCTCCATCAACATATTGTCATGATGCAACATCTCTGGCATGGTATAAATGTGCCAGAGACTAATGCACTATAGGTGTGTGACTTCATCATCTAATAGATAGTCCCTCTGATCTCTAAGTAGGACCATCACTCACCCACCAGGATGCTCCCTAATCTCAGGGTAGCCTTGCGAAAAAGGAAAATACTAAGGACATGTGTGTGTCACAAAGACACTTATATGTCGTGCCAATGTCCCAATCCACCACTAATGGCATAGAGACAACAACATGTCCTCAAGATGAAAATGATTTTCCTAGAATCTAGTGCATGTGGAGGACATGTGCATTGCTCAAAATCTAAAAACATGCTAAAAATCACCAAAAAATAGAAATTGAGAGGTTTTGAGGCCTACCTGATCCACCTCGATTCCCTTGGTTATTTCTGCATGTAGCTGGTCCAACCTAGGTGCCTCATACTCTCGTCTACTTGGAATTTTTTTGACTTTTCTCTCACAAAATTCAACAAAATCCTCATGATGAATAGTGAAAATGACCCTTCTAGGGGCCCACCTAGGTATATATAGTCCCCCTAGGGCCCATTCTTCCTAGAGTTTATGGCTCCTTGGTTTCTCCTAATTTTACCACAGCTAGTTGGGGCCAAACTCAAGAGGGGGAATATAGTCACCTCTTTAATGTATTTTTATTCTGAATCATCAAATTTTTTCTTGATCATTCTTCTCATCATTGTAGCTTCTTCTGATTTTTGGGACTAACTTAAAATTGAGTTTTGCAAAATAAAATTTTATGTGGTTTTTCACAATAGGCATTGTCCTTCTCATTGAGTTCGATCATTGGGGGAATCTTCAATACTAGCCAACTCGATCTCTGTGACCTCTACAATACCTTTTCTGGCACAAAAATAATAAAAATTCAAGTTTTGGGTGGAGTTTTTCCTTTCTACTTTAGTGGCTATTTTTTCCAAAATCGATCCCACTAAAGTGGGGGAAAAAATGTAACGTAGCAAAATTGCACCTAGGGAAAATTTCACATTTTAGCACTTGTCCTAGCATTTATGACACCTAAACACATTTATGACAAAAGATCCATGTGTTGGAATTTCACAATTCCAACTCCATGTGGTCCAATGGCAAAGCAACAAAAGTCCGTCAACCTATTTCTCAAAAACTAGTGTTCTAAACAACCATGTGGCATGTGAACATTGACATAGTGTGCTAGCATCTTGATGGTTTTCTGAGTTTGAAATGGGGAATCTCATATCTTGGCTCTCCAAACGTGTCTTTGCAGTTAAGCTCTTGGGTGTAATAGATCTTTTTTCCCTTGCATGCAACAAACCCCCCCTTTGCTCTCATTTTTGGGGTTCTCTCATTCACTCAAGGCTCTCTCCTCAACTTCACTTCACTTCTTACCTTCTTCTACTCTTGGAAAAAACACTTCTACAATTGAAGCTCTCTAGAAAGCATTCAATGATGTGTATGTGTGTTCAAGAGGGGGCCGAGGCCTATTGGTAATGCTCTCTCACTCTTTTCTATTTGCGAATAGATTAGATATATTTGTCCATTTACTATTTGGTGGTATGGGTTCTCCTCCTGAAGTGAGGATTGCTTTCACCACTTCCTTTTGTCCATTTCAGTTACTCTCTCTATCTATTTTTCTTTTTGTGGAGGTGGGAACACCAAAGTGAGGGTTTGATAGTGACAAGCCTTGAAACAACCCCAACATTTTTCCTCATTTGTATTGTGTCCAGGTTGCTAAATGAGAGCTTAGAGGGATGGCTCGAATGATTAAATATTCATAAGATCCCAATTAGGCTCCTTGTGCTTTCTTTTAGCTTTTATTCTTTATCTTGTCATTGTTTTCAACAAACCTTGGATTTGTGTTAGATAGTGAAGCTCTGGTCTACCTATTTGAGTTTTTGAGCTCTTTGTTTCTTAGGAAACTAGCACATCTTTTGGACTCCAGTGTGTCATGTTGGCATCCTAATTCCGCATTGTAGTCTTTTGGCGGAGATCTCTCCTTTTAGAGGTGGGAATCTAGAATCTTTTCTCTCTCAAGTTCTGAAACAGTCTTTTATGATAATTTTTTTGGATATACTCTCTTTGCAATTTCTTCATTCAACTTTTATTGAGGTTATTAAAGGTAGTTCACTCCCTAGGATTCTCTTGAGAATGAAGAGACTCATGAGTAGTGAATCCCACTTATCTCACACTTACATTTGAACTTCTAAATGAGTGTAACTCACTCGATCTTATGACTGTACAACAACCTTGGTAGTTTGTAATATTATATTCATTTACCTACCAAAAATATATAGAAACCATAAAATTACCTTGATTACTTGGTCCCATTTTCGAGTTACACCATTGCATAATTGTTGTTGCATTGGTCAACTTAGCACCACCTTGGTACTTCAACTCTTCTATATCTAGGGGTCTTTTTACACATGCTCTAACACCATCATGCACTCCCTTTCCATGTACAACCTCAATGAAATTCAAAAAATGTTGAACATCACTTGTCATATGCATCCTATTCAACCAATATAACATCCTTGAATTCTTAAATTGTGACGTACATTTATCTATCCATATGATGTGTTGATTGTATTTGATATTTATTTCCCTTAAATTATCATAGAAAAATTGAAAGAATCCTTGCAAAAACTCTGTAGAATGATTACAATCATCATTGATGTAGAAGTGATACTCTCTTAATATATTTTTGTCTTTCTTTGTGCTATCATGTTCATGAATGAATGCTATGTGTAAAAAAATAGTAGCCTGAATAGAGTTGTAATACTAAGATTACACTTCATTTTGTGGTTGAAATGTATAATTCTAAGAAAAATCTACTATAGAAATAGTGGTACCAAGAGGAAATGTATCCTTACATAATTTTCATTGCTCATACAACCATCGAGCTCTATGTGTATGCATTGCATACTCATAAACTATTTTCTCTTGAAAAATCCTCATAAATTCAACTACAAAAATAAATGTATTCACTAACTCACATCTCTTCAACTCTTTTCCATCTTTAACCCCATATGTCACTATCTTGTATTTTCCAAAAGTAACTAGTTTTCTTTTTCAAATTTTATGTGTGCTCTCTAAATGTATAATTTTTTCAAAATGTTGCAAAACACCACAAATAATACATGATCCTTTCAAACATAACTTCTTATAATAAAAAAATGGACATTATCTCTTTTACATAATTCACTTGAAATAAAACTACCACATTCCTACAAAACATCATTAGTATGAAAATTAACATATATATGATGATAAATATCATAATGCATGGAAATTTCAATATGCATCCTACAATAGCATGTAGTGCATGCATGATTTATCTTAACATAAAAAGTTTTGACCATTTCAAAAAACCTTTAACTAATTCTCACTTGAGGATAACTTTGAATAAACTTTTCATAAAATTGAGCTTGAGTCACATCCAAAAAATTAATTAATGCTTTCAATGAATCAATAAAAACCTTTCCTTTGGGTGGAAGTCTACCCAAAAATGCCCGAAGAGAATTACTATTAGGATCCTCAATTGTTTCATGTCTCCCAATGGCATTTAATAGTGTTCTTCTACTTATTTTTAGTGACCTACATGTTTTGGTAATCAATAAAAAATTTTGAGTTTCATTGCTTACTATAGTTGATGTAAGAACATGTCAGGTAATGTTGCTATCTTTAGTGTGTGACATTGTACCTATTGATTGATACACACTAATTATATTTCTTAAAATAGTTCTTTCACCATTGGTATCGATGATCTTAAGCCAAGGATCTTCATAGTTTCTCTAAAATTAATATTTGTTAATCATTTCAACAAACAATTAGCACCTTCCAATTTCACTTAAGCTCTCAAAATTATTTTTCCATATTTTTGTAATCAAGGGAAAATCAGATTGTTAGATGGTTAGATCAAATAACATAAAAATCCAATGATATAACGAAGTACAATGGAAATCAAATGAAAACAAAAAGGAAATATATCACCAAGAGTCTCCATCTTCCATGATTGATCTTCGTTACACCTTCTTGCTTGCTGGAAATGTTGCCCTCAGATTTGTACTTTGAGCAATCTAAAATGCCTAAGCCCTACAACAAGATTCGAAGGATTTGATATGCCTATGACTATTGCCAATGTCTAAAAGTCAATGCCTATGCCTAGAATAAATGCCAATATTAATCAAATTCCTATGACAATGAATAAGTGAGAGTAAATAAATGCCTATAGTAATTACGTAAAATGTCAAGATATGAAAAATGAGAAGGAAAGGGCATTTTATAGAAAAGGCCATTTCGAACGGACGGACGAGATAAATTAGTGATGAGACCCTAAAACGAACGATCCAAATTACACCCAAGAATCCCTAATTAGGGTTAAGGCAAAATCCTTAATTGAACGGTTGGAATAAAAATAGATCGACGGTGGAGAATAAATGAGACAAATTAATTAGAAAATAAAGATTTTCGAAAAATCAAGAAGATAAGATTGCCTGATTTGCAAGATTCAAAAAATCAAAGAGATAAGATCACTTGATTTGCAAGATTCAAAAAATCAAAGAGATAAGATTCAGACTGAAGATCAGATTTGGAAAATCAAGAATCTGCCTGATTACTTGATTTTTGGAAGATTAATTACTAATTTGAATTAAAATAAATTCAAATTATATAGTTCGAAGATAATAAATAATATTTTTAGTTATTTATCAAGGCAACCGAGTTAGGATTGACATGACATTTTAAATAATTTAATTTATTTAAAAATGAGAAAGAATATAAATTAGCAATTAAATAATTAAATTTAATTATTTAATTTAGAGATAAGATTAATTAATTAAATAAGTAATCTATTTAATTAAGACCGATGATGACATTAAATAAAATAAATAAAATAAAATTTATTTATTTAATAATCAAAAAGAATTAATGAATAAAGATAATTAAACAAATTTAGAAATTTATTTATTAGAGGAAGACTTAGACAATTAATGACATATTTAATAAATAAATAAAATTTATTTATTTAATAATCATGAAGAATAAAAGGACATGAATTAATTAAATAATTATGAATTATTTAATCAATAGTCGAATGGGGACCAAGGACATAATTAAATGTAGTAATTATGCTAGGACGAAAGTGGTAAAAATGAGGCTTGCAGGCCTAGGTCATTTTTAGGTGTCTACATTTTGCCCCTCTTTGTCATAATGTCGCTTGTCGCGTTGTGACAAAGAAAAAGAAGTCAAAAATGCCCCAGTGCAAAATAAGAGAAGGAAGAATGACGAGGAGGGTTACGGTATGCCCCCTCGAGAGGACAGACAGGTTCCAAGAACATGGGTGTGCTCTCGAAATTGACGAGAAGACTAGAATATGAAGAGACAAAGAAATGTTAGTGCAAAAGATATGGATGATGATATGGATGCAATGCCTATATGAGATGAGACAAAGAAGATGGAAGACTAAAGAAGATGCATGTTAGTTCCTAGACCAAATCCTTCAAAACATTGCCATAGGACTTTAATATTTATTGCTCTTAATCGTCATTGGGCAGATTGTTGTGATGGCCAAGAAACACCATGATATGACATAGATCAAGGTGTGCAAGGTTGTACCATCACGTAAGACAAACAGTCATAGACAAGGATGATCATGACTCCTACTATGAGCGTGATTGCCCCAGTCTTGTTGTCATAATCAACCATAAGCAGAAAAAGACAGGGACAGATCATGAAACATCGCTGCTTCTCTAAATCCTGTTTCCAGGACATCCTTGAGAAACTAGTGACATGATTGCCAAAATACAAAAATAAAGTCCCTATCATGATATGTCATTGCTTTTCTAAATCCCATAATCAGGACCTCGCTGAGAAGCTAGTAGTCATGCGTGTCAATTGTCATGCTACGTCGCTGCTTCTCTAAATCCTGCTTAGTGGGATGTCGCTGAAAAACTAATAACATGATAAAAGATCAAAAGACAATTGCCAAGTGTTTGCCAAGTGCATTTGGATATCCATTGTTCTGATGTCAAGATGCCATGTTCGATGATGTGAAGATGTCAAAAATGTTTAAAGTTTTGATTGATCTTGGAAAATGCTGAGACTTGGTGAATTCAGGAAGGACACATCCTGAATAATGCCGATGTCGAGAGGATTCGATCCCTAATGGTCATTAGGGGTCCCTCAAAATAATGACAATGCCTAGGAAGGAGAAATCCTAAGGCATAAATGACAGAGTTGGTTCTTCAGAAGGACACATCTAAAGAATACTAATGTCACGAAGAGTGATCTTTAGGTGTCAAGAGGATCACTCAAAATGTCGAATGACGATGACAACGCCTAGGAAGGACACATCCTAAGGCGTAAATGACAGAGGTTATCATTCAGAAGGACTCATCTGAAGACTAACTGAATTTTGACAGTTTGACCTGCTTATGATGATTTGACTTGTTTTTGACCGAGTTTGACTTGTGTTTGACTATATGCCAATGAGATTGCCATGCTGAATAAATGATTGTTTTACTTTGGTTCAGGAGATTTCCCTATGTGGAAATTGATTGAAAACTTTTGACGTGTGTACTAGTGTAGTGCCATGAACCCTAATGGACTGACCTAGTGCGGCCTCGGGGGCTCATCGATAGATGGCCTTGCCTACGTCATACACTCAGAGACCTCGTAGTTCGACACGACCAATGACTTTGTCTTGATGACCAAAGATTGTGTCATGATTTTATTTTGACAAACCTAAAGGACTGACCTAATGTCTCGGGGACTCAAGTATGAGTCTTGCCTACGTAGCAAATGCACAGAGACAACGTAGTTCGGACAGATGACAAAGACTGTTTTGACATGATTGACTTTGACTAGAAATGACCAGATGTTTATGTTCTTCGAGTGGTCTATTGATTTTTGTTTAATGTTTTCTTCAGGACGTTTTACGATTTTTAGGTCTTTCCTCAGGACTTTTTATGATGTTTTTGTATCTTTTTTCAGGACATTTTACGATGTTTTTGTCTCTTTTTTTAGGACTATTTGCCGATGTTTTTGTCTCTTTTCGTGACTTTTTGCCAATGTTTGTCTTTTTTTTTCAGGACTTTTTGCCAATGTTTTTGTCTTTTTTCAGGACTTTTTTTCAATTGTCAAGATCATTTGTGACATCCACTACAGTTGCATGATAAACATTTTGCCCCAGTCAGGTCTAAGACTTAGCCATTTGCAAGGGACATAGACGGGATGCTGCTGACTCGGTAGACGGACAGTCGTCAGGACCTGATGTCAATCATTTATCTACTATGACAGGTAGGGTAGGATGTGATGGCGATTTGCAGAATAATGGCAGAAATACCTTTCATCCTAGGCCAAGTTAGACCAAGTGATAGTAGATGGCAGAGCAATGATTGATTACGCATGGCGCCTGTTTGCTAGGTTTTCACCATGGTACTTGTCCAAAGTGCTTGTTTTCCAGGTTTTCACTATTGAACGAACCATTTTTTCTCTTTACTATTTTCTTGACTTTTTGATTTTTTTGGTGTCACCAAAATGCCTGTTTGCCAGGTTTTCATCAAGGTGACGATTTTATCTTTTAATTTTTGTATATGATTCCCCAAATTAACTTACGCTATGAACTTTCGGATGTAAACTGCTGATGGGTTCACTAACTGCTCCCACCTGGAGTTTCCAATTGAGTTATGTCAATCGCTCCCATCGAGTTGATGATCGGTTTTGCTCTTTGTGTCAGTGACAGATTTTCGTATTAGTAACACAACAAATCTGATTTTTAGAAAAAAAATTTGACAGTATAATGAAAAATACAGAAAATAAATCCTGTCTAAAATCTCAAGAGAAAAATTTGACAGAAAATAAATCAAAAATTTATCTAAAATCTCAAGAGGTTTCCAAAAATTTAAATAAATCAGAAAAATTTGTGTTTTGCACCTGAAATTAATTTTTTATGAAAAATCATAAAAAAATTATAAAAAATACATAACAGCTTTAAAAATTCTATTTTTTTACTGGAGTCGTCTGCTGTCATCCCAAATCTGCAAAAAAAAAAATTGTGATTAGATCTACAACCGTGAGAGAGATATAAGCCAATCTTTGTTAAACACCAATTTTAAAAGATCTATTTTTTGACTCATAATTTCGCATCCAAATTTAAAAACTAAAGAGTAGACCCCTATTAAAATTCAAATAGCTTTCTAGAAATGTAAACATATCTAAAAAATTCGATTATTTGCTCCTAAAATTATTTTTTTATTAAAAATAGAAAAATAATTATAAAAAATGAAAAACCAATCCAAAAAATTTGATTTTTGGAATAATAGTGCGTGATATTGTCCTCAAGCTGCAAAAAAAAATTTCGTGAGCAAATACTCAGCCGTTTGAAAGTTATGGTTGAATCTTTGGCTTTGTCCACAATGATGCCAATCCTGCAACAAAAACCAAGCAAGCCCTGCAACAAGAAGAAACCAACTCCAAAAATGGTTTTTTATTTGTCCAAATACGTCAGGTTCACCAATGTAATCAAGGGAAAATCAGATTGTTAGATGGTTAGATCAAATAACATAAAAATCCAATGATATAACGAAGTACAATGGAAATCAAATGAAAACGAAAAGGAAATATATCACCAAGAGTCTCCATCTTCCATGATTGATCTTCGTTACACCTTCTTGCTTGCTGGAAATGTTGCCCTCAGATTTGTACTTTGAGCAATCTAAAATGCCTAAGCCCTACAACAAGATTCGAAGGATTTGATATGCCTATGAGTATTGCCAATGTCTAAAAGTCAATGCCTATGCCTAGAATAAATGCCAATATTAATCAAATGCCTATGACAATGAATAAGTGAGAGTAAATAAATGCCTATAGTAATTACGTAAAATGTCAAGATATGAAAAATGAGAAGGAAAGGGAATTTTATAGAAAAGGCCATTTCGAACGGATGGACGAGATAAATTAGTGATGAGACCCTAAAACGAATGATCCAGATTACACCCAAGAATCCCTAATTAGGGTTAAGGCAAAATCCTTAATCGAACGGTTGGAATAAAAATAGATCGACGGTGGAGAATAAATGAGACAAATTAATTAGAAAATAAAGATTTTCGAAAAATCAAGAAGATAAGATTGCCTGATTTGCAAGATTCAAAAAATCAAAGAGATAAGATCGCCTGATTTGCAAGATTCAAAAAATCAAAGAGATAAGATTCGGATTGAAGATCAGATTTGGAAAATCAAGAATCTGCCCGATTACTTGATTTTTGGAAGATTAATTACTAATTTGAATTAAAATAATTCAAATTATGGATTTCGAGAGATAATAAATAATCTTTTTCAGATTATTTATCAAAAAGGACTGACAGTTAGATTGACATGACATTTTAAATAATTTAATTTATTTAAAATGAGAAGAATATGAAATTAGCAATTAAATAATTAAATTAAATTATTTAATTCAGCAGATAAGATTAATTAATTAAATAAATTAATCAATTTATTTAATTAAGACAGTTAGTGACGTATTAAATAAATAAAATTTATTTATTTAATAGTCAAGGATAATTAAACGCAGAAAGGGAAATTAAATAAATTAAGAAATCATATTAATTAAAGAAAGACTTAGACAATTAGTGACGTATTTAATAAATAAATTAAAATTTATTTATTTAATAATCATAAAGAATCAAAGGACATGAATTAATTAAATAATTATGAATTATTTAATCAATAGTCGAATGTGGACCAAGGACATAATTAAATGTCTTACTTATGCTAGGATGAAAGTGGTAAAAATGAAGCTGCCTAGGTCATTTTAGGTGTCTACAATGTGTAATGTATTAAATTAGATCATTCTATGCATTTAATTTTACATTTCATTAGGTCATAATGGCATCTAGTGAACATGATTACACTTAACCAAAAATGTTGCATCTAAGTATAAATAAATATTTAATTAGATCATATCCATCATGTAACAATTAGATCTTGGATACCTTTATTAAATAATCTCATCAAGATTATTTAATAAATCACATTGAAATATAAAATACAACTACATAATGCATAGAAACAAAAACATGTTCATATATATATATATATATAGATCATAAAATGCATAAACATCATAGTCACCATGATAGAAAAATGTGGTGTTTCATAACAAAATACATCTAAGTAGGTTTGTGGTTATCAGACTCCTCAAGGCCTAGTGGTAGTGGTACTCGTTGAGAGACAGTGGATTAGGAGTGGCTCTTGGAACTCATTCACTCTTGTAGGCCCTTTGCTTGGCCTATGGCTATGCCCTCGCGTACAAGTGTCATGATGCACTCTTGTTTGATCTGGTCCCTCTCTACTTACACCCTGCTAAACTCCACCTGCACCCTACTAAGTTCCACACATAGGATGGAATGTGTCTCACTCTCAACAGGAACCTGGGTGGCTCTAAGCTCCTCGTATGCAATTTTGAGCTCCTCATGTGCAGCTCTCGCTTTTTCCCCTCTGGATTTGAGCTCCACGTATGCATCTCTTGCACGCTCTTCTCTAGCTTGTATCTCCTCATTTTTAGCTCTAACCAAATCAATGGTCCTCATCGCATCATCATAGGATGTCCTCCACTATGATAGGGGCTTGAACAAATCAACATGATTCCCCATGCTCGGTGGTGGCTTATGCTTGACCCATATTAGCTAGTGTGGGGGCATCGGTGGAACCATGTCTACAATGAATCGACTAAAAAATTCAATCCAATCTTATGTACCAACTATAAAAAGTAAAACATGACATAAAATAGAATGAGGTAAAATACATAAACATAGCTAAAAGCTAATCATAACTAAAAGATAAATAACATATCATCACCCGGATCTCCAACCCACCAATTGTCATCTCGATAAGATACTATGGGAATCATATTGAGTCTCCCCTAATGGTTGGTGGCATGATAGGAGTTGTATGGTTTCTCTCTCCATGCTTGGGGGGCTAGATGCCTTTTGTTGGTGTAGAAGGTACTCATGTGACACGAGGATGAGATCTAGGTCTCTCCTCAGGGGAATATCTGACCTTTGTAGGATCCTCGAGATCCTCTCCTACCGGTTGTGAATCCTACTCCTCCAAATCCTTTGCATCATCACCATCATCACCTATTGAATATCCATCAACATCCTTCTCCTCTCTCTCATCCCCTTAATGATGTATCCAAAGCCAAAAATCGCCTATGGGATGATCGTCAAGGAAGACTCACTCAAGTCATTCTATCATCCACCACCTATCATAAGTAGCTATCGTGCCAACATCATCCTCATTATATTTTGGATGTGCATCTCGTGTCTCATCCTTCGGTCACTAGGGGTGATATTTTTGAGTGTGGTATGATGAACGTCTTGTGGTTTGGTTCCACTACATGCAGATCTTAGGAATGTAGGTCATGGGTTGGGTGCTATTTGTAACTGACCAAACTTCATCATCATGTGATCATAATAGAATGGAATGATGATATAGTCATGGTGTCCAACTATTAATCTATCCTGATGCATCCTTACTAACCATCATTTCAAACTTGGCCAGTACTATAGAGTCCTATACGGTCTCCATACAACATCATCATCCTCTAGATGATCAAATTTGACTCTCCAATGCAACAGATCTCTACACTGTAAGGATCATCTAAGAGTATAAAAAAATGATCATGGATAGTCATAGGGCATCACCATGGGAAATCTAGTTGGTCTAATATATGTAATGTGCTCAAATTCCCACACTTGAAGAAGTATACAAAGTATGATGCTCTAATCCTCCTAATAGACAAAGTAGCCAAGATCATAATACAAATGCACCAACATGATCCATCCCCAAATATATAATATATGATGCTCCTACATTTCCCATATAGTATGAACCAAGCCCCCATCAAGGTGTCTACATCGTCCATTGGGTGCAAGGGCTAAGGCGATGGTGATACACATGATATGTTGAACCAATGGAACATTAGTATGAAGGAGCCACTTAAGATTGATGCGAGCTCTAGGGTCATTAGGTGATATGTGGTGGTTGGTACAATACTGTATATCATCCATCATCTGCCAAGGAGTCCAAAAATCATCAAAATGAATAATCTCACTTTGAACGAGTAATCTGAAGATGTTGTGTACATCCTCAAGTGTCATTGTCATCTCCCCCATTGGGAGATGAAATGTGGAAATGTCTATGTTCCACCACTCAACTAGTGCCATAACAATAGTATCATGATACCTCATGGGTAGCATAAGGTATACCCAATATAATTTTGTGGTGTGTAAGTGTGATCAAGGATATTAGTATGGGCCGATAACACTTGATCCATGAAGAATAGAAGCATAAAAAAGCCACTAATGCCCAATCTAAACAGGATCAATCAAATTGAAGTTAAACTAGACATTCATTAAAATTAAGCATTCTAAACTACAAAAATGTTAAATTGTCTACTCTAACCCATTCAAAACTTAACCCATTTTGGGAGTGGTGTCGCGTTAATGTAGAACAGTGACTCGTTCCCAAACTCATGGATCTATGAGCTTGTTCCAATAGATTCTATTGAAGAGAATTGATGAAATGGTTGTGAGATGTGAATGAAAACATGATTTTAATCCAAATGAACATGATGAAAAAGCTAATCTAAGATGATATATGCTAAAATGATTTATATATACAAATGCTAAGCTAATCTAAATGAGATATAAACTAAAAAGATTCAAACCTTAGTTATCTAATTAGCTAAATGGATGCATTATGGAAGCCATTAATGGAAGCTAAGCTATTATGCAACTAATTTAAACTAAAATATACTAAATGTGTGCAAAATATGAATGTGAGTGTGAGTGATTTCAACAGCATAAGTTTTCTATTTGAAAGATGGATCCATTTATCTCCAAATAGTAAACTATTTATAGGAAAGCAAATGAAAAATGAAGGGTTGAGATTGAAAAAGGTAATCAACGGTCAAGGATGGAGGAAATTGGAGGCATGGATCATGGATTCTCATCAATGAGTGAGAATGCAAGATGAGATTTAATAAAGAGTTCTCATTCTTTCAAACAAGCACACTTTTGACCTATACAAGAGGTCAAAAGTTAACTTGCACAAGAAGTCACAAGTTAACTTGCATATGAAGCTAAGTGAGAATATTCCCTTTTTCAAATGATTGGAGGAGAGAGAATATTCTTTGGAATATGCTAAAATGATTCAGATATACAAATGCTAAGCTAATCTAAATGAGATTTAAACTAAAAAGATTAAAACCCTAGTTATCTAATTAGCTAAATGGATGCATTATGGAAGCCATTAATGGAAGCTAAGCTATTATGCAACTAATTTAAACTAAAATATACTAAATGTGTGCAAAATATGAATGTGAGTGTGAGTGATTTCAACAGCAGTTTTCTATTTGAAAGATGGATCCATTTATCTCCAAATAGTAAACTATTTATAGGAGAGCAAATGAGAAATGAAGGGTTGAGATTGAAAAAGGTAATCAACGGAAGGATGAAGGAAATTGGAGGCATGGATCATGGATTCTCATCAATGAGTGAGAATGCAAGATGAGATTTAATAAAGGGTTCTCATTTTTTCAAACAAGCACACTTTTGACCTGTACAAGAGATCAAAAGTTAACTTGCACAAGAAGTCACAAGTTAACTTGCATATGAAGCTAAGTGAGAATATTCCATTTTTCAAATGATTGGAGGAGAGAGAATATTCTTTGGAATATTCTCATGGGTGAGGAAAAAGATATTTTTCAAATTAAAACAAAGTTTAGTTGTGCAAAAGGGGAGGGAATATTCCTTTAGAATATTCACTTGCAAGTGGAGGGGAAGAATTTGATTAGTTAATAATTAATAATTAAACAAGGTTAATTATGCAATAAGGGGAATTAGAAGAATTTAGTGATATACATTAAATTAAATGATTTAATGAATGGGGGAAAGGTGGAATGACATTTAATTAAATAACTTAGGGTTATTTAATTAAATAGGACTTAGGGATTTAAATTAAATAGTTTAATTTATTTAATTTAATAGGATGAAATGTTAGTGTGAAAAGGGGGAATTAACCTGATTAAATGAATTAGGTTAATTAGGGTAGTTTAATCAATTAAGCGAAAATAGGATGGGTTTAAAGATGAAATGATGTTAGTATACCTAATTTGAGTGTATGATATCATTCAGGACATTTTCCAGTGTCTACAATAAGATATACTCCTTTTCTTGTGAAATTTGTGTAAACTACTCTTGAAGTAACAAAAATAGTCACCCTCCTAAACATTGTCAAGCATGGGGAGGGGCCTACAAGAAGAAAAAAGGAATCATCAGTTACATAGAGAAATCAATAACTTAACAATTAAAAGAACAACAAATATGACTCAAGATTGGGGTGCCATTTTGGGACATGGTCACCCAAAGTGGACACAGTTGTCTATTTTGGACGAGGATGCCATGAATTTTGAAAAAAACATCAAAACAATATAAAATACTAAATAAAATCACAGGGAAAAGGTATAAACAACTCACCATCGATATAATTGCACCTTCTGCGACCTCTGCTTTCAAGACCTCAAGTCTCAAGGGTGGATATCATCATTGACTCGACATCTTTGCTCCTCTACACAAAGGTATCTCTCTTAGAATCTTCAAATAGTATAAGTGAAAATGATGGTCAAATTTTTTGTTTTGGTCTCACATATAGTACTAGCACATATCACTTAATTCACCACAATGGGGGCTAGTGATCTCTAATTTTGATGTTATTTATTGTGTTTGATTCATAGTTTCATCCTTGATCATATCCTATATTTATTGATAGTTGGTGTTTTGATCTCATGACCCTATCACAAGAAATTTTTCATCACTAAGCCTAAAAATTTGATGTGGTTAGATTGCTACCTTGATTCCACCTCCATAAAGCAAGCAAAATCAAGGGGCATACATCTACCCTCAAATTTGGTTCTCCTCAAAAGCTAACATGATTGTTTGAAAGTATAAGATGATTTTGAATAGCTAACAAATTAGTTTTGTAGGATGGGGTTCCTAACATTGTGGTTTTGTTAATAGATAAAGATGATGCAATTAATTAAATAGCTAGGCTAGTTTAATCAATTAAATGAAAAGAGGATGGGTTTCAAGATGAAATGATGTTAGTATACCTGATTTGAAAGTATGATATCATTCAGGACATTTGTCAATGTCTACATTTTTCCCCTCTTTGAAGCAAGGTACCTATTGCTTCGGTTCAAAGACCAATGCTCTTCAGATTAAAAACTGCTACTCATATAAAAACAAATCTATTTTTTTAGATGCCTCAACTGATTTTTTAGATGCCCCATTGTTCCCTAGTGGAAGGATTAAGTTGGTTCCCTGCCCCCTCGAGAAATTGAGCGAAATTTTTGAATTTCAGGTTGATTCTTGATGAAGGTAAAATGTTGTCCCAAGGGCCCAGAAAGGCTCCGAGATGCAAAAAACATGCCAAAAACACAAAAAAATGATGCAAAATAAGCTCCAATTTGGAAAAATTGGTGAACATGATGATAAAACCTAGCTTATGATTAAATTAGGGAAAAAACCCTAATTTCCAAGCTTAAATAGGTGAGGAAGGGTCACTTTCAATTCATTTGTGCATTCACACCTTCAGGATTTCTTAAGCTCTAACCCTCTGATGAAATGGCGCAATGAGTGCTCCTATGACACACTTCTGACCGAGTTCGAGAGTACCAAAGACGTCCAAGCACAAGACCACCGGTATGTAATTCAAAACTTGATTTGAAATTTGACTTTTTGATGCATTTAATGCCTTTTGAAATTTAAACTTTGGTGACATCGCTCTAGAGCGACGCTATTTCTAGAATTGGCAATGCTAATTCAATTTTTAGCGACACATGTGAATTGTGATGCATTTCACAATTTAGAATTAGATTTTCAAATTCTTAATAGTGATGCATATGTAAAGAGAGATGCAAATTTTGATTTTTAGGGTTTTCCAAATGTCAAATCATGACGCATATGTGTTTAGCGATGCATATTGCAATTTGAATTTTAAATGCCTTGGGCATCACAGTTTAGAATTTGAATTATAGCGACACTATTGTCATTTTAGAGATGAAATTTCCAAACTGAGCCAAAAAAAATTGAATTTTTACATCATGCACTTCGTGAGTGCAAGAGGGGATCCCACCTTTGATATCTCATGAGCATCGGCCCACAGTTTTGTCCAGACTTGGTGATTTATCTAAGTTGTTCCAGGAGCACTTGGGAGAGATTGGTCTGTGGTACGTTGCATACATGCCTATCATCCGGACACACTTGGTGATGATGATAGCATTGTGCAAGTGATGGAACAACGAGACCTCTTCATTCCACCTTCCTACCAGTGAGGCGACAGTGACGTTGGAGGATGTATGGAAGATATTGTGTTTTCTAATACGTGGTGGGTGTGTGATATATGATGTCAATGCCGACTACGATGCCTGTCATGAGGTGATGGATCTGGAGGACATTGTTCTAGTCACTTCATAGATTGACCTTGAGATGTATAGAGGTCGGGTACCCACTTTTAGATTGATTTTTGCAGTAATTATCTCATGGTCTCTCTAGACCAACGGAGCAGAGGATTCATTCTGGGATGGGCCTAGCTTGGCATAGGATGTTCTTCAAGAGGACTCAGTTTGCATGGGGGCTAGTGATGTTGGCCTCTTTGTATCATGATATGCATGATTTTGTATATTGTGATGGTAGGGTGATCGGCACTAGGGTCACCTTACTGCACATTTGGGATTGGGAGCACATCGTTTTGCTTTGATTGATAGTTCAAATGGAGGATGTAGAGCCAAATGATCCACTTGTTTGGAGGTATAGAGGTGCCATCACACTATAGCACACTAGGTAGCTTGGGATTCCCTACTATGCAGGGTCATTGATGAGACGATAATCTTCAAATGGTGACCCTGACTTCATATGCTAGCATGGTACGACGATGTGCAGCAGCTATTCTTTGCTCAACAGACCCAATACATGCAGGGTCGAGAGAATACCGTCATTGAGAGGGACCTTCCAGATGGGGTATCTAGATAGTTCATAGACAGGTGGGATAGACAAGCGGGATAGGCTAGATGATGCATACACAACCATCTTCGCCAAGTCAACACGAGAGACACCCATGTGGGGACCTATTATTGCATCCCATGAGGTTTTTGAAGGCTTTCAGTAGCTATTTGTTCGACCATGGGCATATGATCAGGGATAGGTGGATGCTCATATGATGCCTACATATGATGCATGGTTCACACCCCCTCGTTGGTTGATAGATCTAGCAGGTGCACCTCCACAAGGGAGACCGAGAGGGAGGGGTGAAAGTAGAGGTAGAGGTCAGGGTAGAGGATAGGATGCCTAGGATGGCCAGGATGGATAGATTCCAAGAGCACCACTAGGGCATCAGTAGCCTCCACAGTAGCCAGCACCAGGGCCAAATCCTTGCAATGCACAGATACAGCAGTTGCAGTAGCAGGGACAGGTTATTACGGGTGAGAGGGATCAAGCCCGTTAGTAGATTTTGGTGATTACTGCTAAGAGATATTAGGCCAGATAGCGGATAGTGGCCTTGATAGTTGAGAGAGACTAGAAGCGATAGCTTAGATAGACTGTTGAGATTTTGTTAGCTCAAGAGGTTAGGCAGCATCAGCAGCTTGAGACTATGACAGTTGCAGCCCAGGGGCAAACAGTGTGCCATATTATACAAAGAGGTTGTGACTGAGGCGGCCTACTAATGCATTACCACATGGATGTCCCACAAGCATTTAGATAGCCTAATTATTCACAAAGGAGTGGGGAAAATCCTAGGGTAGAGGATCAGTCAAAGAGATAGGCTAGAGAGGGGAGCAACCATCAAGGTTAGCTCATTTGTACAGTCACTTTTTTATCATTGCCTAATTCTTTTATACAGATATACATTTATGGGATCCTTTTTGATAGCCTCGTGGATATTTTATTTTTTATCGATATACATACACTGATTTGGATATTGTATCATGACAGGTATTTTTTGATATATATATGAAATGGATTTGATATGATGTGATGTGTTCATTTTATTTCATGCTTATGAATGTATGGATGCACTTTGACATGATGATGTGACGTGCTTATATACTATCATGTATGCATTCAATTATTTTATTTATGGTTATGTGATATGTGATGATAATATGGGATGAATGGATGCAATTTTATGGAATGGATCCAATGTTGTATTCTTTTTCATTATCTTTTTCAAGATATGCCATGGATGGATGATATGATATGCTTATGTGATGTGTATGCAAATTATATGGATGCATTTCTTTTAGTGTATTTTCTAATGCATTTTTTTATGAGATGATGTATGCATATGGATGTATGGATGGATAATGCAAATTTTCATGCTTATGATATGATAATGTGATGCATATTAATAATATGTGTGCAACGATTTAGGATGCTTAGAATAACAAATCTATATTATTCATCGCAACTTAAATGATAATGATGATGCAAGATGTATGCCTTATGATATGTTATGATTATGTTGTGTTGATGTTTTGCAGATGTAGGATGGATGCATTGATGATGTTTTTGTTGACTGTCATGAGACTAGGTTAGCACAGAGAGAAGATAGAAGAAGCAAGATTATTTGACCATTAATTTTGATGATTGCTTCAAAAGATTCAACAAGTCTATGATCCACCGAGACTTTATTAGAGATGGTGATGAGAAATGCATGATGATGATGATGATGATGATGATGATTATTATTTTCTCATATCTTGGGATTGGGATTTTTCGTTGTTCCTTATTGTTTGATATAACATGGACATGATGCATCAAGGTATTGATAACCAGGATGGTGTTGTATCTAGTGTAATGGACTTTGACTCTACAAGTAGATAGGATAGTTCTTGTTCATACCTTGACATATGGAAACCTCATTGGAATGTAAGTTAGAAGCTTAGAATATATTAGACCAAAGCATACACAATAGTCAACAGCGTACTCCAAACAACTTCCCTACACACAACTAAGCAAGTATGCACCAAAATTATTTTACAAGAGTATCCATAAGCACAGCAAACAAAAGATAATGATCAATGCCCCATTCCTTTCTCTCTAAGTCATTTTGATATACATCATCGAGAGGTCCTCAAAATGGGTCAATAAGATAAATCATAAGAAAAGATCAAAGACAAACAATCAATGTTATCTATATCTCTTGCCAGTTTAATTTAGCTAAAGTGATTTCTAATGCTGATGTCCATTGCAAGAAGGATACATCCTAGGACATGATGATCAAGGGTTGTTTGATGTAGGATGATGATGAGCTTTATGATAATTCATTGATATAAACTCCACTGACTTGCTTAACTATGGTTTAGACTTTAGATTTTGACACTTAGGTTCTCACTTTATGACTTGTGATACTTGTTTTCTATTTGTGTTGCCAAAGGTTGTAGGCGATGATCAATTTACTATGGGAAAAGGTTTATTGCGGGTGAAATTAAAATGGGATGGATGATTTTGGGGTTTTTTTTGGAATATTTCTATGTTTTTGGTGTTTTTGAAAATGTTTCGAGGCTATTTTTGGTCTTTTTGAAAATTTATGTAAATGTTTTGGTTTTCGATTATTTGAGGTTGTTTAGGGTTTTTCTCCAAGATATTTGATGTGTTTAGGGTTTTTTGAATATTTGGATATTTTTGGATTTTCTGAATTTCAACCAAGAACCTAACCTAAAAGACCTATCCTAGGGGCCTCGGGGGTTGATCAAAGATAATCCTTGCCTATGTTATACACGCAGAGACCACGTAGTTTGACCAACTCGACTTATTGAAGATGAGAGATGAATAGTTGATGGGATGCCATTTTATTATGACGGACTCCTAAAGATTGACCTAGGGTGTCTCAGGGGCACATCAATGATGGTATTGCCTATGTTCAATCTTAGAGACTTGTAGTTCGACAAGGTACTATTTTTGGATTTTTGATTTTTAACCTTTTTAGGGTTTTTGATATGTTTTGGATGTTTAGAATTTTGACTTTACAATTTTTGAATGTTTTTGGATTTTAGCTGTATAGGATTTTAAATGTTTTTGGATTTTCTAATGAACATTTTACGAATGTTTTTGGGATTTTTGAGAGATGTCAAATAACCTTAAGATATGCAAGAACCCAATATGATCCATAACAAATTGCCCCTAGTGTGATATGATAGACTACCTAGATATAGGCATGAAAAACTGACCTTAGGAATATGCCAAGTAGTACTAAAGGGGATATGATACTTCACAACATCAAGCTATGATACAAATGCAGATGGGTGATGGAATAAATAGGATGGATGAGGTGACAGATGGATGGTGGGGAAAAGAATGATAAGATAAAGAGCCAAAGAATACATGGAGGTACTTTATTTACACAAGGCACCTATTTGCTAGGTTTTCACCAAGGTACTTTCCCAAAGCATCACCGAAGTGGTTTTCACTAGAGGACGATTGTTTTTCTTTACTTTTTTCAATACTTTTTCTTATTTTTTTGGATTTTGATCTTTTTTTTTTTTTTTGTACTTCATATTTTACACCCTTCAAGACTAGGCATAAAAAATTTTAAGATGCAAGTTGTTGGTTGGCTCCTCCAAGGGTTTACCTTCAGGCGTTGAAAATTGGTGTGCTCCTAATCCATAGCTTGCTATGATGATAAAGGGACCCAACCAATTAGGCTCAAACTTTCCTTTACTGTCTTGATCTGAAAGATTTTTATGATTCTGCTTTAGGACAAGATCCCCTACCTGGAAAGACCGATATTTGATCTTCTTGTTATAGCTCCATTTCAGTTAGTTTTGATACACTTATAAGTGATTAAGAGCACCAAGACGATGCTCTTCCAAGAATTCTAGCTCATTCAACCGGGATTCTTTGTATTCTTCATCGATTATTAGGTTATGTAGTGACACTCGCAGTGATGGGAGCTCAACCTCAATAGGTAAGATGGCTTCTGATCCATAGACCAGGGAGAAAGGTGTTGCACCTGTTGCCATGTGAATACTAGTTCGATAGGCCCAAAGAGAGAGATTTAACTGTAGATGCCAATCACAGCCAGCTTTATTGACCATTTTCTTCAGGATTTTCAGAATGGTCTTGTTTGTAGCCTCAGCTTAACCATTGCCCAGGGGGTAATATGGGGTAGAGAATTAGTGTTGGATGTTGAATCTTTGACATAGATCTTTCACATCCTAATTCTTGAAGGGTTTTCCATTGTCTGAGATAAGGGTTTGTGCAACACCATAATGGCAGATTGGGTAATTCAAGATAAACTTGGCAATTTGCTTCCCTATTATGTAGGTCATATGAATGGATTCGACCCACTTGGTAAAGTAATCAATGGTTGTTATGATGAACTTATAGCCATTAGATGAGGTTGGAGTAATCTTTCCTATGAGTTCAAGTCCCCACTACGAGAAAGGCCTAGGTAGGTTGCAACTCCTGAGCTAGAGCATGAATCAGATCTCCATGTTGCTGACTCTGAACACACTTCTATACATACTGATGGGCTTCTCTTTCCATGGTTGTCCAGTAGTACCTCATCCTCAATAATTTCTTAGCTAAATCCATACCACTAGAATGGGAACCACATATTCCATCATGAACTTCTATTAAAGCAGCCAAGGCTTCCTCTTGGTTAAGACATCATAGTAATGTTCGATGCTTCAGCGGTATAGGGTATCACCTAGGATCATGAATCAGGATTCCTTCTTGACAAAGGTATTTTTAAGGTTTGAGGTGATATCAGATGGGAGGATTCCTCTACTAAGGTAGATAAATATGTCATGATACCATGAGGATCCAGGACCAACAATGACACATGCGAATTCAGATTCAGGGATTTTGAAAGTTGGTACGAGAAGTTGTTTTACCAAGAATTCGCATTAGAGGACGCTGTTCAGCATGTCTAATAATGATTCGATTGTTGCCATGGCATATGCTGCTCTATTGTTCATGCGAGAAATTTTCTCAAAAGTTATATCTATGAAAAATTCCTTGAGACTTTCTACCATCTTCTTATAAGGAGTAAGTTTGTCATCCTTAGTTTGATAGTCATCATTGACTTGGTTGATAACTAGCTATGAGTCTCTATAGACTTTCATCTCTTATATTTTCCACTGAACTACTATCCTTAGACCTATGTTTAGGGATCCGTACTCAGCAATGTTGTTAGTACATGGGAATGATAGCCTATATGACTTTGGGATGCAATCACCTTGACGGTTGATGAAAATAATACCTACTCCTAATCCATGTTGGGTGAACAGTCCATCAAAGTACATCTTCCATTGAGTTGTGAGATTGATAAGGAACACTAATTCATTAGGGAACTCAGATATCAATGGGTTCTTCACATAGATAGTGCATCTTCTAGTTGGTTTGCAATCACTTGTCCTTTGATTTCCTTATGCTCCACATACTCTATGTCAAATTTAGTTAATATCATTACCCATTTAGCCATTCACCTAGTGAGAGTTGCTTTGGATAACAAGTATTTCAATGGGTCAATCTTTGTAATAAGTTTGATTTGATGTGATAGCATGTAGTGTCTAAAATTTTTTGAAGAAAAAACTACTACTAAGCATGCTTTCTCAATGGGTGAATAGTTCATTTCATATCCCACCAAGGTCTTGTTGATGTAATAGATAGCCCTTTCCTTTCCATTTTCATCATATTGTGCTAAAAGAGCTCCTAGTGCTACTAATGTTGCTAAGATATACAAGATCATTGGTTTGTTTATTATTGGTGGCATGAGCATTGGTGGTGTTAATAGATAGTATTTGATCTACTGGAAAGCTTTGTCACACTTCTCATCCCACTTGTAATTTATTCCTTTATGGAGAAGATGTGAGAAAGGATGGGATTTATCTGATAGTTGTGTTATGAACCTTCTGATGGACTACAATATTTCTTGTAATACCCTCATCTACTTCAGTGTTTGTGGTGGTTCCATGTATAAGATTGCTTTTACCTTTGTTGGATCAATTTCTATCCCTCTTTGTGAGACAATATAGCCAAGATGTTTCCCTGATGTAACCCCAAAGACACACTTTTTTGGATTCAATCGTATCTTGTATTCTTCAAGTCTGTCAAAGATGGGTCCCAAGACTTCTATGTACTCACTTATTTTCTTTGATTTTTCCAAAATATAGTCCACATAATCTTCAACTATTTTTTGGATCATCTCATGAAAGATGAGGGTCATTTCTCTTTGATAAATTGCTGCTGCATTTTTCAACACGAATGGCATCATGTTCCAGCAATATGTCCCCCATGGACAAGTGAATTTAGTTTTTTGTTGATCCTCCTTGGAAATCATGATTTGATTATAGCCTAAAAAACCATCCATGAGTGATAGCTTTTCATGCCCAGTTGTTAAGACTATGAGGTTGATGTTAGGAAGTGGGATGTCATCCTTTGGGCATGCTTTGTTTAAGTCTCTGAAATTCATGTAGATTTTGATGCCCCCAATGGGTTTTGAGACTAGTACCAGGTTTGAAACCCACTCAAGATAATCTATCAGTTGGATTAATCCAATGTCAAGAAGCTTTTGTAACTCAAGTTTCACCAAAAGTGCTATCTAAGGGTTCATCTTCCTTAATTTCTATTTCACTCATTCGGCTTCAGGATAGAATGCTAAATGATGCACAACCACTTCTAGATCGAGCCCTAGCATATCTGTGTATGACCATGCAAAGTTATCTCTTCACTCTTTTAGGAACACTGCTAGGTTCTTCTATTCTTTATCCAACAAGGATTTAGCATAGAAAGTTATCTTTGGTTCCTCTTGTGTTCCCACATTGACTGGAGTGGCCTTTTTTGCTAGTACTGCTAACTTTTTTGGATGCATTGCACTAAGGGGGAGATTGAATCCTTCATCCTTGGGCACCTAAGAGAGGTTTTCACCTTTGAATGTGTCCTTTTTTTTTACTATTTTAGGATCAAAAAGTGTCACTATGTGGTTTTCACTCAGAGATCTACATGTTAGTTGCATTTTACCAATTTTGCAACCAAAGGACTCAATTGTCTCCCCATAGTATGCCCCTGTGTCCAACTCTATGTCAAAACATGCTTTGTGATTTTCCCATGGTAAGTTGTCTCAAAGTCCCATGAATTCTGAGATCGCTTCATCATTTTCAAATAAATCAAGAATCGATGGTCCTTGTTGGTCCATGGAAATGAGTTGTGGGTATACTAGGCATATTTCACTTGGTTGATTGCTTGGATAAAAGGATGTAACAGATATCATGAAGAGGGATTTGTTTTCAAATAGGTCAACAACATCAAGGGGGAAATCATCTAAGGTTGTATCACGCAATGTCGGTAACCAAGAGGAAGCCTCAAATATTTTAGCGAAAGTACCTTTGCCAATAAGGGTGACCTTGCTAGTAGTACAACCTAGGCCAAGATTATTTAGTCGTTTCTCAAGAACAATGGGCTCTAGCAAACCATTATCATTTTTTCCCAGTTTCTCATTCTTGCTATAACCCATGCACTTCATCAGCTGCAAGCCTTTGTTATCATCTTCCATGGGAAGAGCAGGGACAGGTCGTTCATCCTAACAGAGGAGTTTAGTGACATATTCCTCATTGACATCTTCTTGGTTCAAATCTCCCCACTTGGTGAAGGTAGTAGCTACCATCATGATGGTTTTAGGATATTTATTACTAGATGTGGGTTTCCCATGAGATTTAGGAAAAATAGGTAGCTCTCCTAAGACAAAGGTATTCTTCATTAGCTTATAGTTCCCACAACCATCATCTTGGATCACTGCTTTAATGTCAAGAATGTTTTGTACAATGGGTTTTTTTTTTGCTAAAGTATATGCAAGGGATGATGGGTCAACAAATGAGGTATAAGGTGTAGGCCCTTCCTCATTCTTGGGTATTTGGGGTATCTTATAGAACTTGGCCTCAAGATTCCTACAGTAGTAAAAAAGCTCAAGATCTCCATGGATGGTAACTTCTCTTCCCTTGAAAGGAAACTTTACACATTGATGATAGGTCGAGGCTATAGCTTTTAAGGCATGGATCCATGGTCGACCAAGTAGGATGTTATAGGGAAGATCAAGGTCTAACACTTGGCATGTAGTTTCTACAATGATAGGTCTCACTTGGATGGGTAGTGCAATGATGCCTTGTGATACCCACTCTTGGTCACCATATGCTCTGATGGTGGTACTCTTTTCTTTCTCAATAGTATCCTCTGAATGGCCCAAGTTCTTGATCAACTGAAGGGTAGAAATATTCAAACTAGCACCTCCATCTACCAAGAATCTTTTGACCTTGTTCTTATGAATGATAACCTCAAGGTGTAAAGCACGGTTATGAGATGGTTGTGATAGTAGGTCTTGTTCTGAGAAGGTAATGAGATGATTAGCGATATTCCCTACCATAGCTTGAAACTAATCTGTATCAATATCCTCAAGGAAAAATGACTTGGATAAAGCTTTCTCTAAGATTTCCCTATGTGTGGGGGATAGCCTTAATAGTTCTAAGATTGATATATGTGCAGAAATCTTCTTAAGATGATATAAGAGATTTTAATTGCTAGGATTTGATGTTGGAAAAGTAGGTTGTGCCCTAGATTGAGATGGGACTCCTTGGACGGTAACTTTTCCACATCGTGTGGTGACTCCACACTCTGCACTAGGTCATTTGATGGTGATGATAGTAAAGACGCTATCATAGGAAGCAACCACATTGGAATAGGTATGTTGCACATTTGTGTAATCCTTAGCTTTCCCATTGTTGTTCCCTTTGCTATGATCTAGCATGGGATTCTTGTATATCTTAAGATCATGATTCCTTGCTAGAACCTCAATAGATATGGTGTCATTTTCTATGAGGTCTTGGATAATATTTTTGAGCCTCGTGTAGTTTTTCATTTTGTGTCCTTTGATTTTGAGAAAGTCACAAAGATCATTTTTGTTGTACCAGTATGGTTTCTCTTGGAGTTCTTGGTAGTTTTCAAAGTTGGGAAGTGTTATCAAGTTTTACTCTACCAACTTCTTCATGATGGTTTCGATGGGTTCGATAACTATGTGTACTTGCATTTAGGATAGTTGTTCTTGTTAGGGGTTCGCCTTTGTTGCATTTTAGTGTTATTGATTCGATTGTTCTGAGGAGGTGTTTTTTTCTACACAATCAGTTGAATGTTAGAAACTTGATTGTTGTTTGGTCTAGAAGCAATTAGGACTACCTTAGCATCTACCACATTGTCATTTGTTATATTCTTGTTCTTAGCCGAGGCTTGTCATTTGAACTAGTTGATGGGTGATTGTCTTTGTAAGCTTGGGTATTCCCATGTGATATTAGAGCTCTCTCAATGTTAAGGGCTCTAGGGACAAGCTCGTCATAAGATGTGATACACTGCATTTTCAAGTGAAAGGATAGATCCAGAACTAGATTTTCTATGATGATCCCCACTTATTGTTTATTAGGAAGAGGCCACTTGCTCTTACTAGCTCTTTGTCTCCACCATTGTAAGAAATTAATGAAAGATTCTCCTTTGTTTTGTCTGAGAGTGTACAATTCCTCTAGACTTACATCCATTTCAAGGTTAAAGGAGAAGTTATCAATGAATTTATCAGTAATTTCTTGAAAAGTTTTGATACTGGGAGGTAGGTGGGAAAACCAATCCATGGCAGGACCTGTTAAACTTCAAGGGAAGATGCACATTAAATAAGAATCATTGTAGGCCATCTCCATACACATGATGTTAAATTCCTTGACATGATCCATAGGACTTCCTCTCCCTTTGTATCTATCAAATTTGGGGATTTCAAAGTCGGGAGGGAATGGTATCATTGCAATGTTTCGATCAAATGGATAAGGACATAGATTATGTGTATGGGTCTTATTTGTCTTACAAATTTGAAGGTCCTGCATTTCTTGGGATAGCACCTAAACTGTGATGCTAGATCATCTTGCAGTTTTGGTGGAGGAACAAATTTTGGGATGACAAATGATTTGTATGTAGGATTTTGATATGATCAAGTGTTGTATGGGGTGTATGGTGGTGTAGGATATTGTGAAAGTGATTGTGGTGTTGATGTATATGTTTCGAACATGTTTGTATTGACGATGTTTTGTTGAGGATTATAGCAAGAACTTGGTTGTTGTTGTTGTTGTTGAGCATACTGTTGAGCTAGTAAGGCTTGTTGTTGTTGCCGAGCTACAGGGGCTTGTTGTTAAGCTTGTTGTTGTTGGGCTTTTTTTTGTTGTTGTGCTACTAGGGCTTGTTGTTGGACTTGTTGTTGTTGGAATGCTAAGGTTGCTTGATGTTGTTGTTGTGCTAAAGCTACTTCTTGTTGTTGTTGTTGTGTTGCTAAGGCTACTTCTTGTTGTTGTTCTACTAGGGTGGATTGTTGTTATTGTTGCTAGCTATGCTGGTAGGGTTGTTTGTTGTTGTTGTGCTGCTAGGGTTGCTTGTTGTTGTTGCTACTTTTGTTGTACTACTAGGCCCACTTTTTTTTGTTGTTGTTTTTCTTATTGTGTTGTTAGGGCTGCTTCTTGTTGTTGTTGTTGTATGGCTTGCTGATATGCTTTTTGTGCTTGTTGTAAAGCTAAGGCATGTGCTTGTAATGTAGGATCAGTTGGTTGTTGGGACATCTATGATGGATTGGGAGTGTTGATGTTTTGAGCGGATAGCAGATTACTGATGAGATGTTGAAGGTTACCTTGGTTTAACATCCCTTGTAAGATAGTGGATTGAGGTGGAGGAATGTAAGTTTGAGGTCCCAATTGATTTTGCATGGTAAAGGGGACTATGGGAAATGATTAGGATGATTTCATTAGATTTTGCAATGGTAATGACACACTAGGACCTTCAATCCATTGATCAAAAATATTCCATTGTCCCATTTCTTGAGGATTTCCTTGTGTTAGAGATTTAAACAAGGTATTACCTAGGTTGGTGGGATTCATGAATAAGGGATTGTTTTGAGATGGGTTGATTATGGATGGGATGGATGTGTTTTGCGAAGCAAATGGTATGGATGAACCAATTGGAGGATTGGGTAGATATGTCCTAATTTGCATTAAGGGTTGACTCTTTGGTATGGTATTGGCATGCCCTTGTGTGTTGTTTTGAGACACTTGGTCCACACTACTTTGCATGATGATGGGAACAGTTGTGGTACTTATGGGTATGCATGAATAGGGGTTTCCTCGATATGTGGAGGTTGTTGTGGAGTAATGAAGTTCAAGGGGTTTATATGGATGTTTGGGATCTTCAAGAATGGGAGGAGCACCAAAGATAGGTGTCCAATTAGTGGTTTGGGATGGAGGATTGGTATCAAGGGTACCCAAAAGTGTGTTCCTTTCAAATGGAAGAGTTAGACCAAAGTCTTTGGAAAGACTAGTTGCAAGACTAGGAGTGGATGTTTGATTTAGCCCTAGTGATGGAGTTGTCAAGCCTTGTGTCAAATTTTGTGCAAAAAATGATGGGGAAATTGGAGCCATGTTTTCAAAGGCTTGATGTTCCATGATTTCCTCCCTAATAAGTTCAAATGGATCATTTGTGATGTCTTCAATCTCATATGGTCCTGACGGAGATGATGGTTGTTGTGATGGGGTAACTTGACTTCTCGGGTCAAATTCTAGAGGATTTGAATCACTTGAGGTAAATGTGACTTTGGTTTTCTCCACGATTCTCTTGTGTTGTGATCTTTTGTTTGCCATAAATTTTGGGTCACCTTTGGGATAGTTGTGTTGGGATTTGTAATGTTTGAACTCTCTAGTTGACTCAAATTTACGTAGGAGGGATGCTCTAAGTCTTTTTGGAGCAATGATGATAATGGGAGATGAAAAGGTGGGTGATGTGGAGAGTGGTCTTTGAAAAATTTTGGGTACAATACTTTTGACTTGAGTTTGATGTTTTGATGTTAGGATAAAGGATGTTTATGAACTTGGAAATCTTTAGGGTAGACTCGTGACCTTCCAGATAAACTAATTCAAAGATGATAACTAACTTAACTAAGTGCATGGAAAAGGATACATTTCACATACAGAGTAGCTAAGTTAGGGGTTGGTTTGATAGATGTTCAAGTCCAAAAGTATTGGTGTATTCAAAAATTTTGCAAAGTTTAGTGAAGTGAAGGATGAATTTTGATGAAGGGGTGAATGGAATGTTTGACCCAATGTTGACTTAAAGTGAACCTTTGTTTGATAAGACCAAGGTGGTGAGAAACATTATAGACCTCTAAAGCTTTCAAATCCTAAAGACCCGATGTTTTAGATAGGTTTGTTATCATGGAAAAGACCTAGTTTTTGACCGAAAAAGAACATATATAATTCTGGATTGTTCCTTGAAACACGTTTATAGAAGTAGTATAACAACTTGGTTCTATTTTGGTGAAGTGTTGCAAGATGTTTTTTTGAGAGATTTTGGAGTAAGATTTCTAATTTTAAAATGATGACATGTAGACCTTCTCTTGGGGATTCTAATTTTGCATGAGATCATTTAGAGAAGTCTAAGTCTATGGAAGAAAAAAGGATATTTATTGCCACGCGGGTGGTGGTAATAATAGTAGGTGTAAGATCAGGTTGTTCAATGAGAGCAATCGATCTCCAAATGGTCATGTGGGATTCAATTTTTCAAGTTTATCTTGCTTAAGTGAGTTTATTTTACCACAAAAACTTGTCTTGATTATGTTTTCAAACTAAATGTCTATGTCCCAAACATCATAAATTTCACAATGTCCATTTTGTGAAAATCATAAGGTTGAAGGCATAGTTTCTTATGTTGACTTTGGAAAATATGGATTAAGATATAAGTCAAGATATTTAGAAATATCTAAGGATAGAAATCCTTAGGACAAGCATTAATATCAAGTATTTTTCAAAAGGTATCCATATTTAGACCAAAGGGTTTGAAATTTTGAGGAAGATAGAAAATGTTTGTTTGTAATGTTTTGGAACCAAGTAATGTATTAAACTGGCTCATAATCATTTACAATCCTAGGTTAAATGGCCATACTTGTTGAGTCCCCACTCATATTTCTCCAAACACTAAGACAATGTGAACAATTAGAGATTTGGTGGCATTGGCTCCCCTCCACGACACATACTTCTCAGGACCACCAAATCTCAAAATCCTAATGATCCTAAGGGTTTTTCTATTTCAATAATGAATAGTACAAATGTGGGGCAACTTCATAATGACCGTTCTTGCACCAACAAGCACTAAGGAATTTTGGTAACTAAACAATTTGGTTCTTAGTAACAAATTGAGAACACCCAGCTGTATACAAACCCACTTTGCCACTTAAGGCATGGTACTAGGTGCAGTATGTTATTTAGTCTAGGATAGAAGGTACTTTCTCATGATTTCCCAACCTTTAATATAGCCCGCTAGTAAATATGCTTGTAAGAACTTGCCTATGAGTTTCATGTTGCGGGGTGTATCTCATAGTAAGTCCTCTCTTAAGGGGGACACAAATCATAAAGGTGTACTTAAGTATTTCTCTTCACCCAAGATCGCACAAAGTGCAAGGGGATTGGATACACACTACAAGTGTGTCACAGCAAAGCAAACACTCATTCATTTTACCCTCTAGAGCTAAGATGAATTCATTTTATGCACCAAACGAAATGTTAAGTTGCCTTGTTCAGTTTTAAACCCAAAATACAATGATGAAATGAGGGTTCAATTTTAGTCCCATTTGAGCATTCTTTTTAAACCCAAATGAAAATTAGTGAGGTCCTAGAGCTTAAAAGAAAAAGCATAAGAAATTGGGTTATAATTGCCCCAAAGCAACAAACGCTTGTTACAATCATAAGATCTTAAGATGAGAATGCTTCTTCACTTTAACTTTGTGTCATCCAATCCTGCATAACCCCGTTAGTCTAAAAACCAAAACAACGTTAGAGGCATGTTAGAAATCTGGTGAAGTAAAAAAATTAAAACACATGCTAAAAAATAATCATCAAATTTCTTACCAGAGTTGGGTGTCGCTATTCATGATAGCATCACTTTGGTGAACTAGGGCATCACTCTGGTGAACTTGGGTGTCACTCTGCAGAGAAACCAATGATGACGATGGCGTCGCTATTTGGTTGAGCATTGTCATTTACAAATCTTCGATACCTCTAGAAAGTATTAGTGTCATCATTTGTTTAATCAGTGTCGGTATATTAAATAGGCATCGTTGTTTTAGATGACAATAGCATTGCTATATGGCAACACCTAGAGAAGGCATTGCTAAAATTGTTTTGGGCGTCACTGTATCCTGCCAAAATCAGAAAAAATGGAATTCAAGATAGAAATTGATTAAATTTGATCAATTTTTCCCTCCTAGCGCCAAAATGTGATCGAGGATATTAGGATGGGTTGATTATGCTTGATCCATGAAGAATCAAAGCATAACAAAGCCACTAATTCCCAATCTAAATAGGATCAATCAAATTGAAGTTAAACTAGACATTCATTAAAACAAAGCATTCTAAACTACGAAAGCGTTAAAATGTCTACTCTAACCCATTCAAAACTTATCTCGTTTTGGGAATGGTGTCACATTGATGTGAGATGTGAATGAAAACATGATTTTAATCCAAATGAACATAATGAAAAAGCTAATCTAACATGACCTATGCTAAAATGATTCAGATATACAAATGCTAAGCTAATCTAAATGAGATTTAAACTAAAAAGATTCAAACCCTAGTTATCTAATTAGCTAAATGGATGCATTATGGAAGCCATTAATGGAAGCTAAGCTATTATGCAACTAATTTAAACTAAAATATGCTAAATGTGTGCAAAATATGAGTGTGAGTGTGAGTGATTTCAACAACATAAATTTTCTATTTGAAAGATGGATCCATTTGTCTCCAAATAGTGAACTATTTATAAGAGAGCAAATGAGAAATGAAGGGTTGAGATTGAAAAAGCTAATCAATGATCAAGGATGGAGGAATTTGGAGGCATGGATCATGGATTCTCATCAACATGTGAGAATGCAAGATGAGATTTAATAAATGGTTCTCAATCCTTCAAACAGGCACACTTTTGACCTGTACAAGAGGTCAAAAGTTAACTTGCACAAGAAGTCACAAGTTAACTTACATATGAAGCTAAGTGAGAATATTCCATTTTTCAAATGATTTGAGGAGAGAGAATTTCTTTGAAATATTATCATAGGTGAGGAAAAAGGATATTTTGCAAATTAAAATAAAGTTTAATTGTGCAAAAGGGGAGGGAATATTCCTTTAGAATATTCCCTTGCAAGTGGAGGGGAAGAATTTTATTAGTTAATAATTAATAATTAAACAAGGTTAATTATGCAATTAGGGGAATTAGAAGAATTTAGTGATATCCATTAAATTAAATGATTTAATGAATGGGGGAAAGGTGGAATGACATTTAATTAAATAACTTAGGGTTATTTAATTAAATAGGAGGACTTAGGGATTTAAATTAAATAGTTTAATTTATTCTATTTAATAGGATGAAATGTTAGCGTGAAAAGGAGGAATTAACCTGATTAAATGAATTAGATTAATAGATGAAGATGATGTACTTAATTAAATAGATGGGCTAGTTTAATCAATTAAGCAAAAAGAGGATGGATTTCAAGATGAAATGATGTTAGTATACCTGATTCGAGTGTATGATATCATTCAGGACATCTTTGTGAAATTTGTGTCAACTACTCTTGAAGTAACAAAAATAGTCACCCTCCTAAACATTGTCGAGCATGGGGAGGAACCTACAAGAAGAAAAAAGGAATCATCTATTACATAAAGAAATCAATAACTAGACAGTTAAAAGAACAACAAATATGACTCAAGATTGGTGCCATTTTGGGACATGGTCACCCAAAGTGGTCACAATTGTCTAGTTTTGATAGGGATGCCATGAATTTTGAAAAAAACATCAAAACAATATAAAATACTAACGAAAATCATAGGGAGGTATGAAAAACTCACCATTGATATAATTACACCTTTTGCGACCTCTGTTTGCAAGACCTCAAGTCTCAAGGGCGGGTATGGTCATCGACTCGGCATCTTTTCTCCTCTACACAAAGGTATCTCTCTTAGAATCTTCAAATAGTATAATTGAAAATGATGGTCAAAAAGTTTGTTTTAATCTCACATATAGTACTAACACATATCACTTAATTCACCACAATGGGGGCTAGCGAACTCCGATTTTGATGCTATTTATTGTGTTTGATTTATAGTTTTTTCCTTGATCATATCCTATGTTTATTGATAGTTGGTGTATTGATCTCATGACCCTATCACAAGAACTTTTTTTATCACTAAGCCTAAAAAATTTATGCGGTCAGATTGCTACCCTAATTCCACCTCCATAAAGCAAGTGGAATCAAGGGGCATACATATACCCTCAAATTTGGTTCTCCTCAGAAGCTAACATGATTTTTTGAAAGTAAAAGATGATTTTGAATAGCTAACAAATTAGTTTTTTAGGATGGGGTTCCTAACATTGTGGTTTTGTAGATGACTACATTGGGGGCTTCATTCTCCCATTCACAAATGAATCATAATATCCATATGAGCATCCTTTTTATATAACATGATTTACTTTCAATACTATAGCTTGCATATGAATGTAGTGTCATATGGTCGCTAAAGTGGGGGCTAAATGTAGCATTAGAAATTGTACTCCCTTGTAGGTAATAATATAATTTCACACTTAGTTTGGACCTATTTTAGTGACCTTTGAATTTATGCATTTTTAACATCTCCTAACTAGGTCCTAATCTCCTAAATTATGCATTTTGATGCCTATTTTACCATTTTGCAAGAAATTGCAATATTAAACAAATGTCACCAGTTAATATTGTGCCTCTAATTCTTTGTGACCTAGAAAATAGGGTCAGGACCCATACATCGTAGGGTGTATCTAGGTCCCCCTATTCTAGAACCGAGGACCAATTTTTAATATGTTGATGATGACATTTTAACATTTAGAATTCAAATTTCAAATGTCGGCTTTTAGGATCTAATTTTTGGGAAATTAGAGAAGTGCCTATAAATACCTAGTCTTTTCACTATTTCAAACTAGAAATCAATAAGGAAAAAAAAAGAGAAGCCAAAGATTAGTCTGTCACATTTAAATTAACAAGTTTTCAAGCTCATTTATAGATTTTGATCAAGCCTCATGTCATGATTGAAGATTGATGCCAATAGAAGAGCATAATGGATTATAGGTTTGGGAGATGCATTTGGCCATTTCCTTCAACCTAATGAATTGTTTCCTAGTGTTCTCATCTTCAATATTCATCCTATTTGCAGCCTCAAGCAAGGTATTTCAGATTTCCTAACGGTGTTTTGACTTTCTCTTAGGTGGATCTTGTCATTTTAATGTAGGAATTCTTCTCTAATACACTTGAGTAGGGTTTTATGCATTTTTATCTCATAACAACCTTAGAGACACTTAAGGTTAGGGCACACACACACTATTATTAATCAATTTTAATGGCTATTATGGAGGTAGAAATACTAAAATAGGGTTTTTACTGAGGAAAACTCCTATATAGCCACCCCCATCTATTTTTCTTTTTTATTGTAGGTACGCATCCAAAGACGAAGGTTTATAGGACAAACATTAGAGAGAAGACAAAGAGCTACAGGATCAAGTTTTGAGATTCAGACAAGGCCTACAAGGAACCATACTCCCCTGGGTGACTAAGTCCCCCTATGCATCCCAGATCTATTTTTTTATGATAGGTACACATCATTTTACAATTCCCAAGTTTGCTTGCAATTCACTATTTGTGTTTATCAATCATTGAAATATGGAAATTTTCATATTAGGACACATAGTCTAATTAGGTTAATCACAGTAAATCAATTCTAGTATATTTATAAGGGTCAAAAGGATAAGATCCAAATCTGATTGACTCACCTTCATAGTTGAAATTCAATCTAAACACCCTATTGATTTGCATCCTAATGTACCTTTGAAAACAGAAGAGATTCATCCTAGGTTTAGACAATAAACTTAGGGTTCCTTTTTTCTTATGTTACAAGGTAACTGAATGATGTTGTTGATATTGTTGTAATTCAAAAAATCATCCCAAAACATATTAGGAAATTGAACCCTAAGGCTCCTCTTCACCAATAAAATAACTAAACAAAAATGTGATAGTGCTGACTAATTCCTTTTTCTTTTGTACTCTGAAGACATCCTTTTCAACAAATTATATAGAAAATTGGGAGTATTCACATGCTTCCATGGCGTAAATGACTTAGCAATTTAAAATGAATTGTATACAATAGTGACTATCTTCCATCGCATGTTAAGTATTTGACAATATAGGCAACTACAAAGGCCCAAATCCAAGGTAATGATAAGTGTTTGGTACCTTGTGAAGAAGAGACCAAGTTTTCTCCTACCAAGGAGAATTAATTCCTAGTTGTGATGGCATCTTCTCTCATTGGAAACTCTTCTCCCACACTTGGAATACTAGAAACTTTAGCTACAATAGCTTCGAATGCATCTACTCTCAAACCCCTGAAAAATGCCTCATCATTTTGCAAGGCACTAGTAAATTGCTAGGTCATCACTTCATTAAATTTTGTAAGTCTCAAGAATTAGTCCAACTAGCAAGTTTGCTAGAAGATAGGAAGAAATTTTTTGTCTTCCATTAGAAAACTATGTGTTGTTGGTTACCTTCTCATAATTTCACCCTTGTTGCAATGCTTCAATCCGTGGTCACTCACTAGTTTTACTATGATCTATTTTTGTTCTGTCACCCCAAGTATACTACTTCTGCTATGGTGTATGCTATATTACTCAATTGTATTTCCCAATTATGTTGTTAAATACCTTTCTCTCTCCTCTAAACTCTCAATTTCTTGATAATTGTAGAAAATGAAATGGAAAAAATTTTGAAAACAAACAAAAACTAAGGAATGTAGCCTTGAATACCCCTCCCCCCAACTAAATTTGCTAAGTATCTTCACTTAGCATGTATATATTGGGTAGAGTCATAAATTAGAAGTAGTGGAAATTGAGACATGAGATTTAAATGCATGTATGAATGATAAATATACATAAAACTAGTAAATTTTCAATGATAATTATGGTATTCAAAGTATAGAGTACCTATAGGAATTTTTTGAATTGAAATATGACTCGTGTGAAGTAGTTGAATGTCGTTGTAACTTGATTTAAAATGACATGTCGTGATTGTTATGAACTATGAGAAATTATGGTTTGAAGTGTAACGTAGTATGTGTGTGAAATGTGGAAATGGTTTTGGAATGATGAATAAAAAAGGTTGCACAAAGTACACTATGGGTGAAGTGAAATTTATTGCACAGTATGATAGAATAAAAAGGTAATATGATGGCTACATGTTGATGGAAGGAATAAGCTACATGCAATGAATTGAATTTGTATTGCTAAACATGTGGATGGAATTATGGATATGCAATTGATATGGGTGTATATGTAATGACAGATAGGCAAGTGGTATGGGCTCATGTAGTAACAGGTCCCTTCTATAGTTTTTTTGCTTAGGGGCATGATGTTGTAGGTCCCTTTCTGCTTCTACTACTGGCTCATAAAAGGAAGATTAATGTCACTTGTGCAGTGTGTGCATGTGAGATGTGTGATAGAATTATACCTATGAAATGACAATTGGTGAGTTATGTAGTTCGTTTGCTGATATTTCTGATGAACTACTTGTTGATTTTAATGAATTTTGTATCTTTGGCTCAAATTGGTGTTGTAGTGATAAAAGGAAGTCATCCTTCTATAATGACCATTTATAAAGCTTTAATCTAGGGCCATTAACTAACAATGAAAACAATACATCATTAATTATTTGTAACTATACTGCTTCATTTGGAAATATTATTTTTATTTCATATGGCCCAAGCCATCTAGTCTATAGTTTTCCCTTGTAATCTTTATACCCTGAATCATAAAGTAAAGCCCAATCACCTACACTAAATTCTTTGGTCTTACTAAATTTTTTGTACCAACACATTTTTTGGTTCTAGATGAGTTCAATATGGTGTATTGCTTCCATTCTTATTTCATCCAAGGCATTGAGGTTATGCACCTCTCCTTTTGTGTTTTTGAAAATCCATGCCCAATTTGACTATTTTCCTCAGATTTTTTTATTTGAATTATATTCAAAGTATTGTCTTTTTACCATACACCAATTCATATGGTGTAAAACTTTTTGTTGTCTTCTAGGTTGTCTTGTAATCCCAAACTACTTTAGGTAACCTGGCTACCCAATCCTTCCTATAGAGTTTCACTATTTTTGTGAGGATGTTTTCAATTTCTTTGTTAATGACTTCCACTTGACCATTTTCTTGAGGGTGATAAGGTGTATACTTTTTATGTTTGACCTCATATTCTTGCACTATTTTTGTGATCAAATTTGATGTAAATTGTGGCCCTTGGTCTGTGACTATTTCTCTAAGAACACCATATCTTGTGAAGATATATTCATAGAGAAACTTTACCACATTCCTATCCCTTACAAATTGCAAGGATTTTACCTCCACCCATTTGGTAAGGTAATCAATATGAACAATATGCATTCTTTGTTATTTTATGTTGAGGAGATGGGACCAATGAAATATAGACCCCATTTATCAAATGGTGCTATTACTAGCTATGGTTGTAATGGAATTTCATCCATTTTTGTTGGACTTCCCATTCTCAACATTTATCACAACTCCTTATGTATTTGAATGCATCTTTATGAAGTATTGACCAATAATAGCCAGTATTCAAAATATTGAGAGTTGTCATATTTGTTGCAAAGTGCCCCCCATAAGGTTCATCATAGCATGCTCTAAGGATATCATATACTTTATCTTCCTTGATGCATCTTCTCCTTATATTTCCAGGCCTTGTGTAAAATAAATATCCAGCTATTCATGAGTAAGGAAAATTTTTCTGAACTAATTGCCTCTTCCCACTTGGTGAGAGATATGGTGGTGTTTCCCTGCTACCAAATAGTTGGCTATGTTTGCATACCAAGGTGTATGCAGAGAAAAAATAGGTGATCATCTAGAAATGAATCATCTACAACATATTCTTCTAATTTGGTTGGCAGTATAGAGAGAAATTATGGTACTACATTGGATTTCCCTGGATTGTCTACAATAGTAATATCAAATTCTTGAAGTAGTAATGTTACCAAAATTTTGGTCACACCCTTCCAAAACCATGTCCACCCTTAAGAAATTTAACCATGCCAAAGTTGTTGCTTTTAAACTTGGTTTCTAAAACAATTTTGGGTGTTAATTAAGTTGTCACAACCCCTTTTCCACTTGACTATCTAGAAATTTTACCTTAAGTTGGTTTGCATTAGCCTATCATAAATTTTCAAAAAGATGTTAGGTCCCTGGATGGTTCTCATAACTCTAGTGCACACTAACGTAAGAAAGGAATTTAAGTGAAATTCAAGTTTACTTCAGCACTTTCATTAGGTTTTGAAACCTTTATTAGTTCCCAATAATGTTCTAAAAACCTAACTCATTCCTATGGTAGGCTCTTTTCCAAAATACTAAGTGTTTTCCTAAGGCTCTTTCTAAAAGTCCCTTACCAAAAATGTCTTAAACAGGATTTCAAGCCAGATCTTAAGAGAAAGCGGATAATGGGGTTGTTTCTAGAACTAAGGTGGACTTCGAAGGCATTTTAGAAACCTCGTTCAAGTCTGACATTTATTTATTAAAGCTATTTTGAGCTATCTTGAGTTATGTTGAGCTATCATCTCATTATTCAAAAGATATGATTTAATCATACTTGTCCTCAAAATAGCCATAAATTTGTGATATTTCTTTGTCAAATAGAGATCAACTAATCTCCTACAAAACGCTCATTCAATGAATTAGTAGTTGCAATTCTCCCAAGATTTGGTTTTCAAGAGTTGATGCCCATTATGATGTAATTTTTTTTTAAATGATTTGGTTGAACATTGAGAGGGTCTAAAACTTTGATCCCCCTTGCACTTTGATGTATGAGTGAGAATTGATCAGAATAAAGGATCAAATTTTGCAATTTTGATAATTTTTTGAAGGTGTTTGTTGTATTTTAGAAATACATTTGAATGAAGTAATTAACACTTATGAGTGAGTCTTTGAGCTTTGATAAGAGTCAAGATATTTCTTCTCTTTTTAGATGCAGTATTCATTTGTTTTTCATTCATGTATCTTTAGTAGATGTTAAGATTGCACTATGTTGAGTTAATTATATGTTGCTAGTAATCTAATCTTTGAGTTGTGATATTGGTAGCATAGTTACCTTTTTTAGTTCAGTTAATGTCCTATATTGATTTTCATCGCATTTTCTGCATGGCTATGGGAAAGTGATAGTTTACCTTTCCCACTTTCTAGTTAAAATTGTATCATTATCTTTATATTTCAGAAAATCTAAAAAAAATCACATCTTACAAGGGATCTGTACCTCTTAAAATTTAGAGGAAGATCACTAATGAAATGGTGATATCTCCAACTATTGGTTATCGATTAGTCTTTCTTTTAGGCATCATGGAGTCAATTTAAGTTAATATTCAAAAGATAAGTTTGTCAACCAACATATTTTTCATGACTTCGTTGGGGACTGAAAGAGAAAGCTAAAATAGTTTCCTTGATATGAATTAAAATGGTTTTACCTCATGAAAAAAAAATCCTATATTATAGCAAGACTTAGACTGGGTCACTTCATAATAGGAAGACATTATCTCCCAATTAAATACCTTGGCATGGAGATACAAAAGGAGTGTCATGGAGTATATGTGAGTATTTTTTTCCTTGAAGAAGAAGAAGAGCTAGCAAAATGACCAGTTAGAAGAGTGGTCTTAAGGTTCCCAAGAATAGAGATTGTGTGGAACCCTCATCCTCGACATAACCCAAGTCAAAATTAGAATCCTCCTCTATACCAAAACACACCAAGGAATTGATTCAATTTAGAAGTAAGAAATAAATTTCCCCTACTTAGGTGGAGGTTGGTGACTATGTTCTAAGTTCTCTTTGTTTTTGCAATGATCTTTCATACACAAGAAGGCTCTAGTCTCACCACAATCATAGTGGGCTCATTTTAGTCCCCTAGCTTTATCTCAATAATCATCCTTTCCTGTGGGATCAAGGTAACATTTTCTAAAGTTCACTGGAGAAGGTGTCCAGAATCTAAAAAACCATATTCGAGCTTTCACCATTGCATGTGGAACTTTATGTGTTATAGAGGAGAATGTGTTTCTGTAAATTTTTGTAGAATATCCGGTTAGTAAAGCAGCAAATTGATTCCAATGTTTAGAAGATGGGTGCATCATTTGATGGAACATATTGGAGAACAACTTCATTTCTAGGTTCAAGCCAATCATTGATACAGGTACTCTATTATATTGCCTCTTTAGGTTTTGAACAGGGGAGTAGGAAAGTATGAGGGATTTCATTGATAGATTCACTTGAATCTTGAGATGGATTCATCATGATGACATGCCCAATCAATCCAATTTATTGACCACCTTCATGGTTTCCTTACACCTAAAAATTCAATTCCAATTGAAGCAGAAAAAGGTATGTGACTTTGAAGTTTCCCAAGTTGAATCCATAAAGATATAAGATGAATTAGTTTTATTAGGGTATTTCGATCAAAACCAATATCAGATAGGGGATCCATTCTAGAATATTGTCCTAAAACATCACATGAGAGAAGATACTCACCTTATATAGAATCATGCCCTAATCAAGTCTTATTATACCAAGAAGATCACTTAGCTAAATCCAATACTGAAGAGATGAGTGAAATATACATTGAGCATTATGGAGACCAAGAAGGAGATTCTAATAGCTTTGATGAGGAGGAAGATTATTCTCCTCCTATTGCACCATGTTCCACTACAATATCCTCAATCCTAGCAAACAAGGAAGTTGAACAATCATCTGGTTTTGTAGCTCGAGTTATCTCCACATTCTCAAAGTTTGAAGTGTTCACTTTTGAGATTCATGAACTGATTATCCAACTCATGACAATAATTGAAGACTGTGAGTGATTAGAAAATCTCAGGAATAGTAGCCATGAAAATTTGGTAGGTAACTCTAGTATTTTTTATATACTTGATAGTTTGGGCAAGCATTTTAAAATCACAAATAATCCTCTATTTGAATTTTATGAAGTTGAATTGGATAACTTGGGGGTTTTCCCCTTGACATTGTTATGCTTGGTAATAATGGTGAGAGGAGTGATGAAGAGTCTCTAAATGATAGAAGAGGAGAAAGAAACAAAGAAAGAGAGTTGTGAAAGTAGTGTTTCTATTCAAGGTAATTTTTCTCGCCCTCCCAATCAAGATTTAAGAGCTTCCATTGAGCAACCTTTATAGAAAGAGGTTGTGTTTGTCTTTAAGATGATTGGGGAGATTGATAACTCTAAAGTTGTGTTAGTAGGTGAGGGTAAAATTATTGAATGAATATCTATGAATCTCACAAGAATCATGTTAAGATCAATGCACCTACATTGGTTGAAGGCAATAGCAAGGTATGCATCTCTCGGTCACATATTGCTTCTAGTTTAAATTTGTATCAATCACATACATTCTCCACCTCAGTTAGTGAAGCAATGGTTCCTGATGCTAGCTTATTTGAAATGATAGATGGAGACCTAACTAGAAACTTTCCTATGTAAGGGATGACTAAAGTATATGATGAGAAGTGGATTTTTGATGGTAGGAACACATTGCAAAGGATTGTTATTCATATGATTCTATTCTTGTTTACCTTGTTACTCCTTAATATATTTTTTTTGTGCAAGCATACATCTCTCATAGCGGGTCATATTTCTCTCAGCCAGTCGATGGTTTCACATGGGTAATCTCAAACACTTTCAATGGTAGTTGTCCCCTGCCCTATATATATTTCAATTTTGGTTGTGTAGTTAGTTTTAGTGTCTTTTCCCTTTGGCTTGTCCCATTTTTGGTTTGTTTTGATCCTTCCTTTCAAGATTCTTACTTTGTTTCCCAATGGATAAGGAACTAGTCTACTTCTATGATTTTGGGTTCATGTCTTCATCCTTGGTAGTCCTTGTCCCCATTTACAACTAGTTGTTACCACAATTTTGTTCACACCCTTCCAAAACCATGTCCACCCTTAAGAAAATTTAACCATACCAAAGTAGTCTCTTTTAAACTTGGTTTTTGAAATAATATTTGGGACCGATTAAGTTGTCACAACCCATTTTCTACCCAGTCATCTTGAAATTTTAACTTAAGTTGGTTTGTGTTGACCTTTCATGAAGTTTCAAAAATATGTTGGGTCCCAACGTCATTCTCATAACCCTAGTGCACGCCAACGAAAGAAATAAAGTTAAGCAAAAGTCAAGTTTACTTCAATGCTTTTGTTAGGTTTTGAAACCTTTGTCAATTCTTGATAGGGTTCCAAAAACCTAAATCATTCCAACAATAGGATATTTTTCAAAGGAAAAAGTGTTTTCCTAAGGCTCTTTATAAAATTTCCTTTCCAGAAAAGGTCTTAAAGGGGATTTCAAGTCGGATCTTAAGAGAAAGTGGATAATGGGGTTATTTCCAGAACTAAGGTTGACTCTAAAGGCCTTTTAGAAACCCCATTCAAGTCCAACATTTATTCATTAAAGTTATTTTGAGCTATCTTGAGCTATCATCTCATTATTCAGAATATGTGATGTAATCATACTCATCCTCAAAATAGCCATAAATGATTGTGTCTTCATCAAACAAGGATCAACTAATCTCCCACAAAACACTCATTCAGTGAATTGGTGGTTACAATTCTCCCAAGATTCGGTTTTCAAGAAATTTTTTACCATTATGATGTAAAGTTTTTAAATATTCTTTGGTTGGACAATGAAAGGGTCTAAAAATTTTATCCCCCTTACACATTGATGCATGAGTGAGAATCAATCGAAATAAAGGATCAAGTTTTGTAATTTTGACAATATTTTGAAGATGTTTGTTGTCTTTGAGCAATAGATTTGAATGAATTACTTAATGATTATGAGTGAGTCTTTGAGCTTTGATAAGTGTTAGGATATTTCTTCTCTTTGTAGATGCAATATTCATTGATGTTTCAATCATGTATCTTTAGTAGATTTTAAGATTGCACCGTGTCGAGTCAGTTATATGTTGCTAGTGAATCATAGTTATGTTTTTTAGTTTAGTCAATGTTCTAAGTTGATTTTCATCACATTTTCCATATGGATATAGGAAATTGCTAGTTTTCCTTTCCCACTTTTTGGTTAAAATTGTACCCATTATCTTTATATTTCAAAAAAATTAAAAAAACCTTATCTTATGAGGGAGTTGTACCTCTTAAAATTCAAAGGAAGATCACCAATGAAATGGTGATCTCTCCAACTATTGGTTATCGATTAGTCTTTCTTCTAGGCATCATAGAGTCAATTTAATTTAATCTTCAAAATACAAGTCTTTCAACCAACAAGTAGTAACCATCTCACAATCTTGCCACCAACTATTGGTTTATTCATTATGTACCTTATTGTTGTATGATCAATATGTATGAATATAGAATACCCTATAATGTAGTTTTTGAATTTGTTGATTGCATAAAATACTGCTAACATCTCCTTTTTAGTTACTGTATAGTTGAGTTTGACCCCTTGAAGATTTTTACTGATATAATAAATGGCATACTCAAGGTTTCCTTCCTTTTTTCCTAGCACAACTCCTATTGCAAAATCAAAAGAATCTATATGGATATGGAAAGGTAAATTCCAATTTGGCCCTCCTAAGACAAGGGTCTTGGTTAGTGTTTCCTTGAGAGCTTCAAAGGCATGTTGACAAGCAGGTGACCATTCAAACTCTACATCTCTAGATAATAAGACAAACAATGGTGTTGCAAGTTTACTAAAATCTTGTATGAATCTCCTATAATACCCTGCATGGCCAAGGAAGCATCTAACATACTTTTGTTTTTGAGGTATAGGAAATGTTGACATTACCTCAATTTTGTTGGGATCTACTTGGATTCCCTTATTGGACACAAAATGTCCCAATACTATTCCCTCAGTCATCATCATGAAGTATTTCTCATGACTCAAGGACAAGTGATGATCTTGACATCTCTATAGTACCTTCTCCAAATTGGCAAGTGCTTCTTCATAGGTATTCCCATAAGTTGTAAAATCATCCATATAAACCTCCATGGAATCATGAGAAAATTTTGATAATATGCTTAGTACTGCCCTTTGGAATGTGGTAGGTGCATTTCATAGCCCAAATGACAAGAAAAAGTAAGCATATGTACCCCAAGGGAATGTGAAGGTTGTCCTATCTTGGTCTTATGAGGCTATCTTAATTTGATTGTATCCACTAAACCCATCCAAAAAGGAAAAGTACTACTTGCCTGCTAGTGAATCTAGTACTTGGTCAATGGATGTAAGGGGAAAGTGGTCTTTACTAGTTGTTTCATTCAACGCATGACATTATACACACACTCTCCATTTCCCTCCTCTCTTAGGTACAATTACTAGTGGAGATACCCACTAACTATTAGAGATTGGATAGATTAATCTTGCATCCAACAACTTTTGTAATTCTAATTTGACTATGTCATGGACTGCATGGTTTATTCTCCTTTGGGGTTGCCTAACCAATTTATAACCATCATTGATGTAAATTTGATGCATGCATCATGGTAATCCCATGCAAATGCAACTACATGTGCTTGCAACACATTCAATAGTGAATTCTATTGTGTAGCATTCAATTGATTATTTACATTTAATGTCTTGTTTGGCATAACCTGTAAAGTCAAGGATGATGTTTGAACAGATGAAATGTCAAGACCTACTATATTGGGAATGCAGTGATGTCGCAATAAGGTATGGAAAATTTGATAAATGGATGTAGATGTATTGGCATGGATTGTGTTCTATAGAGGGTCTTGCAAACATGTTAGACAATCATGTTGTTGCGGGTCCCTAGTCCCTACCATAGTTGTTTTGAATGATGTTTACAATCAGTTCATATTCATCTTGATTTTATAACAAGGGACTACATTCAATAGTCATTAGATTTTGTAATGATTATTGGTCTTCCTCATCTAGGTCAGGCCATATAGTTTGCTCCAATTCTACATGTGGTTGGGAAGGTGGATAAAGGACTAGTTTCTTGGTTACATTCCAATTGGAAATGATCATGTTACCAGACCTACAATCTATAAAGGTATTTGCAGTTTCCAACCAAGGTCTCCCTAAGATGAGGGGATATCCTACAAGATTAGCTTTAGGCTACAACACCATAAAGTCTGCAGGGTACTCCCATGAGTCTAATGTTATTACCAAGTCTTCTATGATTCCCCCAGGTTTTACTGTAGACCTATCTACTAACTATAATACAATAGGTGTAGGTCTAAGCTCCATTAGTGGTAATAATTTAATGTTTTCTTTGGTCATTACATTAATGGTTGCCCCAAGTTCAAATAAGGTATTCTTAATGAGAGTATCATTGATTTTTACATCCACTTCAGGGCTCCTAGGATTTGCATACTTGGGGATAGTTATGTTTCCAAACATAATGTCTACAAGTTGTCCTAAGACATGTACAGTCTGAGGGTCCTTATGTTTCTTGCCTAGATTTTTGAGGCATAACTCTCTCACTATTTTGGTATAAATGGGAACTTTATTAATGGCCTAGATGAAGGGTATCTTGATATAAACATCCTTGAGCTATCCCAATAGATCAATTTCAACTTGTGAATGATGTTTTTGGACTGCTAATCTCTCAAGGAATGGAGGCTTTGGACTTATGGTTATTGGATTGACCTAATTTGACTCAGGTTCCCCAGGTTGTTTATCCATGGGTTCTACTAGGAGTTCCTCATCATTCAACTATTTGACATGAGGAGATGAAGGACCATCTAGCATTTTCCTTGATTTGAGGTAGACATTACTCAACTCAACCCCATAAGTGGGGTATTATATGGTGTTGTTAGCATAAGCCTCTTGGACATGCTTATTATTTGGGTTAGGTGTGGGTTGTGCTAGCAATTGAGGTGCTCTTGATGGTGTTGGTGTAGCTATTGTTGGGTTTGGAATTATAGCTTATTGTTGTGGTTGCAAGGGCTATTGATAATTTAGATTTTTATTTTTCCACTGTTGACCTCTTTTCCATTGTGGTTGTCATTGATTTTATTGAGGTGGCCACTGAGAATTATAATTGGGTACTTTTTAATTTTGTGGTGGCCACATGCCTTTCTATTATTGATTCAAATTAGATTAGGACATTGGAAATCATGAGTTTTGCACATTATTCCAAGATTGAGGATTCCAAATAGGGAATTTTACATTATTACCTAGAAATGACATGTTATAGGTTAAGTCATCTGGGCGCATACCTTATCTTGGTTGCTATAGTTTTCATTGAGCTATGTAAAAAACTTGACCATCTTCATCTTTCAAGGCATGAAATTTTGGCTCCCCTTACTTATCTTTAGAAATACTAGCAAGCTTCTTGCACTTGTAATTGATCTTCTTTTGTTGATAGTGTGGGTAGTATTTTGTGAGGGTTACTTATTCTTCCTCTTTCTTTTTCTTGATATGGAGGGTATCTAATTGTGTAGCCAAATGGTTAATGATATCCTCCTTCATGTTTGATAGAAGATTTCTCAACTCCACCCTTGATACCCCATTGGATGATTTGTTGAGAGAGGAGGTCTTGTCTCCCCTGGTCTTCTTAGTAAAGGACTTGGAATAGTTTCTACATACTTTACAAATCTCATAAAATGGTAAATTTGAGATGTCTCTTTCCTTAAGGAGGTTGAGGGCATCCATGCAATCCTCATTAACTCCCTTTAAGAATATTAGTTTCATAGATTCATCAAAGAGTCTGTTTTGATGGGATTTCTTGAGGCAAAATTGAAACCTCTCAATATAATCTTCCAATGATTCGTCTTCTTTTTGTAATTTCTTGAATATGTCATACCTCTTTCTATATATGCCTCTGCAATAATCTTGGTATTTCTCTAGGAATTTTGTCTTTATTGTGTTCCAATTGGGAACAACATCTCTTCCCAACCCCATGAACCATCTCAGAGCAACATATTTCAGTGTTGTTAGAAAAAAATTGAGTCTTTGGACATTTGTGGTGTGAACCCTAATCCAAATACCTACAAAACAAAACAAATGAATACATTAGGAGATCAAATGCAAGCAAGAACAAGGATTCCTCAAGAAATTCATTTGAATGGAAAAAGAGATAAAATATGAAATGAAGAACACAATGAGATTTCAAATAATATCAAATCCTATTCTAAAGCCAACAAACTCCTAATCTCTTGAGGGAATTGGTGCCAATTTGATGTGAAAATTGGCCCTTTCCCAACTCCAATGATGCAAGATTGATGTGTTGAAGAGATTTGATCCACTTTGTTGATGTTGATGAGTGCTCCAATAAGAAAAGCTACATAACCTAGCTATGATTCAATAAAAATGAATGAGGATTGCTAATGATTTGAGCATGGTAACTTTACTCAAATTGTGGATGATCAAATGAGGAGAAGAGCTCTTCATTTATAGAATGCTAAGTTGAAGAGATGGTCAAAATAGAGCAATGTGGGACTAACATTCAACCAATGGCAAGGTGCCACTTGTCAACATTTGATAGGATGAAGGTTGAGCACATTTTGATCCATGTGCAAGTTTGAAATTTGAATTTGATGAGATGACATGTTTAGGGGGATGAAAGATGAGTTAAATGCCAAGTGGGAGACATGTAAGAGACAATGTAAGAGCTTTAAATGCTTTGTTGGATGGACAACTCAATTTGGGGAGATTTCAAACTTGGAGGAATATTCCCTTTTTGATGCCATTTTGAAAGTAAATAGGGAATTATTAAATCAACTAAATGATTTAATTGTGCAAGTTGCAAAATCTAGAGGATTTGAGTGATTAGGATTAGCATTAATCATGATTTGATTAATTTAAATGATGTTAGTTGATTTGACCATTTTGACTTAGATTTTAGGATTTAAATAACTCAAAATGAGAACAGAATGATTTAGACTTAGTTAAATAAATATTTTTGATTTATTTAACCAAAGGGGGTGATGTTAGATTAAATTAGATTAACTTTAGAGATTTAATCAAATAATATGGATTATTTAATTAAATAAAGATAGGAAGATGAAATGACCTAGCTAATTACACAGAGACAGTGATTTAATTAAATCGATGGATTTATTTAATTAAAAGGAGAATTATGATTACTTTAATCAAATAAGGCTATTGGATTGAATGGTTAGATAGAGGGATGATTCAGGATGAAACAATGTTAGTAGATCAGGATCGAGTGTGCGATATCAATCTGTATATTTTTTATGTCTACATTTTGCCCCTCTTTGAAGCGATGCACTTGTTGTGTTAGTTCAAAGAATAATCTTTCCAAAATTTCTCTAATTTTTTTGGATGCCCCACTGCTGCCCCAGCGAATGAAGAATTACGCCGGTATACTGCCCCCCTCGAGAGATCGGGCGAAGAGGTTTGATTTGAGGGCCGATCTCTCAACAAAGAGGTTCAAGATTAGTTCAACTCGAATATTTGATGTAGACAGATTTGATGATGTAGACAATCATCAGCCATGGGTAGCCTCATGCCTATTTTGATATATTACACCCACTTGATCCTGATTTGTACCATGATAGTTACATTATTGATGATAAGATAATTATGATGTTTATATGTAATGGATGATACGATGATGCATGGATGATATGGATGCACATGATTTGATATGATGATGCTTTTTTGATTATGCAAATAGATGATAAATGTATGGTTTATGAGATGTTTAGAATAACCAATCTATATTATGCAATGATGGGGATGAATGCATGTGGTATGATTAATTCTTTCTATATGATATGATATTCATTATGCAGTATGGTTTTTTGGATGCAGGATGGATGCATTAATAATGATTTATGATTAACTTTCATGGTACCATGTTAGCGCGAAAAGCAAGAGATAGAAGAAAATAAGAGATTCCAACAAGACATGAGATGATGATGATGATGATGATGATGATTTCTTGCCAAGGAGTTGGGATTTTCAAAGGGCCAATTACCTTATGTTTGATAACACACATAGGCACGATGCATCAGGGTATAAAGAACCAAGATGGTGTTGCACCTATTGTGATGGAATTTGACTTAACAAACAGATAGGAGTATTCTTGTTCACACCTGACATACGGAAACCTTGCTAGGGTGTACCTACAAAACAAGTATTCGGCAAGGTTATATTACAAGAACGTCCAACAAGCACAACAGATAAAAAGATAATGATTGTTGCCCCATTCCTATCTCTCTAAATCCCTTCGTTGGGGACATCATTGAGAGGTCCTTGGAATGACCATAATAAGATAAACCAAAAGAAAATATCAAGTACACAAACAAGCCAATGTTCTTCATACCTTTAGCCAAAGGGATGTGTTTTGATAGGATAAGAATCCAAGGTGATATCCAAAATGATGCCCATTGTCAGAATGATATATCCTAGGACATGCATTGTATAGGATGATGATGGGTTGATAAGTTGATTGATAGGCTTTTGATATAAAGTTGATTGACATGTTTCTGAGTGATCAAGAGATTGATTTTGTTTTAAATATTTGTTGTTTGCTTTTGATTTTATGATGGAAGCTTGATTTTGCTGATTGTTGTGATTGTTTCTGTTTGTGTTGCCAAAGGATGAAGGTGACGATTAGTTTATTATGGATGATTGATTATTTTGAGTGAAATCAAGATGAGATGGATGGATGGATTTTTCAAATATTTGGATGTTTTTGATGTTTTTGGAATGTTTTGAGGCTGTTTTTGGGTTTTTGGATTTTTCAAATGTTTTGATTTTTTTATTTTTCAAATATTTTGGGGTTTTCGAGATTTTATGAATGTTTTTTTGGATTTTGCATTTTTGAATGTTTTTGGATTTGTATGTTTTTTCAAATGTTTTTGGATTTTGCATTTTTTGAATGTTTTTGGATTTGTATGTTTTTTTGAATGTTTTTGGATTTTGATGTTTTTCGAATGTTTTTGGATTTTGATGTCTCAGGGGCTGATCAAATATTAGCCTTGCCTATATTTAATCTCAGAGACGACGTAGTTTGGATTCTAATGTTTTTGACGTTTTCCTGATTTTATAGATGTTTTTTGGATTTTGATATGTTTTGGATGTTTTTGGATTTTTGCATGATTTTGACGATTTGGATATGGATATGTGTCCGTTTTGGATTTTGTTGAAAACCAAGCTAAGGTTGATTGATCAGATCGATGGATTGATGAAGATAACATTGTTGAGGATACACAACAATGCAAGGATAGTGTTAAACAACACAAGGATTGATATGTTGATGGGATTGATGATGATGATAACATTGTTGAGGATGCACAACAATGCAAGGATAGTGTTTAAGCAACACAAGGATTAGGATGGATATCCCAAAATGATGGATTGATTGGATTTTGATCGATCAAGATTGATGAAGCTTGATTTGAAACAAAACTTGTTCAAATTATTTGGTGTGATGTTTGAAGCACATGTTAGATGTGACTGATAGTGATTATTTGGATTGGTGTTTGATGAAAGATGAAGCTTGATAAGGAATGTCTTCTCATCAAAATATGCCATGGGCTAGTGATTCAAATTTTGGATCACAAATGCTTTGACCAATTTGATTTCATGTTTTTCAATGTTCGTATCACCACATAAGTTGGAGGATATAGATCAAGATTTATTCTTGAAGCAAGATGTAAATATCTTCCCCCAGTGTCTAACAACGTACAAAATGTTATGGATAGATGCTTGGATAGGTGTATGGATGGATGGATATGGCAAGCATGCAAAGGATGACAAGAATTATCTTGTGATAAGATAAGGTGTTTGAACGGAGGAATTCTTCATTGGATAATGCTTCATGGCTTAGATAATGCTGCATGGGATAGGATCAATGAAAACAACCCATGTCAAGATGTTTACCATAAGCAAGTGTAAAGTGTGCACCAAACTTTTTCAAGATCAAAATAACTTGGATGATGGATGCAGATGGATGAAAATGGATTAGATAAATGGTTTATGGATGAATGGATTTATCATGGCTAAGATGGATGGAATGTTGGATTTATTATGGATGGGATGAGATGCTTTCACCTGAAGTGGCACACGTAGATGCTTGATTCTACACATGACGCCTGTTTGCCAGGTTTTCATCATGGTCTTGCCCAAAGCACCACCGTGGTGGTTTTCACTAAAGGGCTATTTTTCTCTTTACTATTTTCAATCTTTTTTCTATTTTTTTGGATTTTCATATTTTTTATTTTTTTTGTTGTCACCAAGACGCCTGTTTGCTAGGTTTTCGCCTAAGTAACCATTTTTAGGACTTTTCTAAAAAAAAAAAAAAAAAAAGGATTTTTGGTTCTATACCTTGAAAGATTTAGGCATAAAACTTTTTGAGATGGGAGCTATTCATTGGCTCCTGCAGAGGTTCCCCTTTGGGTGTTGATAGTTGATATGCCCCTGATTTATAACTTGTTGTGATGACGAAAGGTCCTAACCAATTAGGTTCGAACTTGCCTTTGCTGCTTGGGTTTGGGACATTCTTTTGATTTTCTTTTAAGACCAGTTCTCTGACTTGAAAATTCCTGCTTCTGATTTTCTTGTTGTAGCTCTATTTGATTCTATTCTAATAGACTTGCAAATGATTCAAAGCATGTATGTGTCTCTCATCTAGTAACTCCAGCTCATTTAGTCTTGATACTCTGTACTCTTCATTCATGATGAGGTTTTGAAGTGATATCCTAAGGGATGGGAGCTCGATCTCAATGGGGAGAACTACCTCTGATTTGTAGACCAAGGAGAAGGGGGTGGTGTCGGTGGGTGTGTGGATGCTACTTCGATAGGCCCAGAGGGTGGGGTTAAGCTGCAGATGCCAGTCACGACTTGTGTCATTAACTATTTTCTTGAGGATTTTGAGGATGGTTTTGTTTGTGGCTTATGCTTTGGCCATTGCCTTGGGGATAGTATGGGGTGGAGAAGAGATGTTGGATTTTGAATTTCTCACACAAGTCGCGAACTTCCTGGTTCTTGAATGGTGTCCCATTATCCAAGATAATGGCTTGTGGGACCCCGTAATGACAGATGAGATGGTTCAGGATGAATTTTGAGATCAGCTTCCCAGTGATATACGTCATGGGTATGGCTTCCACCCACTTTGTGAAGTACTCAGTTGCAGTTATAATGAATTTGTGGCCATTGGATGAGGTGGGAGTGATTTTTCCAATGAGATCGAGTCCCCACTGTGAAAAGGGCCATGGTGTGATGATGGGATGAAGCTCTTGAGTTGGTGCATGGATGAGGTCCCCATGTTGCTGACATTGTAAACACCTTTTAGCATGATCATGTGCTTCTCTTTCCATTGTGGGCCAATAATACCCCATCCTCAGCAGTTTCTTGGCTATGGTCATTCCACTTGAGTGTGAACCACAGATACCATTGTGTACTTCGGTTAGAGCGGTTAATGCCTCCTCAGCATTTAAGCAATGTAGCAAGGTACCTTCTATGCTTGTACGGTATAAGGTATCACCTAGGATGACAAATCTGGATGCCTTTTTAATAAAGGTTCATTTTAGGTTTGATGGTAGGTCAGCGGGTATGACTCCTATTCAAAGATATGTGTAGACGTTATGATACCAAGGATCACCTGGACCAACAATTTCACACACGAATTCTTATTCTAGTACCTTGAATGCGGGAATGAGAAGCTGCTCAATCAAGAATTCATATTTTGGAACATTGTTGGGGATATTCAGCAAGAATCCAATTGTTGCCATGGCGTCTGCTGCTCTGTTGTTGGTTCTAGGAATCTGCTCAAATGTTATTTCAATGAAAGATTCTTTGAGAGTCTCCACCAATTTCTTGTATCAAGTGAGCTTATCATCCTTGGTCTGATATTCATTATTGACTTGATTTATGATCAACTGAGAGTCTCTGTAGACTCTGAGAGCTATGATATTCCATTGTACTGCTATCCTAAGACCTATGGTTAAGGCCTTGTATTCTGTGATATTATTAGTGTAAGGAAATGCCAATTTGTATGACCTTGGTATGCAATCCCCCTGTGGGGTGATGAAGAAGACACTAGCTCTTGATCCATGCTGTTTGTATGAGTCGTCGAAGTATAGTTTCCAATTATCAGCTATGTTGATGTTGAAAATAGATTCATCTGGAAACTCTGAGACAAGAGGATTCTCAGAATAAATAGGTGCTTCTGCCAGTTGGTTTGCAATAACTTTTCCCTTAATGGCTTTTCTCTCCACATACTCGATGTCATATTCTGATAATATCATTACCCATTTTTCCATTCTTCCTGTGAGCATTGCCTTTGATAGTAGATACTTAAGGGGATCAATTTTGGTGATGAGCTTTATCTTGTGTGCCAACATGTAATGTCTAAATTTTTGTGATGCAAACACTACTGTGAAGCATGCTTTCTCGATGAATGAGTAGTTTAGCTCATGACCGAACATTGTCCTGATGATATAGTAGATAGCCCTCTCCATTCTATTTTCATCATGCTGAGCCAAGAGAGCCCCAAGGGCTACTGCTATTGTAGACACATATAAGATCAATGGTTTTCTTGGGATGGGTGGCATTAAAACTAGTAGTGTCAGTAGATATTCCTTGATTTTGTTAAATTCATCTTCACACTTTGTATCCCATTTGTACGCTACCCCCTTGTGCAGTAGGTGAGAATATGGGTTCTTCTTGTCCGCCAGTTGTGCTATGAATCATCAGATGGATTGAAGCCTACCTTGGAGACCTCTCAATTGTTTTAATGTCTTTGGTGCTTCCATCTCGAGGATTGCTTTCACTTTTTCTAGATCCACCTCGATACCCCTCATGGACACTATGTATCCTAGCAATTTACCTGATTGTACGCCGAAGACACACTTCTTCAGATTTAGTCTTTGTATTCCTCCAGTCTGTCAAAGATAGCACTTAGGGTTGCTATGTGATCTTGTCTTTTTCTTGACTTAGCTAGAATGTCGTCGGCATAGTCTTCAACTGTTTTATGAATCATGTTGTGGAATATAAATGTCATGGCCCATTGATAGGTTTCTCCTACATTCTTTAGGCCGAATGGCATCATGTTCCAGTAGTAGGTCCCCCATGGACAAGTAAAAGTCATCTTATGTTGATCTTCTTTTGCTATCATGATCTAGTTGTATCCTAAAAATCTATCCATTAGTGATAGCATCTCATGCCCTGCTGTCATGTCTACTATCATGTCGATGTTGGGAAGTGGGAAATCATCCTTGGGACATGCCTTGTTCAAATCTCTGAAGTTCATGCAGATTCTAATGGCTCTGTCAGGTTTTGAAATAGGTACCATATTTGATACCCATTTTGGATAATCGATTGGTCAGATAAATCCTGCATCTAACAACTTTTTGAGCTCCATTTTCACCAATAAGGCAATTTGAGGATGCATTTTTTGAAGCTTTTGTTTGATCATCTTTGCTTCTGGATACACTGCTAAGTGATTAACCATAGTCTATGGGTCAAGTCCTGGCATGTTAGTGTAACTCCATGCGAAGTTTATTTGTCTTTCCTTTAGGAATGCTGCTAGGAGCTCTTGCTCTTCTGATAATAGTGATTCTGCATAGAATGTGATATGCGGGGCCTCCTCTGTTCCTAGGTTGACCGGATTACATTTTTTGGCCAAGACTGCTGACTTCTCCTAATGAATAGCTCTTAGAGTAAGATTGAATCCTTCATCCTCGGGCGCCTCAGAGAGGTTTTCACCATTGGATACGTACTTTCTTTTTACTATTTTCTTGTCAGAGAGTGCCACAGTGTGGTTTTCACTCAAGGACTTGGATATGATTCTTAGTTTCTCACTTTTGTGACTAAAGGATTCAATCATTTCCCCATAATAGGCATGTGTTTCCAACTCCATTATAAATCCTACTTTGCGATCCCCTTCTGGAATGTTGTCCCATAATCCCATGAATTTTGAGAGTGCCTCGTTGTTTTTGAATGTATCTAGAACCGGTGGTCCTCGTTGGTCATAGTCGATCAATTGGGGTATACTAAACAGATCTCATGATTTTGATGGTCTATTTCAAAGGAGAGGGTACTAATCATACACAGGGTGGTGTCCTCAAATAACCTAGGTAGATTGGTCATGGTATCCTCGTCATCGCTACTAATATAGGCCTCATTTATAAAGTTATGTATGTCTCTACTTATGGATATTGGTGAGCGTACTTCTGCTAGTATTGGCTGAGGAGAAATATTAACCGTTCTAAATAGAGGACTTCGGCCACGTATGGTTATACTCAGAGGGGTGCATCCAAGGCCAAGATTTGTTATGGTTCACGTCTCTGGCATGATAGGTATTATGAGCCCATTGTCATTTTGTCCTAATATTTGATTTCTGTCGTATCCCATTGTAAGCATCATATGTAGGCCCTTGCTTCTTTCGTCCATTGGTAAATTAGTTGCGGGTCTTTCATCTTGATACAACATGTGTGATGGATCTACTTCAATAACCTCCTGGACAAGGTATCCCCAGCTTGTGAATTCAGGATAGTCTTTAGGATAGGTTTGTGATGTGGAAGCTTGATTTTCTTGTGGACGTCTGCGTGATCTAGGAGATTGTGGTAACTCTCCTATCACAAAAGCATTGTTAGGGAGTTTGTAGCTTCCACAACCGTCCTCCTGGATGATGAGCTTGATATCAGAGATGGTGGGGATGGTGGGGACGGCAGGTGTCTCTGTCACAGAAGTGGACATGAGAGTGGCGGGGTCGATGTATGGTGTGGATGGGCCCTCATCATTCTTTGGAACTTGGGGGATTTTGTAATACTTTGCCTCAATATTTTTGCAATATGAGAAAGGTTTGGGATCTCCATGGATAGTAACCTCTTGTCCATTATGTGTAAACTTCACACATTGGTGGAAGGTTGATGCTACAGCTTTCATCGCATGGATCCATGGGCGTCCCAAGAGGATATTGTATGGCAAGTTGAGGTCCAAGACCTGACAAGTGGTTTGCATGAGAGCCACCCCTACTTGAATAGGGAGTTTAATCGTGTCTTGAGACACTCTTTCTTGGTCGTCATATGCTCTTATTGTGATTCCCTTTCCTTTGTTGATGGAATCTTCTCATATTTTCAACTGCTTAATGAGGCTGAGAGAACAGATGTTCAAACCTGCACCTCCATCCACCAAGACCCTTTTGATTTTTCTCTTGCGTACAATGGCTTCCAAGTGAAGTGCATGGTTGTGAGATGGTTGGGCGGGGAAATCTTGGTCAAAGAATGTAAGGAGATTAGGCGTTATAATATTTCTGACCATAGCTTGGAATTGCTTCGCATCGAGATCTACGGGGACAGTGGATGAGGCTAATGCTTCCTCGAGGATCTTTTTATCGGCAAATGATATTTTTAACAACTCCATGATGGAGATGTGTGTTGGTTTTCTCTTGAGTTGATCTAAGACATTGTAGCCATTAGGAACGGATCTGGATGCAGGGACTCTATTTTGTTGGGATGATCCTACAATGGTGACTCCACAATCTTCGGCATGGGTGCCCTTGATGGTGATGACCATGCAATCTTCATTTAGGGAGGAAACGACTGTTTCATACACATGATTTATAGTGCCCTTCCCTTTATCATTTTTATTCCCTTTGTTGCCATGATTCGGCATCAGATTCGTGTAGATTTTAAGATCCTAATTTCCTGTAGGTTGTTCCTCGTTTATGATTTTCTTATCGATGAGATCTTGGATGATGTTTTTGAGTCTTAAGCAACTGTTGGTGGTATGACCTTTGATTTTATGAAATTCGCAAAGTTGATTCTCATTATACCAAGGAGGTTTGACATCGGGTTCTTGGTAATTTTTGAATGTAGGATGCTTGATGAGTTTTTCGTCGATCAACTTTTTCATTATGTCCTCCAGTGGTTCTCCCAAAATGGTGTATTTTTTTTTTGGATAACTTTTTCGTTGGGGTGGTCCCCTTTGGTCATTGAGATTATTGATGGTTGGATTGTTGTTGGGTTGGTATGTTGTGTGATGAGTGTTTTGGCATTGTGATTAGATTTGCGGGGTGGGTGTATTTTGATGAGGACCACTAATGACCACCTTGGCATCGACGACGCCATCATTAGTAATGTTTTTGTTCCTTTCCCATGGGCAAGGTTTATCATTGTAATTGGATGGTGGGTAGTTATTTTGATGTTCATGATATGATGTTGATTCTGCAGGTTGAGTCATAAGGGCTCTTTCGATGTTGAGCACCTTGGAGATCAATTGCTCATATGTGGCGATACCCTAAACCTTGAGATGAAATGCCAAGCGACTTTCAAGGTTGGCTATGATGGTGTAAACTTGTTGTTCTTCTGGCATGGTCCACTTGCTCCAATTGGCCTTGGATCACCATCGTTGTAGGAATGAGGTGAATGACTCACCCTTTCCTTGTTTTAGAGCTGAGAGTTCTTCGAGACTAACATCCATTGTGATATTGCATGCATAACTTTTAATGAATGCGTCTCTAATTTCTTGGAATGTTCTAATGCATGAAGGTAAGCAAGAGAACCATTCTATAGTGGGGCCTTCCAAGCTTCTAGGAAATAGCTGCATCAGATAAGTATCATCATATGCAACCTCCATGCAATGAACCTAGAATTCCCTGTTGTGATCTTCAGGGTTTCCCATCCCTCGGTATTTGTCAAATTTGGGGATTTCAAATCCCTTGGGGAATGGTTTCATGTCTAGGCTCCTATCAAATGGATAGGGACACAAGTTGCTTGGTGTTTTGGTTGTTCACCCTGATTGAAGGTCGAGCACTTGTTGCAAGAGCAACCTGAGTTGTGTCATCACATCGTTTTTTGGATCAGGGGGTGGGATGAAAGTGTTTTAGGGTGTTTCAATCACGGGTTGGATGGGTGGGTTGGTTGGTGCATTATTTGATGGTATCTATATGTTTTGGTGAGCGAAGTAGGCTTCCACTTGCTTTTGTATGAACAACGCTTGTTGTTGATCTTTTTGTTGTTGTGCTTGTTGCTATTCCAACAACGCTTGTTGTTGGGCTGCCAATTCTGTTGCTTCTTGCTACTCTTGGTATTGCTTTAATGCTTGCTGATATGCTTACAATTGCGCTGCTTGTCTTTGTGCAAGAAGTTGTACTTGATATTGAGCTTGTTGTGCCTAATATTGGGCTTGCACTTGTGCTACTTGTGTAGCTTGTGCTTTTGTTACTTGTTGTTGCAATAGAAGTTGTGCTTGAGCATCCCTTTGTGCTTGCAATGCTTGTGCAGCTTGTGCAGCTTGAGCGGCTTGTTGTTGTTGTTGCAATAATGCTTGGGCTGCTTGGGCAGCTTGTGCAGCTTGAACAGCTTGTTGAGCAGCTAGTTGTTCAGCTTTTAGTTTCTGAACTTGTTGGTATCCTCTTTGGAAAGCAGCTTGCAATGTTGCGTCATATTGGCTTGATGTGATGAAAGTTGGTGGTGGTGGAGGTGGTGGTGGATTTGGAATAGTGTTTGTGAAAGTAGTGTTTATGTTTTGCGTGATGGATGGTGCTATTGATGTGATTGGTCCTTGAGAGGCCATGCTTTGTGATGCTAAGGGGGTGTTTGATGATGTTGCAATTGCTTGTGTGTTTATCACTTGTTGTTGTGATGTCAACAATAAGTTTTGAGCGTTTGGCATAATGCTTTGATTAATGGTTGGGATGTTTTTTTGATCGATACTTGGTAGAGGGGGAAGCCCTAAACCAAGGAGTGGTGTGGATGATAATGGAAATGGTGGGAGAGGTGGAAATGTAAGGGGTGTGAGTTGTTGCGAAAATGTTGTGGTGTCAAATATGCCCCCTGATCCGAACATATTTCCCTCTTCTTGTGAATTCGTGAGAAGAGGTGTTTGAGGTGTTGCGTGAAAAAATGATGATGATGGATCGTGATGGAATCTGAGAGGAACATTTTTGTGTAATGGGTTTTTGGGTATGCTTTGTTCCAAGGTGGTGTTTGCATCCAAATTTTGATTATTAACAAGGGGTGTGTTTGAAGTGCATTGAAAAATGCACTTCCCTTATTAACATTGGGTTGGGTTGGAGCAAACGATGTTGTGATTTGCGGAATATTTTGCATGATGTTTTGAGATGGAGGTGTAGATGAGATAGGAATGGTAGATGAAATTGGAGGAAAAGATGCCTCTACTATGGTACTCACATCAAAATCTGAAGGTAACTTGGCCCCTTGCTTTGCTAGCTCAAGCATGTATAACGAAGGGTTGAGCCTCATCATGATGTTGATGATTCTATGGTTGTCTAGATTTTGTAGCATTTCAGTCATTTCTTCATGAAACATTCTAAAAGTAAGGTCCTCTCCTTGGTTTTCTTCTTGTGGATTTTGCGATGATGAGAGAGTCAACGAATTACTTGATTCGGCGAGATTCATTTCTGCGTTTGTTTGGCTAAGATCACTTGAAGCGGGTGTTTGTTTGTTGGCTTCCATACTCTTCTTGTATTGAGATCTAGTTAGAACCATAAAACGAGGATCAATCTTCAATAATATGGGAGATGAATCTCTTGATTCTTTAAATTGATAGTTATTTTATGCCCCAAAGTAGAAATTTTTAGGATGCCTTGAGGATCAAAGTTGATGATATGATGATGATGTTAGGGATGGATGATACATATGTTTTGGATTTTGATAAATTTTGAATGAGATACTAGGCTTTGTAGATTTTGATTTTGATTTTGGGATTTTGTCCTTGATTTTGATTTTAATTTTGATTTGGATTTTGAACAAAAAGATCCTAAGATGTTGGATGATGATCTAAGGGATAACTTTGTTCAAAGGATGATGATTTGAATATGTGTGAGGAGAAGGATGCATCTACCCACACCTATTCAAACAAGATGATCATTTTGCTAAGTATATGAAGAAGGATTCATCTACATATACTAAGCTAGACAAGATGATTTTGATAACTTTGATGAAGTATATGTAAAAGGATGCATCTACACATGCCTAGCCAAAGGTTTTTTTGATAATGTTCTTCAAGGATTTAGTCTCAATGATTTTGATGATTTTGATTTTTCCACAAAGCCTAGTATTAAGGATGATTTCAAGATTTTCCAAAAGGTGATTGTGAGATGATGTTTTTTTTTATGTTTGGAGGATGGATGAAAAATATTTTGATATGTTTTGATCCTAAGATGAACCTAAAAAGGTATATTTTGTTTTCCTAGACCTAGGTATTGAAGAGCATGCAAATGCTTCCTAAAGACCTTTGTAACCAAGAAATGATTTCATTTGTACATTCATTTTCAGATTTCCAACCAATGATTTTTTTATTTGGGATTGTGAGTCTTCAACACATATGAAAGTTCATTTTGCTTAGCTTTTCTTAATGTCTTTATTTTACCAAACACACTTTCTTCAATTAGATTTTTCAAACTAAGATGTCTAATGTCTTAATTTCTTCAAACCCCACAAGATATGTTATGTGGAAATTCAATGAACTTAAGGCAAGGGTTTTCCTATTGTTAACTTAAGGAGACAAATTGAGATATAATCCAATGTTTAGAAACCTCTAAGGAAGTGAATCCCAAGGGCAAGCAATAACATATGGATTGAGTCAATTGTATTTATCTTCAAAAGGGTTTGAAATTTGGATGAGGTTCAAGTGTTTGTTTCCATGGTGTTTTCAATCAAGCAATGCATTTTGTAACCCAAGAATAAGTACAATCCTATGGATGTGTAAGACAATATTTGTTGGATTCCCACTTGGACAAGTCCAGCTATGCTTATCTCTAGTGAATGGTTAGATGCTTGACCTTATTGGCTCCCCTCCACGGCACTCACTTATACGAGGCAGCCAAGCATCAACACCCATGAAACTCCCATGGCATGTTTTCCATTTCTACTAGAAGACCATAAAAGTGTGGGGTGGCTTGAGAACGACCGTTCTTGCACCAACAAATAGATTAAAGGATTTTGGAAAATTCTATCACATGGGTTTTAGTAAGGACTTTTCGTTCGTGAAGATTGACCCATACGGCAAGAGTCCCCTTTCGGATCCATCTTGTCAGAATCAACCGCGTGATATTGGCGTTTCTTCCAATATCCACATTTATATCCTGGTTGGAAATACTCTTGGCTTTAGAGTGTTACCGGTTGAGTCATTCCCTTGGGTGAGTACTTTTTCCCCAAGGCAAGCCCTCTAGGATAAACAAAAGCGAATGAAGAACAATATTCGTAATTTGATCAATCCTTTGTTGGCAACAAGGAGACAGAATATACGCAACAATTCCCCCACTCACACTCGCACAAGATGTTCAATTTTAAACCCAAATCGAAGTGTGGAGGTGATTGCTTTGTCTCACCCCAAAGTCATGAAAAAGGCCTTTTAATTCTCAAGATCACTATAAAGCGCGAGAGAAGTGCATACGTCCTTTTTCAATGGCTTTAGTTTAAGTAAGCCCTCACCAAAAAAAAGTTACACTTCTTCTTCTTAAATCCCCAAAGCAAAATGTGAGTTTGTTTTAGAGCACTAAATCACAAGTGAAAGACATTTTGTTCAATTGTTTAATCCCATAAACAAAATCTAGTATGTTGTTGATCCTATTGTTCGTTTTAGCCCCTTGCAAGAAAATAAACAAAAAGATCCTTTTTTAAACCCAAAGGAAGATTAGTGTTCTAAGAATGAAAAGATAAAAAATTCTCAAAATAGTGTTAAACAAACACTAAAGTGTTTAAAAACACTTTGATTTCGTAAGACATAGCTCTCATGCTCCCTCTTTCTTCAATTTCGATTTCCAACCTACAAAGAAGAAAAACAAATCAGATTCTGGAAAATACATAAGTTAAAAACTAGAAAATAGAAGATAAATTAATCATAAATCAAGAGCACGTGCTAAAAATCAAATTTTCCCTTTTTACTGTCTCCCAACGTTGCAACTCGTAAAAAAGTCGTAGTTTGTCTTCTCAGCGGTGCCCTCAGAGTGTCGCTTTGTGTCGAGATAGAGAGCTCAACTACATCGCTCTTTTCGCTCAGCGTTGCAATTTGAGTCCAGCGTCGGAATTTAATATTTTAAGAAAATTTCTGCAGGTCAGCGAGTCCAACGGCAGAGTTTAAAATTCAATTTTTTTGGCAAGACGAGTCTAGCGACGCAGTTTGTGTTTTAAGTGGTGCCATATAGCGACGCTGACGAGCTCGTGATGCCAAAACAGCGACGCTGAGCTCCCAGCGTTGGAATTTCCTGTGTGAAGAAAAATGCAGAAATTTCAAGAAAAGATTAGAAATAATGATATCCAACCCTCCTTCTAGCGCCAAATGTGCAAACCCTTTTCCTAGTACCTGCAAAACAACATGAGTAAACAAGTTAAACAAGGAATTGCAAGCTAAAACAAGGATTCCCCATGAAATCCATTTACAAACTCAAAATAGGAAAGAAAACAATGAAGAACACAATATAAATGACAAACTAGATTGAATCCTAATTTAAATATGCAAACTCATGATCCCACGGGGGAATTGGTGCCAATTTGATGTGAAAATTGGCCCTTTCCCAATTCCTATGATGAAATCTTGATATGTTGAAGATGATATTGATCCACTTTGATGAAAGATGAGAACTCCAAGCCAAATCTGCAAAATGCCTAGCTAAGAATTCAATGATGGATGGAAATGGCTAAATATTTTAGCATAATAACTTTGCAATGTTTTGTGGATGATGAAATGAGGATATGAGCTCTTTATTTATAGAATTCCAAGATGGATGAATGTCCAAATTTGAGCAATGTGGGACTAACATTCATCCAATGATATGATGCCACTTGTCAAGCTATGAATGGATGATGGATGTGCAAGATTTGGGGTTTGTGCAAATAAATGCATAATTTTGAATTTCAAATTTGTTGAAATGACATGCAAGAGGGAAGGGAAAATGCAATAAATGCCACTTGGCTCAAGGCAAAGGACATGTAAGAGGAATTTATTGCCTTGTTGGATGTACATGTTGACTTGGAATTTTTGAATTCAAATTGAGAGAATATTCCAAAAGATGCCTTGTGAGGAAAATAGAGATTTAATAAATGAATTAAATCTATTTTCATGTGCAACTTGCATTATCTAGAGGATGGGATATGAGATGAGATTAAATTAATCAAGGGTTAATTAATTTAATGAGAGAGGTTAGATGATGTGACCTATTTGATTCAAATTTATGGATTTATTTAAATCAAATAAGAGAGGAATATGACAAGAGATTTAATTAAATAAGGACTTTGATTTATTTAATTAAAAGAGATGGTGTTAGATTAAATCAAATAAGGTTTTAATTTATTTTATTTAATGGATAGACTTTAGATATTTAATCAAATAAATTGATTATTTAATTAAATAGGGACAATTAGATCAGATGGATTGATTTAATTAACAAAAGAGATTGACTTAATTAAACAAAATGATTTATTTAATTAAGAGACGAATATTGATGAATTTAATCAGATAGGGGAATTTGATTAAATGGTTAGACCGAGGGATGATTCAGGAAGAAACAGTGTTAATAAGTCAGGATCAGATTCCTGATGTCAATCAGTATATTTTAGGTGTCTACATGTGGTATAGTCATAACTTCAACATAACACATAAAAATTAAAAAGAAAGGTGTCTAGGTCCTTTGTGACCAGTCTGTAAAAGACAGGCAGTGCTGAAGGAGGTATGTTCTTCAAAGCAGCAACACTTTCCTAGTTGGTGATATGCAATTCAAACATTACATGCTCTAGTGGATCTTCTACTACTGCATCAACCATGGTGCTTATGTGTATGTGGGAAGTATCCTTTGTATTTGGTGTAGGTATTGGTGTCAAGGATGATTCTTCTTTAGGAATACCCTCGCTTTGTTCACTTTGTTCACTTTGTTCTTCTAATGTTTCATGTGTTAAGGGGATAAATCTTCCCAGAGCATCTCACTGTCTCTATGTGCAATGGTTGTGACTCTTTATATCGATGGTTCTTGCACATTGTTAGTAATTCATGTTGCTATTAATGGCTAAAACCTATTTACCCTAATGTTGAAAATAGAATTGCTAAACTATGAAACCTTGAAAGGAATTGAAAATACATAAGAGAATCCTAAACTTAGCACCATCCTCAACGATGACATGCCAAGAATGTGAGTCCTCTCTAATGTTTGATAACTCAGTGTTGTTGGGTAGACATGCAACTCAAAGGGAGGATTCCTAATTGAACATTTCATTTTTCACAAGGGACTTCATTTAATTATCAACCAGGGACTCATAAACTTTAGATGATGCTAGCACAATATATGCATTCATGGATCCTAGACACATCCTATATATCAATGGATTATAGGTAATTACACAAGTAATTTTTTTGTAAAATATGGAAGATGAAATAAAATGCTAATTTGTAAAACAAAGGAAATAAATATAAGTTGCTACCTTATGCTACAAGTACCTAACACTCAAGACTATAACTATTAACTACTAAAATTGGACTGTAACTAATTCCTCTAGAGTATGCAACCAACATGAAGCTACATAATTCAATCTAGACTATAGAATGGAGTTCATGAATTACACATGCATATAATTGGAAACCGTCTTAACTAATTTCAACAATGCATCAATTAATTTAATAATAGGAAATAGAGTGGATTAGAAATACCTCAAGTGGCCCTTTATTGAGTTTTTGCTTCCATAGGATTTGTCAACACCTATTTACTTGACTTAGCAATTTATGATATCAACTAATTCTCTTTATTGCATAAAAACTATGAACTCTTGCATGCAGTCTGATGAAATCTATCGAAGATTTCTTATTCAATAACACATCTATATTAATATAACTTGAAACAAAAAAAAAACTAACTAGAAACAATGGTCAACAACTATTAGCGACTAGATTTACTCCTCAACAATAGATCCCACTATATAGGATCTGAGAGGATTCTTATTCCTCTAGGACTAAAAACAAATCATAAAGTATCCATCCACTCTCCCTCAAAGATAGGGAGAAGACTTAGTCTTAAAACATAAAGAAATAATTATGAAGTAAGAGAAGAAAACTGATTTAGGATTTTTTTCTTAATAATTAACTATCATGGCAGAGACATGTTCCTGAGGACAATCACATCATGAGTTAGTCTCATTCAGCACAAACTTCTTCTCCTCCAACTAGTCTTATTCGATGAACAAGAATATGATATTGTGACTCATGGTTGATCATTAAATGATCACCTTCATTCTCTCATGGAAATTTCACGCTTTGGCTATTCTGACCTTTCCCTTGTAACTATCTAGAGTCCTCATATTGCGAGTTGGAAAACTTGTTACTTTGGGTTACAGTCCTTCTAGCTACAAGATGTTAGTTTCATCCTCAAGGCATCCACATCATTTAAAATCATAATTTAAGCATAGAATCATACTAAATTCGACAAATATTCATGCATTCACAAATACAAATGCAAACATATCATATTTTCATTTCCACATAATTAGGTCTTCTTTAAAGTGTATGAAGGTCATATGAATGATATATAAATTTTTGGTAATGTCTATGAAATTTAGTAGATGAAAGTAAAGAAGCATAAAATAGTAAATAAAATTAGACATTAATTAGACCCATCAGTGAGAACCAGTTTGGCAGGATGTAGCTAGTGCAGATTTAATCGAGAGGACCATGCTATGTATGTGGTGCAATTGGGCACTTAGCTAGAGAGTGTCATCAAGTTTTCATAGCTAGAGGTCAGCACATAATAGGCTTTGGGTAGACAATGAGTGATTTAGGAAAGTCCCACCAATTATTTGCAACAGTCAAGAACTGTCAAGATGAGCACGAGGCCACAAACATTGAGGCCCCAAGTATGATAAGGGATACACATGTTTCTAATTTATTTTATTTTGGGGCATTTGATTCTTTTATAGCCCCTTGTGTAAATGGAGCATATTAGTCTAGTGGCATCTAGGAAGGATGATAGGTGGGAGGTTGAGCTAGCCTCAAGGGCTAAGGTGTCAGTACATTTTGTAGTTTGAAATTGTCTTCTATGACATGGAGGCGTGACTACTTTAGTTGACCTTCATTTCACTCCATTGGGTTCGTTTGGAGTGGTTTTGGGCATGGACTAGTTTGATGCACATTGAGCTAAGGTAGATTGTCACTTAAAGGTAGTTGAGTGTGTAGATGACCATGGTACTATAGTGGTGATTACAAGGGTATAAAGACCTATTTCTCTTCGCGTGATATTTGCTATACAGGTGAAGCGATGTCTGCAAAAGGGATGTTAGTTGTTTGCCATCACCATCAATGATAGGGATGAGGAGGAGACAAAGACATTGTTGGATGATCATCCCATTCTTACGGAGTTTTCTAACATTTTTCCTTTTGATTTTCTAGGTATGACACCACATCGAGATATTGATTTTCGTATAGAGTTGGTACCAAGAGTTGAGCCAATATCCATGGCACCATATAGGATGACCACACAAAAGCTTAGTGAGCTTGAGTTGTAAATAAATGAGTTCGTAGAGAAGGGTCATATATGTCTAGGTGTCTAGCCTTGGGGCACTCCCATCATCTTTTTTAAGGACATATCCCTTTGTCTTTGCATAGACTATAGACAGCAAAACAAGGTGACAATCAAGAATCGTTACCCACTTATGAGGATCAATAATTTGTTTGATAAAATATAGGGAGCTAGAGTGTTCTTGAAGATTGACCTTAAGTCCAAACATCATTAGTTATAGATTACAAAATTAGATATTCATAAGATAGCTTTTAGGACTAGGTATGGTCACTATGAGTTTATTGTGGTACCATTTGGGTTGAAAAATGCTCTTGCAGTGTTCATGAGTCTCATAAGCAGAGTATTTTGTACCTTTTCAGATCAGTTCATGATTTCATTTCTCAATGATATCTTGATATATTCACATAATGATGATGAGCATAAGGGGAACTTACAACAAGTTTTATAGTGTTTGAGGGAGCATCAGTTGTATGAAAGCTTGTCGAAGTGTACCTTCTTTCATCTAGAGGTCCACTACCTTGATCACATCATATTTGGTGATGCTATCTCTATACATCCATTGAAGATTAGGGCCATTATGTATTGGCTAGCACCTACTACAGTGATAGAGGTTGATATTTTCATGGGTTTGGTAGGATACTACTATCGTTTTGTCAAGGGTTTTTCCAAGATTGCACATCCTATCACTTTCCTTCAACAGAAAGGGAAGACATTCGAGAGGAAAAATTAGTGTGAGAGGGCCTTTTAGAACCTCAAGGAGTGTCTCACTAGTGCTTCTATCTTAGTATTCCTAGATCCATCAATGTATTTCATGGTTTCCATGGATGCATCGATTGATGGCCTAGGTGTAGTAATTATGTAGGAGGGTAGAGTGATTAGATGTGAGTCATGAAAACTCAAAACCCATGATTTGAAAAAACCCTACTCATGACTTGGAGTTGGAAATGGTAGTTCACACTCTAGTCTATTGGATACATTTCCTCTTATGATACCACTTTGAGTTGCATTCATATCACTAGATCCTTTAGTACATTTTCACTCAATTGAACCTAAACACTCATCAGAGGCATTGGATGGAGTTCTTATGTGAGTATGAAATTAAATGCATTACATAAAAGGGAAGGAGAATATGGTTGTATATGCATTGAGTAGGAGATTTCATGAGTTTTTATCCATGTCATTGAGCATTTACCTAAGTCATATCCTATAACAACTACCAAAGGATGAGTGATATATGACAGTTCAACAAGAGATCCAGTCACAGAGGGCCCTTAAGGGAAATTTTTCAAGATACACCTTAGAGTCTAATGGTTTGCTATTACATACAGGGTGTGTCTATGTACCTAATGTAGGTGATCTTTGCATAGTCATATTGTCAAAGGCACAGAGGGAACCTTATGAAACACATCTAGAGGTGACAAAGATGCACGTCGATCTAAGATAATTGTATCATTGAGCATAAATGTGATGAGACATTGCAGATTTTGTGACTCGATGCCTTGAGTGTCAAAGAGTCAAGGCAAATCACTAGCATCCAACATGACTTCTTTACCCATACAACATTATTGATTGGAAGTGGGATACCATTTTGATGGACTTTATTGTTGGTCTAACTTTGTCCTCACATTGCCATGATGTCATCATGGTGTCTATTGAGAAGTTGACCAACATAACCCATTTTTCATCAATGTGCACAACTTATACAACTTCAATAGTAGCAAGGGTCTTCCTAGATGATATTGTTAGATTTCAGGGATCCCACCACAAGATTATATCAAATAGGGATTCACTCAACACATCAGCATTTTGGACATCATTGCAACAAGATTTTGGCACACAGCTCAACTTCAGTTCAACATACCATTCCAAGATAGATGGGAAAATAAAGAGGGTGAATCAGGTGTTGGGGGATATTATATGTATGTACATGATGGATCACCAGACCTATTGGGAGGACTACTTGTATTTGGTTGAGCTTTCCTACAATAATGGGCATCACACCTCCTTGGGCATGCCACCATTTCAGGTATTGTATGGTAGACCTTGTAGGACCCCTTTGAGTTGGGATCAAATAAAGGATATAGTGGCCATTGGTCTAGAGATGGTTTAGGATATGGAGTAAAAATTGGTGTTGATTAGGTAGTATCTTCAGGAGGTACAAGATTGTCAAAAAAAGTATGTTGATGCTAAGAGGATTGATCAGAGCTCCTCAATTGGTGATTGTGTGTTTTTGATAGCATGACCACATAAGATTCCAATCTATTATAGAAAGGGATCTAATCTCACACCATGGTTTGTAGGCCCATTTGAGATCTTGGAGTGGATAGGTTTCGTAGCTTATTATCTATCCCTTCCACCTAGCCTATCACACATCCACAACATGTTTCATGTATTATTTTTATGATGTTATGTGCATGATGCTTCTCATGTGTTGGGTTGGGATGCTTTGCAACTGGAGTCGGACGAGCAGTTAGTATTGGAGCCCATTTGTATTTTGGCTCAATGGACACTTTCCCTTTGAGGCCGAGAGTTGGACCGAGTTAGAGTCTAGTGGGATCACTATGATGAGCTAGTAACTACTTGGGAGGATGTCTCATATTTTAGGGTCCTATATCCTCGCCTCTTGATGACTTCTAAGAGGAAGGTTATTCCTAGTGGGGGAGGATGTGAGCCCTACTATTTGGCATACCCAATTTGACTATATTTTTATTTGATCATGTTAATACTTTATATGTTTTAGATCATTTTGAATTGTTATGGACATTCAATATTATGCTTGCTTTCCTATTTATAATGTTGCATGATGATTATAGATGCATATTACTTCCTTCACTATTTACTATGCTCTTGTTAATCTTGTTGTCATGGTGAAAATGGATAAGTGTGTTTATGCCATTGATTTGATGAGACGTAAATTTGAGTTAGATGATCATGCGATTTTATTTATAACATTGCAATGATTTAGTTGTGAATCGATAGAATATGCTAATTAAAAGAGAAGGGATAAATTATTTGATATATTTCATTTAATTGATTTCAAAGTTTAGTTATGTTAAATATATATATGAAATTTCTTGATTTAATTACCATGACTATCATATATTAGATATGTTGACATGTGGATTTGAGTGTGAAAGTACATGCCCATGGCCAATGGAATCATAGGTATTCAAGGGTACCAAATGTATGTTAAGCCAAGTTAAACTAACTATAGTCCATATAGAGGGACTATAGTCTTGTATGTGTTGTGTTTCATTTGTGATGTGATTATTGAATATTTAATCATGTTATTGATGTTTGAAAGTTAATTAGGTCCTAGATTGGGGTTTGATGTTTTGATTTATCCTTGTGATATTGAAATTCAGATTCTTCTCTTTTTGAGTTTTGATGGGTTGGTAAAATCCTTCAAATTGTGTTAATTGACCACTTTTGAACCCCTAAGATGAATACCTATGGGTTAGGGGTTGATTATGGTCCATATCTTGGAGATTACTCAAGGCATGGCCCTTCTTAATTACCATTTAAGGAGGGTAAAAAATTTTGGGAAGGGATTGTGTGTTGCCTCCAAAATCTTATTTATGAGAGAGGACCTTGGAGGTGGTGTGTCATAACCCACCTCCCCTCTCTTAATGAGATGGGAGAGCTCTTGTTGAGTTTTGAACACTTGTTGCCTCTTCACTTCCCCATATTTCTCACACATTTGTGAAAACTTGTAGGGAGACATGTCTAAAGGAATGAATGAGAGAGTGACATGTGTCACTCCCCCATTAAAGGATTCAAATCTTGGCTCCCTATTTCTATCCTTTATAAAACCAAAGGAGAGGATCTTTTGGGAAAGAATTTTTACTTTTCTTTGGGAGAGAATTTCTATTTGGGCTTAGATTTTGGGATTTTGGAGCTCATCCTCAAATGATTCCCCATTACAACTTGGTCTTGAGGTAGGCACTTCACGCTACTTATGCCTCTCTATGTTTTCAAGTAAATGTGAATGATTATATGTTATAAAATGCATTTTGTATACCTTGTGCTTTTAAATGTATATGTTGTAAAGGGTTTGGGTTGTGTGGGATAAGCTCAGCCAAATTGGGAAGAGTATCCCTTGTTTGGGATAGTGAGAGGTGGGAACATCTATGGGGAGCTTAAACCTCCTTAGAGAAGGAGAGTCTCAAGGGTAAGAGTACCTGTATATACGTGGTTGTGTTGTAAAAATGGAGAATGGGTGAAGTGGGGTTTATGAGAAGGAAGAGAAGTGAAACACATGGTTGTATTTGTGTTCGTGAGTCTCTTGATATGGAGATTACTCCACCTCCTTTCACCTTTTGGATCCTTGTTGGAATCCATGTTTAAATGTTAAATCCATTGGGAGGGTGTAACTTTGCATGTATGTGATTTCATTTGGTTGAAAGATATATCTTTGGTATGATTGTTTGGTGTACCTGGTTCCTTGGTTTCCTCCTAGCTTGGGGGTGGCTAGTTTTCCAACCAAAGGTTGGGTGGTGAGCACCCCTTTGGCCTTTGGTTAAATTTAATTACATTTTTAAGAGCAGGAGGAAGGTGAAATTATGGACAAGTTGCAGTTGTGTAATGGCCTTAAGTTCATAAAACAAAGAGAGATAGTTGTAGTTTGGTTGATTTTTGTATTTCCTTTTATTATTGTAGTTTTGTTTACTATGTAGTTTTGTTTACTATTGTAGTTTAATCAAAAAAAAATAGATGTATATTGTAAAAGTATCATATGCTAGGATGTTGGAAGAAAGTTAGTGAGATGTCTTGTTTTTTTTTACATTTTGTGAGAGATACATGTTTGTCACTAAGAGAGTTTGCTTAATGTACAAGCTACTTGTGCTCGTTCGAAGAGCGACATTGCTAATGTAAAATGGTTGTTTGGAAGCACAACTTAAGTAATGTTGTAGTCTGTATGGACTATCCAACTATTAGTTTCATTTGAAATATTGTAAAGGAGTATATGGAATGCTATTGGTGTTAATAGAAAGGAATGTATACAAAATTATTTTCTATCAATATTTTCCTTATACAAAATAGTTTACTCTTGCTCTATAAATGCAAATACAAATAGATTTTTTTGTGTGTTGCTCAAAATTAACACTTGTAGTTTTGATTTTAAATGGGATTGGTCATTACTATTGGAACATACAAGTGATAGTATATTTCACAAAATTATTTCTATTCTAAAATATATCCAGTAGTTGGATTAGTAGAAAAAATCTTGTACCACTGTTGACTTAAATTATGTGACTGTTAACCTGTAAAAGAAAGGATGAGAGACAATACTTTGTTAAGGAAAAGAATTATAAATAGGTTATGATCACCATTTTAGTTTCCAAAAGAAAATATATGTACACATGTACAGTCAATGAAATCTTCTCAGCAATTGTGTTATGTTTTATTCTCAACAATAATCCTGCAATAGTTATTTCTTATTTTTTTATTATTTACAAGATAAATTCTTTAAATATCACCTATGTTGCAAAGAAAATGAGAAGGAAACATAAAGAGTTTATTGAGTGACTAAATAGGTAATTTATCTCACCTTTGACATAGTTCTTCTTGCATAGAAAATATAATAAATTAAAATGAAATTTAAAATGTTTATTGTTGTGTAAAAAGAGAAGGTAAAACAAAGATGATAAAATGAAGAATTTTGTGTTGGTTACATACTCGGAGTCATTTAAAGTGTTAAAAAATATAATATTAAAAAGATATATTCCTTAGAGGGCTCGACCTCTCCCCAACCCAACTACTGCTAAGAGGGGAGGGCTTCACCCTCCCAAACTAGGGGAAAGACCCTATGGGGAGTTGTGACCCTTGTATAAAGGGGAGTGACCCTCCTATAGGTTCACCCCTTGAAACCCTCCCTCGGTACTAGTCATAGTGCTAAGATAAAGTGAATAACAAAGAAAACAATAAATATTTGTAGGAAAGAATAAATAAAACAAAGCCTAGAAATTTAAATTTCCCCATACCCTAAGACCATTACTATGTAGCTATTAAATGACTTATTCTTTCATATCCCTACATGTTAACTTCCCTCATTGCTCTCGGTGCTAGATGTTAACCAAGTTCCCAAGCTATAAAGAAATCAAGGATTTCCTAATAAAATTGATTAAACCAAGATCTGCATACTCAAGAAATCAAAGCAAAGAGGATAGAGTGCCACCCTACATAGTGATGGAATGAAAAATAAACATAAAAGCATCATAGAAAATTTTAGGGTTAAGACCTTGCCCTTTTCCTTGGGCATTGATTTAGTGCCTAGGTGAAATTCAAAATGGACCCATCAAACTTTAAAATGGATTTCAAAACCTATGAAATGTGTTGGCTATTTCTTTTCATTAGAGAAAATTTGGGTCAATCTAATGTTGGGACTAATAGAAATTGGAGGGTACCCAAATAAAATAAAAGAAATAAAATAGATAATCGACCATGTTAATAATAATCATGACGCTGGTGTGGGGTGAATATCCTTACTACATAAAATAAACATAAGTAAACATTAATAGGAATTTCCAGGTATTAAATTTATATTAATATTATTAATAGTAGTAGAACCATAATGTGGATATTAATCTAAAGTGGTGACGTTAATATGAGTGTTGTTAATAATGAGAGTTAAATGAAATGTTAATGTTAGTATCGATATGAATATTAGGTGAAATGTTATTATCTATATTAATAATGATAGAATTAATGTTAACATTAATGATTGGATATCAACATAAGATTAAAAGTAACATTAATGACCGTAATAATAATGCTTTTGATTAACAATAAACAGGTTTTGAAGGGCACCTGAAACCCTATACAAAAAGGAATAGTGGAAGTAAAGATAAAGAAATGGACTGCCCACCCAAAAAAACCAAAAAACAAGTTGATCACCAGAACATCAACAGACCATCAATGAGACCAACAGCAAAAAACAAAGACAACAAATCAAAACACATGTCCATCAAATAAGTTCTTTGAGCATCCATGCCACTTCCATGTCCTTAGACACCAGCCTATCGTGCATATCCATGATGTCTTCCACATCTTTCCTAGGGATCGTCTTGCATTTCTTAGTTTTACTCTTGGTACACACACTCGGTCCAACTCCCAGGTCCATGGTTTGCATCTCCATAGTAGCACTCTCCCCCCTTTCCTTGCTCATGTGCTCATCAAAAAAACCTCTGCCCGTCCAATCTTTAGCCTTCTAGTTGAGAAAAACCAGACCATCAACCAAAGCCTCCAACTTCTCCCTACTAATATTAATGATTGTGTCCATGTCCTTATGGAGCTACCTGTTATGCTTTTCCAGCAATGCCATTCTCGGCCCATAGTCCGTTTTCAAATTAGCTAGCTCATCCACCACACTGCCTACATGGAATTTAACAACTTGGCCAAACCAAAGATGGAGTCCTCCTTAAGACTGTGCAAGGTGGAAATACTGCATCGAGAAATAGTGTCATGCCTATTGTGGAGGTCTTGCACCTATTGAACTAGCCACATCAGTAAATTAAAAGAAATTTTTGGACCTTCTTTCACCATACCTAACACCTATGAGAAGCCCATAGCCCCCCAAAATGAATCCTTTCCCTGATGCCCAACAGGCAGATCCTCATCTTGAGACACCTCAGGGATAAACTCGGCCTTGCCCCTGTCCTTAGACGCTGACATAGCAGACTCATCCACATTAACAATAGAATTGACCTTACCAGCAAGAGAAGACACATTCACCATCATAAGCCATGTTCACCATCCCAACATCTTGGAAATCATCTGTCACCTCCTGAAGTTTAATCCCCATCTCCCTAGAGCATCCCTTGGCTTTCTTACCACTGCAAATCCCCTCCTCTGCACCCTCCATGAAAGCCTCCTTAAGTTTGCACTTAACACGCGAAAGAGAAGGTTTGGATTTAGAAGTAGAGGATTTCTTCCCTCTAGACGAGGGCGTATAATCTAGATTTGTATTATATCCATCAGACCATCCCTCCAAGTCCTCTTCAATTTTTGTTTCCTCACTCTCTAAAATCTCCTCAATCTGACATTTCCCACACCCGTTCCTCTTCTTTTTTGAAACAGGGGACTGGGGAGTATCAAAAATGCAATTGGCTTTAATAAAATCAATTATGAGAAACATTAACCCTTCATGTAGAAAAGGGTTTCTAGGGTTCTTCCTAAAATTTGAAATTCCCTCCTTCAAAGACATCAACAAGTAAAACGAGAAGGAAACAAGCTTACCATGCCATAAGTGATTCATTAAAACAAAATGGTGACCATAAAGTGTCATGTATCTTTCATCCAGGGTAAAGTACCACATCAACGCCATCACCACATCCTAACAGATAGGTTTAATCTTGGACCTATCATACCCACCACAATCCAACCTAACCATTTTAGCTTGTTCTATGTCCTAGAGAAAATTTTGCCTGGCCAACTATGAGAGGTTCTTGTAACATAGAATTTCCTTCCTTCTATCAACATACCAGTCACTTCTGTAATGAAATCTTCATTAATTGTGGTATCCCTTCCAAACATGTTGAGGACACGACCACGCCAAGCATCAAAGAAATCTTTGGAAATGTTGGCCTTAAAGTCATGTAGCCTTTCCATAAAAGGGGTCACCCCACCCTTCTGCAGGATAGCCCAAATGTCAGCGTTAGCCTTGAGGTCATCATAGGAAAGTGGTTTCATTTTGAATCTATCCCCACCCATCATCATTAGCTTTGCACTAGCAAAGAAAAACCACACAAAAAAATAGAGAAATAATAAGGCAGACAAGAGATGAACACCCAAAAAGCAAGTGTGTCTACCAGGAATGGTACCAAGAGCAATAATGAATAGGAGGCTAATGCAACTCGAATTTCAATTCCCACAAAATCCCATAAACATCACCTGCACAAAGTGTCTAATCAGCCAAAAGTCTTCATAATACCCACGCATTCCAATAGTCGAGGAGGTGGTCATCACCAATGTGCTAAGATATGTCATTATGGATTAGATTGCTTAATTCAATAGGTAGGATATCATTCACCTCCCAAGACCTTGTTGATGTCACCCCAATATTTTCCACCCAATAAGCCACACAATTCACCTCTCTAAAGGCATGAGAGATATAGATTTCATCAAATTCCTAAATCAAAGCAAGGGCGTCCAATATGAAATTTTGAATAGTCCATGAGGGGGGGACTCTTTCCTTAGAAAATTAACAATATTTAGGGAATCCCCTTTGATCTAGAGCTTTGAAATCCCCTTGTATGTGGCCATCTTAATGCTATTATAGGCTGCAGTAGGACGATAATAATAATGTTAATATGAGTGGGATAAAATTATATTAATATTGAGAGTAATATTAACATTAGTACTATTAGTGACAATAGTAACATTATAGTTAATTATAATAACAATAAATATAATATTAATATTATCGTTGTGATATGTTAATATTAATAGTATAAAACATAATGTAAATATAATGTTAATATTAATATTAAAACTATTGTTAATGATGATGATGAATATAATACTAGCATTAGCATTGAGAGTGATGCTAAAAATAATATTAGTATTAATAGTAACAAATGATAATCTTATTAACAACACCAATACTAATATTAAATAGTAATATTACTATTAATAATAAATCAAAGATATCAAGACTATTCATAATTCTTATCATCATTATACCAATATGGTTACAATGAGTGATATTAATATTGTTGATTATTAAAATAAATGTTAAAAGGAATATTTAATTATCAATAATAATAGAATTATTATTAAATTAATGTTCACAATAGGGTTAATAATGGTCTTATGGGAAATTTCAATATGAAAATTTTGGTGGTGTGAATTCAAATATGCAATTTATATTACACTTATATCAATACCCATTATAACCTTGTTACCAAGTAGATTTATAATCTTGTTGGCTTTAATAATAATCTTAGAGAAAATATTAATGAGGTATACACTAAGGTTATTAATAATTGCATTAATATTGCAGTGAATATTAATTGTTCACAAATTAATGTCGCCACCCCTATGTTAATTCATCTACTTCTTTTTATCTTGCCTCTGTCATTTCTTGGGTAATTGGATTTGATTATGCTCTCTAGCTCTATAGTGTAATTAATTTGGCAATGTAGTTTTTTGGTCTATTGGTAATATGAGTAAGTCTAGCTCACTACTCTAGAGTTTTCCTTATATGGCTCCTCTTCGTAAACTCGAAAGTTCAGCTATGCACTTCTTTGATATTAATAATGTTTCAGTGGTTTTACCAATTTTATTTTATTTTTAAATACCAATAGGACCTTACTACAATTTTCATAGAGTTTTATATGGGCCTTATACCATAACTAAGACACTAGGAGATAATGTATTTGATTTTATCTTCCTACCTTCCTTGGTTGCATCCAATATTTAACAAAAAAAACTCTTTCATCCATATTTTCCTCCTTTGTCTAATCCCTTAAATGTTATATAAAACCCTTATATAGATAGAGATCGATCCAAAATGAAACATTCCAATATAATTAAATTCATTCATTCATACTAGGGTCAAATAGGAAAAAGAAGATTCCATTTCTTCCAAATTGTTAAATAAATTCAATTTCCTTTCTAGGAAAAATGGTTTATATAAGCTCAAGTTTCAATTCCCACATATTTTATTGCACCCACCTATAATGAGGACCATTACTCTTCAAGTAGAGGTGATTGATGTAGGATTATTTGGGTCACTATAATTTGTCACAAATATCAAGTGTTATATGAAAACTCGTGTATATTTTTTAAGAGGATCCTCATCCTAATCAACACCTATGTTTCAAACTAGCTTTTATAAGTCCATATTGGTAGTGTTACACAATTAGATTTGTCTTGGCAATAGTGAGTGGTTGTGCCAATTTCAATGCAAATATGAACTTCCATCTTCTAACTAGCATTTTTTTTTATTTTATCTTTTATAAATATGTATATATTCATTCCTTGTAAGGATAGATATGATATACATAAATAGATATTGAAGATAATAATAAGGAAATAGATCACACATGTTGGAGATTTCTAGTCTTTTCATTAGTTTTTTTATTGATGTCAACCTCAAGTATGGTCAAGGACATTATTGGAGATTTTTTCACTATGTTGTCATTAGTGTTGTGATTTGATGGCAACCTCTAGTATGTTCATGTTGAGAAGTGTTTATGGTATTGAGCAGGTGTTGTAGATATTGTAGGTATGTTGAGTAAGTGTTTGTGGTGTTGTTGATGCAGCTAATTCACTTGGTTTCCAACTGATTTTGCGAAAATTTGAATAAAAGAGTGTGCAGTGTGATAGAGGTGTGTTCAATGTTGTGCTTCAAATTTCTTCATGGTTGAAGATATGCTTGTGTGATTTGAATATGATTATCAGAGGTGTTCAAAGGTGTTATATCCAGAGTTTCAAGTTCTGGATCATGAGATAGTGGAAGATGTGTTTGACAATGTGTTTGTCTATGTAGAAGGTTGTCTGGGAGAAATGAGATTGCTCTGCATTTCTCTGAATAGAGGTTTCTTGTCTTGTGGATTTGGGAATGTGCTTGGATTTTTTGTTTCTACCTTTCCCTTGGTTATTTTGTGTTCAGTTATTTTTCAAGGTTGGTGAGTGAGATGTATGTCTATGGTAGTGTGGCTAGTTGCACAAAATTAAAGTGTTATTCAGTTTTAGGTGGTTGCAATAGTATTATTGAATATTTTGATAGTGTTGGAATATTCTTGGATGTTGTGGAATTTTTCTATGTGGTTCATGTGGTGTTTATGGACCTAGAGAGGCATGTATGTGGTCGCTTGTTAGAGGTAGTGTAGTTTTGGCCGACCTAGCATGCTAACGCTAATTATGAAGATTGTTTTTGCTTGTGGAAGTGTGGTGAAGTGTGTCAGTGTATACTTGGGTCCTATTTAACCCTTAGTGTGGTCTTCCTTCACGTGTTTCCACCATAAAATTGTTTGGTGTCAACCTATTTATTGGTTGCATGTTTGAGGTGCATATGTTTCATTGTGGTCAACTTGGAGAAGGTTTTTGAGGTTGTGGAGGATATATAAGCAAGGTTAATTATTTAAGAAGAGTGTGGTCCATGGTTTGGTGTGAAATTATGTGAATGTAATCAAGTGTGGTTATCTGAGTGTGAGCTTAAATACCTAAGGCTATTAGATGCAGTGAGAAAAAGGTGTCGACATTTTCAATGTGCTTGAAGTTGGTGGAGGCAGTGAGCTAAAGGTTGTGGATGGTGCAGAGTTGCAGTGGTGGATTTTTCTTGTTGCTCTAAGATATTGAATCTCTCTATAACATTCTTCTTCTATTCTTCTTTCTTCTAGATAGTGAGTCCTTTGGGTAGTGTTCCATTCTTCTCTTTTGGGTAGTGAGCCCTTCTGGCAGTGAGCATATTATATTCAATGTTGCTAATCATGTATATGTGAGCTAATCCTCATCATGGTTTTTCCTTGATCATGGTTTTTCCTTGATCAAGGTTTTTCCTTGATCAAGGTTTTTCCTTGATCAAGGTTTTTCCATGTAAATCTGGTGTTCTCTTATGTATGGTGTTGAATGTGTTTATATTTTATTTTCTTACATTTTGTTGATGATAATAATGGTTTGATGGTTAATGAGGGTTTAAGGTTTTAATATACAGTTGATTCACCCCCCCTTGTCTTGTGTGTCTAACAATTGGTATCAAAGTTTTGGTTCCTTGGAAGAAGCTTAACCACTTCAAGTAGATCTGGATGGTGCACAGGAAGGGTGTCAAAGCTCCTATGTTTAATGGAACAAATTATGCTTACTAAAAAGCCAAGATGGAAGAATTTCTTATCTCTCTAGGGTTTGGAGTCTAGAAGTCAATTGAATATGGATATAGTATTCCTACTAATGGTTTGACAAGTGATGATGAGGTCAAGGATTATGAGATAAAGGAAAAGAAATAAATGTTATCTTGAGTGGTCTTTCTCATTTTGAACTTGGAAAGGTGATAAGTCTCAAAGCTACTAAAAAGATCTAGACAAAGTTCCAGAGCATTTATGAAGGAGATGATAAGGTCAAGCAAGCAAAGATGTAAAATTTCAAAGCTAAATTTGAAAACCTAAGGATGTCAAAAGATGAAGACATTACAACCTACATGCTTAGAGCAGATGAAGTTGTTAATTCCATCAATGGTCTTTGTGGTAAGCTAGAAGAAAGTGAAGTTGTAAAAAAGGTATTGAGAACTCTTCATAAATCTTATAGTTCTACAGTTTTTTCTATTGAGGAAGATTGAAATTTAGATCAATATTTTATATAACAAATGTTTGGTGCTTTAATTTATTTTGAGTTGAGAGAGTTTGGTCAGCGTGCTACAATGAAATAAACTACCTTTAAAGTCAGCAAGGAAGAGAAGGATGAGGAATTAGATCCTGATGATCTTGATTAGGTGGAAGAAAATTTTGTAAGGAGATTAAAAAATGGCATAGGAAAATATAGAGGTAAGTTACCCTTTAAGTGTTGCAATTGTGGAAAGATAGGTCAATATGATTCTAAATCTCCAATCAAGGTTGTAAATGGAAAACAAAAGGATCATAAAGGTAAATCAGTCAAGAAGAGCTATTATGTTGAAAAAGACAATGGAGTATCTGATGATGAGGAATCAGACTATCCTGATGATGATAGTGATGAATGCTTGTTCATCGCTTTAAATTTTGGAACTAATTCTACCAATCTTGAAAGATGTGTGAAGGAAAGTGCTCCAAAAATATGACACAATATTGAAGGAACTATGGTGACTAATTTTCATGCAATAGAGGAAAGGAATTATTGGATAATTGATAGTGGATGCTCAAATCATATGACAGGTGAAAAGATTAAGTTTGTTAAACTTTAGAAGTATGATGGTGGTTATGTTAATTTTGGTGATGATATGTCTACTAAGGTTTGTGGAAAAGGTTCAATTAGTTTTGATGAAAAGCATAAAAAAGATGATGTTCTTTATGTCAAGGGTCCCCAGCATAATCTTCTCATTGTAAGACAAATGTGCGACAAAGGATACAATTTGGTGTTTTAGGATGATGGTTCTGAAATTAGAAAAGAAAGATCTAGAACTTTGGTTGTTGTAGGAACAAGGATAGAAGGAAATATTTATCATCTCAAAGGTGGTGGTGTTAAGTTCTTTATGTCACAAATCAAAGAAAGTTGGCTATGGCATAGGAGAATGGGTCACATTAACTTTGATAGCCTAATGAATATTAGTTCTATTGATGGTGTGAGAGATCTGCCAAGGATTACAAAGCCTATCAATACAATCTGCAAAGATTTTCATTTTGGAAAGAAAACAAAGAAGAGGTTCATAACTAAATATTCTACCGTAGGATCTTTGGAGTTGGTGCATACAGACCTATGTGGAACCGCCAAAATAAGAAGCATTCAAGGTGATAGGTATTTCATGTTATTAATAGATGATTATTCTAGAATGACTTGGGTGACATTTATCAAAGTAAAATTATAAGCTCTAGATAAGTTTAAATCCTTTAAATCTATCGTTGAGAATGAAATGGATTTGAAAATAAAGTGCTTGAGGTCTGACAAAGGTGGTGAGTTCACCTCTAATGAGTTTAACAGTTTTTGTGAAGATCATGGAATAAATAGGTAGTTATTAGCTCCTAGGACTCCTCAGCAGAATGGAGTTGTGGAGAGGATGAACATGACAATTTAGGAAGTGGCAAGAACCATGATGAAGGAAGCAAATATACCAAATGTCTATTGGAAAGAAGAAATTCATAATGTAGTGTACATTCTTAACAGAGGAAAAGCAAGAGTGAACAGTTCAAAGACTCCTTATGATTTATGGTATGGAAAACCTCCTACTATGAAATATTTTAGAGTGTTTGGAAGAAAATGATATATCAAAGGAGATGAAGAAAAATTAGGAAAGTTTGATGCAAGATCTAATAAAGGAATATTCCTTGGATACTCTACAAAAAGCAAGGCATATAGATGCTATAATAAAAGGTTGTAGAAGATTGTTGAAAGTGCAAGTGTAAAAGTGGATGAAGAACTGCATAAAAAAATTTGTGTTGATAGAAGGATAAAAATTTGATGAACCCCCTTGCAGTGAAGAAGAAAAAGATGAAGAGAAAAAAAAAGACATGATAGTTGAAGAGGAAGAAGCTCCAGAAAGGATCCCTAAGACTCCTAAGTATGTGCAAAAGATCATTTTGAAGATCAAATCATTGGAGATAAGATCAAAGGTGTGTTGACAAGAAGAAAAGCTACTATGATGGAGGAAAAAGTAAAATTTTGTTTACTTTCAGAAGTAGAACCTAAAACAGTAATTGAAGAATGCAAGGATGAAAATTGGATCAACGCTATGGAAGAAGAGTTGAGACAAATTGAGAAGAATTAGACTTGGGAATTGGTCCCAAGACCAGCAAACAAGAATGTGATAAGAACTAAATGGGTTTTTAGGAAAAAATTAAATGAGGATGGAAAGGTTGTTAGAAACAAGGCTAGACTTGTATGTAAGGGCTACTCACAAGGGGAATGAATATATTTTGAAGAAACTTTTGCTTCGATGGCAAGAATGGAAGCAATTAGAATGTTTTTGGCTTTTGCAACATATAAAGATTTCAAGTTGTATCAAATGGATGTCAAGTCTAACTTCTTGAGTGGTGACTTATAAGAAGAGGTTTACATTGAACAACCAGAAGGTTTTTCATTATCATAGGATGCTAATATGGTCTGTTGATTAAAAAAGGCATTATATGGACTCAAAAGAGCTCCTAGAGCTTGGTATGCAAGATTGGATAGATACTTTTTACAATAAGGGTTCAAAAAAGGTACTGCAAATAGCAATGTTTACTTCAAGGTTGAGGGAGATCAAATCTTGCTTGTGGTTGTGTATCTTGATGACATAATCTTTGAAGGAAATGAAGGTATGTGTAAGATATTTGCAAAGAAAATGTAAAAAGAGTTTGAGATGTCAGTGTTTGGGGAGATGAATTTCTTCCTTAGGCTACAAATCTATCAATTAGAAAAAGGCATTTTCATTTCACAATCAAAGTATGTCAAGGAAGTGTTGAAGAAGTTTGGAATGGAGGATTCTAAACCAATGTGCACTCACATGGTTACTGGTTGCAAGTTGAACAAAAATGATGAATCTCCTAAGATAGATTAGATCAATTATAGATTAATGATTGGTGGACTGCTATATCTTACTGCTACTAGACCATATATTATGCATGTAGTTTGTCTTTTGGCAATATTTCAAGAAGATCCTAGAGAATCACATGTTGTAATAGTTAAAAGGATATTCACATAGTTGAAGGGAACTTTAGATTTTGGTCTATGGTATCTGAGGGATACTGATTTCTCTTTGAGTGCTTATACAAATGTAGATTGGGCAAGTTGTGCAAATGATAGAACAAGTACAAGTGGAGGTGCTTTCTTTCTTGGAAGTAGGTTGGTTTCTTGTTTGAGTAAGAAGTGAGATTTAATGTCATTATCTACTACAGAGGTAGAATATATTGCAGCAACATCATGTTATATAGAGGTGTTATGGATGAATCAAACATTGAAGGATATTAGAGTATCATATGATAAACCTATTTCTATCTTGTGTGATAATACAGGTGTTATCAATATTTTAAAAAAAATAGTAATGTATTCAAGGACAAAGCATATCTCTATCTAGTATCACTTTGTAAGAGAGAAAGTTGTAGAGAATGAGGTGAAGCTAGAGTACATGCCTACAAAGAATCAATTAGCAGATATTTTCACAAAGGCTCTTCCAAAAGATACATTTGATTATCTTCGATAGAATTTGGGGATTATTACCCCTCCTTTTTTCAATTAGATGTATAAGGGTGTGCGTCTGTCTAGGAGAGCATTTCAAGATACGTTATTGGTCCTAGACTAATGAAGGCTACCTCTCAAGGGGAGTAGGTAGTGGTGTGTTTTAGTTGGTATAGTCAAGGGGAGCATATTTTGTACCCCTAAGGGGGAGTAAGTGGAGATAAAGCAGTGTAGAGAGGGCAGTAGAGAGAAATTAGTATGCTAGTGTTGCCTAAAGTGAATCTTTCAGGTGATGTTAAAGGGAGAGATTGTTGCCCTTTGCCATTGATGTCAAATGGGGAGAGAGATTGAAGGCCTAAAAAACTCCTGAAGAAAGGGGGAGAAAAATGAAGGAAAGGGAAAGAGAGACTGAAGTAAGGGGGGGATTTGTTTGAGTGTTAGAATTGTAGAGTTGCTTTTGTTCATTGATGGTTTTTCAAATCTGATGTTGCCATCAATGACAAAGAGGGAGATTGTTAGAGATTTTTGGTTTTAGCATTAGTGTTTTCATTGATTTCAATTCTAGTATGGTTATGGAGATTATTGGAGATTGTTGCACTATGCTGTCATTAGTGTTGTGATTTGATGTCAACCTCTAGTGTGGTCATGTTGAGAAGTGTTTGTGGTATTGATTTGTAGACACTTAAATAATCCTGATCAATATTACGCATATGAATCTGATTACTAATATTATTTCTTCCTAAATCAACTCTATTCTAATTATTTAATTAATAATCTATATTATTTAATTAAATTCATCACTTTCTCCTATTAACTAAATAATTAAATTTATTAGGTTAATTCATCCTCTTCTCGCTAATTTTCATCTCATTTAATTAAATAAATCAAATTATTTAATTGAAACCCCTATGTCTTCTCATTTAATTAAATAAATCCAACGATTTAATCAAATGTCAGAAACCCCTAACCCACTTAAGTTAATTAACCTTAAGCTACCTCCTAATCTTCATTATTCAATCCTCTAGATTTTAACTTCACCTTTGTCAAATAAACCCATGGTTTATTAACCAAGTTGCACATGAAATTCATTTCATTTAAATGAAAAATAAGCTATTTATCCTCACAAAGGAATATTCTTTGAGAATATTCTCTCAACAACCCACTTATTGACTTTCCCTCCAAAGGCTTTAAAATCCTCTTACAAATGCCTTTAATGCCTCTTACAAAGGCATTCAATTCCTCTTACATGCCATCTTGTCTCTTACAAGGGCATTTATCCCTCTTACACCCCCAACCATTTTCTTAAATTCTTTCTTACATTCCTTTACATTATCACCTACATGCCTTAACTCATCCCTTCTCCCAAAATATGCTCACACATATCCCCATAGTTTTCATTAGCCTTGTGACAAGTGTCACAAGGCTATTGATCCCCATTTTAGTTCCACATTGCCCAAATTTACCCATTCTTCAACCCTTCCTTCCTATAAATAGAGGCTTCCTCTATTGAATATGGTTCCATTTTTTAATGCATCATTACTCTACTCATTTTGGTCCATCATCACATACATTATTCATTAATTCTAGCTTGAATCTATAATCCCATTGCATCAACATCACCACTTTACATCAACATCTTGGAGCTTGTCCACAAGGGATTGGGAAATGGCCACTTTCCGCATCAAAGTGACACCAAAACCCTTATGGGATGGGGTTTGAGTAGCTTAGATTTGTTTTCTTAGTATATTTCATGTTATTTTATGTTTCTATATGCTTTGTTTCCATTTCCTAGCATGCTTAAGAATATCATAGGGAATGTTATTTATGCTTGTTTAAATGACTAATGCTCTTGTGTTTCTTCATGTTTAACAAGGTACAAATTTGCATTCACATGATCAAGTGTTGCAGATGTTGTAGATATGTTGAGTATTTGTTTGTCGTGTTGTTCATGCAGCTAGTTCACTTGGTTTCCAAGTACTTTTGAGAAAAAATGAATAAAAGAGTGTGCAATGTGACAAAGGTGTGCTCAATGTTGTGCTTCATATTTCTTCATGGTTGAAGATATGCTTGTGTGCTTTGGATGTGATGATCAGATGTGTTCAAAGGTGCTATATCCAGAGTTTTAGGTTCTAAATCATGCGATAATGGAAGATGTGTTTGACAGTGTGTTTGTCTGTGTAGAAGGTTGTCTAGGAGAAATGAGATTGCTTTGCATTTCTCTGCATAGAGGTTTTTTGTCTTGTAGATTTGGGAATGTGCTTATATTGTTTGTATCTACCTTTCCCTAGAGTATCTAATGTTCAATTGTTTCACAAGGTTGGTGAGTGAGATTTATGTTTGTGGTAGTGTGGTTGGTTGCACAAAATGAAAGTGTTATTCAATTTCAGGCGGTTGCGGTAGTATTGCTAAATATTATGATAATGTTGGAATATTCTTGGATGTTGTTGAATGTTCCTATGTGATCTGTGTGGTGTTTCTAGACCTACATAAGTGTGTATGTGGTCTCTTGTTAGTGTTAGTGCAGGTTTGGCTGACCTAGCATGCTAACGCTAATTGCAAAGGTTTTTTGTTGTTTATGGAAGTGTGGTGAAGTGTGTTGGTGTAGATTTGGGTCCCAGTTAACCCTTAGTGTGGTCTTCCTTCACTTCTTTCCACTGTGGAAGTCTTTGGTACTGACCTATTTGTTGGTTGCACATTTGAGGTGCATACGTTTCATTGTGGCTGACTGGAGGAGGTTTTCTAGGTTGTGGAGGATATATACAAAAGGATAATTGTTGAAGAAGAGTGTGGTGCAAAATGATGTGAATGTAATAAAGTGTGGTGATCTTAGTGCAAGCTTAAATTCCTAAGGCTATCAGATGTAGTGAGTAGAAGGTGTCTATATTTTCAGTGTGCTTGAAGTTATTTGAGGCAGTGAGCCAAAGGTTGTGGATGGTGCAAAGTTACAGTGATGGATTTTTTTGTTGCTCTAAGATAGTGAATATCTTTGTAACGTCTTCTTCTATTCTTCTTTCTTCCAAACATTGAGCCCTTGGAAATGATCCATTCTTCTCTTTTGGGTAGTGATCCCTTTTGTTAGTGACCCTATTGTATTTAGTGTCACTAATAATATATATGCAAGCTAATCCTCACCATGGTTTTTCCCTTATTAGGGTTTTTCCACGTAAATCTTGTGTTCTCTTATGTATGGTGTTGAATGTGTTTATGTTTCATTTGTTTATATTCTACTGATGATAATAAAGTTTTAATGGTTAATGAGGTTTTAAGGTTTTAATGTACAACTAATTCACCCCCTCTCAGTTGTCTTGTTTGTCTAACAATACATGTCCTCGTATTTCATGCATAATACTATCTTATTTATAAATTTAAAATTGAATGTTTTTGTGTCTTTTATCCAATCATTATTTACATAATTTTGAATCCCTATCATAACTCAAACCTTCTACACTTTCAATATAATTGAATATCTTTGTTTGGGTTGTCTATTAGGATTTACTCCTAGCCCCGAGATCATAATTTATAAAATATATTTTCACAATCTATCCAGGTTAGTGGCTTCCATAAAAACCCATATAAATATTGTTTTTTAATCTCTAATTCTCTATGTATTGTAAATTTATGTAACTTAAAAATTATCCCTATGCCACATTTTAAACTCCTAAAATCTTAAGTGATTCATCTAAGAAACAAGTATGAAAAACTAAAATAGCCAAACCAACTCAACAATTAAATGACCACAATTTTCATCTAAATCCATTTTAGTTATTCAATTAGATATACTATCATATTAAAAAAAAATCATCCATGGACAAAATTTTCACTTTGACATAGTTGATGCATAGTCAAAAACTTAATTGCATGTTTGCTCAAAAGTAGCATATTTTTCCATCCATGAACCAATATACTCTAATAAGAGGATGTTGGTTATTTATTATGAACCTGTCTTGTTTAGCCAAATATATTCACAATCTTATAGTCTTGTGTTGTTACTGTAATGAAAAATAGTCTCCTTTGTGCTTTTCAAGATAAGGGTTTAGAGAAAATGAAAAGTGTTGTGTTGAGAGTTTTAGGGCATCACAAATCGCACTACAAAAATCTTAATGCACAAGTGAAATTGTGCATAATCGCCTAATCATTGTTCCTGATGATCGCAACACACCACCACAATTCCTTTCTCTTGTCTCAAATGATATATCGAATCTCTTATATATATCTGCATCTAGAAATCAAGTCGCTATAGGTTGGCCTTAATAAAACTTGGAAATATTATCAAATGTCAGCTCAAAACATGAACAATTTTGATACACCCAAACAAGTCAGCTAGACTATAGTCGAGACCCATAATTAAATATTTGAACATAAAAATATTTTAAATAATTTCACTTTACACATCCACAATGCGCCACATTCACTAAGTCAGCTACAATGAGCAAGTAGACAGAAAACATCCTACCGAACCTCCACGCTTGTACTGCAACTAATGCAACACCATAAAATTTAGTAATAAGATAATATATGTGCTCAACAAGCAATCCCAGGGGTCCACAACACAAAATGATGATCTAGTGAAGTAGACAGATTAACTGACTGACCGGATACCTTGTTCTTCAAGTATTCTATTGGTAACACACAATATTTCACTTTATCTACCGGTATGACTAGATACTGATTTGCGAACCATGGAGATGACTTCAGTTGCCATTAATTACAACACTAGAAGCCATATGCCAACAATCTCCCCCTTTGGCATTGATGGCAACACTTAGTGAAAAATTACTAAGTGTCGAAACTGGTAAGTACACCACCAAAATTAATAATACTACTCCCCCTAAGAATGTTAAGGCATTTTTCACTGCACTCTCTCTCCCTTTGACATCAATGACAAAATTGGGGAATCCAAAATTGCAAAACTATTGAGACTTACAAAAATTTGAAGACGTCTGCAAAGTTATTCTTTAGTCCACTTAAGTTTGATTCCCAGACACTTCTCAAACTCTCCAAAATGGTTATATGACCACAAAGTAGATATTACAAAGTTTATGTTGCTTCGAGACTTACTAGATCAAGAGCAGTCATAGCATCTTTAGCTTCTTTCAGATTATTCACCATTATCTCAATCTTTGGACTTATTATTCCCCTAAGTTCACATACTCTACTAAGAATCCTTTCATTTTTAAGTTTCAGACTCTTTATTTGGTTGAGAAAATACATTACCTAACTTTCCTATTTACAAACACTACCGGCTAATGGGTCAAAAGTGTTGGAATAGTGACCAACTATTATTCAATGTCTTTCACCTTCTTCTCATTTGCTTCAGTAAAGTTTGACAAGACCAAGCAATATTTGTACACTTTTCCTCCTTCAGACATAGTACCTTGAATATTTTTTATGCAAGTGCCTAACAGAGCTTTGTCTTTGGCAATTAGTTCATTTAGGCTACCAACTTTGTTCTCCTTGAACTCCTTTTTCACTTTAATCAAAGTTGATTTCTCAAAAGATTCAAAATGAGAATCTATAGAATTTATTAGCTTCTTTAACTCACCAGAGGAGGAACCTGATGGGTCCATAACATAAGTAGGCATTATTTTCTGTAAAACTCTAGAAGCAAGCTTTAGCAATTCACTGTCCTCTATGTGATATTTTAGTATCTTCTTATTTGCTTTGGCTTCAGCAATTTTAGCGATCTTCAGCATCTGAATTGGAGACAAAGTGGATAGGTTAATTGAGCTTTCATCTAACTCAGGATCTGACTCTTCCTGTTGCTCCAATACAGATTCCTTCACTTCCTCTATTATGATTTCTTGATCCTTTTCCTTTTCAGCCTTGGATTCTACTTTAGGATTGACTTTAGGAATTTCAACTTCTTCAGTATGCACCTCTTTTTCCTCGGCTAACACCTCAATAGGGACCTTAGTTACCATAGGTGTATTTGTATTTTACACATCAAGAGAAGTCAAAATATCCTCAAATTTTGGAGGATCAGACACATTCATGTTCTCCTCATTCACATTCTCTTCTAATTCATTTACCTCCACATTCACTTACTCATTTCCTTGAACATTTTCAGTATTGATTTCCTCAATGTTAATCTTATCCCTTGACAAAAATTCTTCTAGAATTTCCTTAGTTTCACTAACAACAACGTCAGTTTCACCAATCATGAGTTTATTTATTCTTTTTTTGCTCTTAAATTCCCTTTTAGCTTTTTCAAGGAATAAATCCATTTCTTCAATTTTCATTTCTGGGCACAAATCATCTAGGACTCTCTTCCTCATATTTTCTTCTTCTAATAAGGCACTCGACCTCCTAGACTCCAAAGCATTATATAGACTTGTAGGAAAACCAGACATGATTTCAACAAGAGCTTTACTAAAAACATTCATATGCTTTATTGTTGCTTCTTCAAGAATTATCTTACCGAATTCATCAATTATATCATACCAATCACAGAGTGGCTTGAGATTTCTATCTTTTACTATTGCATCCTCAACTTCCTCAACAGACATACTGGGCTTGTCAATTTTGGCCTTTTCTTTGCTTCTTCTCCTTTGCTAGAAGATTTTCTCTTATTCAATTTGACAGCCTGTGTACCAGTAGCCTTTATCTCCCTTACTACTTCTGAATCAATTTCTTCCTCTTCATCTGTAGACACAGCTTTGTAAGCTCTTGTGCTTTTATTCTTCTTTCTTTTTCTAGAAGCCTTGGCTTGATTTGACTGAGCTGCAAAGGAACTTCTAGTGTGAGCAGGAGATGTTCCTGGACCAGCTAATTCTACCTTTTCTTCCTTCAGCTTCATCTCTTTGCCTTCTCACTTCTTTTAGTTTATGCACAAGAATGCCTATACTCTCTACAAGAGCTTATGTCTCTTTTCTTACCCTTCTGACTGTCATGGGCTTTTTCAATTCTAAATGAACCTACAAGATTTTCTCTACATAAGTACCAAACCTTTCTTCTCCTTGATCAAGTGGTGAATTTAGTAGGTTTTTTGCATACATCCTTAGAATGTTCTCATCTACTTCATAACCCATAGGTATGATCCAAACTGTTCTAGGATTAGCCACTTCCATATGGCACTGGTCAATGTATACCATGAAGAAAATAGTGTCTTTGTACTATTCCACTATTGTGGCAGGAATTCTTTCTCTGGCGTGCATCAAATTCTAAAAACTTTTAAAGTATCCCCAGAGGATTGTATTGCGGGTCTATCGATCACCCAGTCCACATAACATATTCCATATATGAACAGCTACCGGCATATCATTACACCATTGAACTTTACCAACTCCTGATACCTCACCCAAGAAGTAGAAAAACAAACATATCAGCAAGTTATCGTAATTGAATGTGTTCTTCTTATCCTTTTTTATTTTTCCCAAATTCTCCAATAGCTAGCTTCTTAGCAGTTCACATAAATCATAGTCTACATTTTGTTTGACCATTTCATATGCTACGTAGATAGTTGTGTCAGATACTGAATTATCCCTGCTTGAGTGATAAATCTTATAGCCAATAACCATTGATGCAAATTTTACATCCATTGCGGCAATATCATCTATCGTCATTGCTCTTTTGTCCCATTGCGAGCCTGTCGCTTCAGTAACCTTATCATTCTTCATAGACTTCAAAACTGGAAGTCTACCGGTGGAATTTAGTCATGTGAATACACATATAGCTTTTTTTGTGATTTTGAATGGCACATCCAACCACATGAATTCATCATGGACACAGCTCAACATATATCGAACCCATTCATCTTCTTCAAATACGGGGAATTTCTCAAATTGCACAAATTTCTTATCTTCTAGGGTTTTAAATTTTAGTTTCACAGTATAATCTTCTTGAACTATATGATGAGAGTACAAATCCATCAAATGAGAGGTTCCCAAATCTTCAATGTTTGTGTGCACATAAGCCTTAATATCGTCAATATGTAGGACTCTGTACGACACCCATGAAAATGCACCTAAGGGCTCTATATCTATGAACTTATACATATGTCATTTGAATTTTGGATGCGGCCTATTCTTAACTTTGACTATCAGATGAGTAGACATGATTGCAATCACACAAATTTATAGGTTTTCAATAAATACCTTTTGGGGACAAAAACGGAATTTGATTGCAGATTCTCCTTTATGCTCAAGTCTCTCCACAAATTTGCAATGATCACTTCAGACCTCTCCAAACCGCTTTTCTCCAAATGCAATATGACAAATGAGGGTTAAAGTCATTCCTTTTATTGTCCACATACCTAACTCCTTTATTTTGCAATAAATTCCCTTTCCCTAACTCATTTGATTTCCTTCCTTTCAGGAACCGAGATAGATGACTCTTATGTGAATCTCCAATATTCTTTACTAATGCTTCTAACTGGTTGAACAACATCTAAAAAGTATCAACTCTCCTACTGGACATATCCATATTCTAGTATCATTCACCTGCAAGAGGGGGTTTCAGAGTTTTTCTTGATAGCTCCCCCTATGCCAGAGACCTAAAATTAGTTCCCTAAGGAATTACCAAAAGTTGCTTCTAGTGCAGATCCATTTCCTTCTACAGAGGGATTCTTCTTCACCCATTTCTTCTGCATTTGCTTCTTGATCTCATCAGTAGTGACTTTTCCTTTTCCTTTAACATCTTGTTGCATGTTTTGTTTTACCGGACCTCTTTTGTTTCAGCAGAATCTGTCAATATGGCCAAATTTGTTGTAGTTGTGGCACACAACATTTCTCTATCCATGCCAACTATTCCACTGGCTTTGTCTTGATCTACATTAGTTAGCAATATGTCCAAATCTATTGCATGCATAGCATTTGACATCTCTATGAAAGTTTTTCATCACAATTTTGCATTCACTTGACTTATGACCATACTTATAGCAATTAAAACACTGACCTAAGAATGATGGTCTACTTGTATTCATTCTACTCCTACATTGAGAAGCCATATGACCAAATTTGTTGCAGACATAACAATAGCCATTAAATATTTGAGCATTTGGTTGCCTTACCGAATATCTTCTGGCTCCTTTCATCTGACTTCCTTGTTTGAATCTTCCTTGTCCAAAATTTATTTGTCCAGATCCGGAACTTTCTCCTTCTTCATATCCAAGACCTCGTCTATCACCATCAGTCCTCTATCCTTTGATTATTTCATCAAGTTTAGCTAAGCTTGCTTTGAATTTTTCCTTATACTCATTTGTAGTGGCAAGTTCATCTCTGAGATCATCAAGCTACTTTTCAAGCACTTCTTCATTTTTCTTGGATTGCTCCAATTCATTATCTAGTTGGCTGCATTGTTCAAACTTTTCTTTCAAACATTGTGCAATATTTTCTTCATTCTTCTTCATGTCCTCAATCTCCTTGGTCATTTTCATCATGATAGATTCCATCTCTCACTTCAAGGTAGCATTCTCTTTGGAAAACTTTTCACATTCTTTTGTTTTCTCTTTCAGAGCTAGACTGAGTTGTTCCTCTTCCATGCTTTTGTTCTTCTATTTGAGCTAACCATATAATTTCTTTCTTTTCTCCCTTAGTTCATTGATCTTGTCTTTGAGTGACTGAATGAACTTTTCTGCATTCTCAAGATTTTCTTGCAGTTCCCGATTCTCAGATTGTATCTGGTCAAGATCATCTAGGGCCACCATAAGTTGCTATTGAAGACTACTTGTATCCATTGAGAAACACTTTCCAAGATCTCCTCAAGTTGTAAGACTTCTTTCGAGGAACTAGCTCTAATACCAATTGTTGGAAACAATCAACACTGAGAGGGGGGTGAATCAGTGTTGTGCACAAAATTTAACTTAATTGTTCTATCATTTAACTTACTTAATCATTCAGCAAAAGAAACATGCATCATCGGAAATAAAATAATCACAACACCATAACACTAGAATGTTTACGTGGAAACCATGTTAAGGGAAAACCACGGTGGATAGCCAATTCACAATATAATATGAGTATACCCAAAATGAAAAGTACAAAATGGGAATGCACTTGCATTCGGGCTCACTACCTAGAGCTCACTACTCAAAAAGGATGGGCTCACTGCCCTACAATGATTTGAATAGATCCAAAAGAATGAACTAATGAAATAGCATCAACAATGCTTGATTACAGTTCCAATTAAGCTCTATACATAATCTCCTATCCTTTTTACTAATTCAATAATTCTACTCTACTCTGCACAAATTGCACTACAAAAATATTAATGCACAAGTGAAACTGTGCATAATCGCCTAATTGATGTTCTTGATGATCACAACACACCACCACACTTCCTTTCTCTTGTCTCAAATGATATATCGAATCTCTTATATATATATGCATCTAGAAATCAAGTCGTTATAGGTTTTCCTTAATAAAACTTGGAAATATTATCAACTGTCGGCTCAAAACATGAAGAATTTTGATGCACACCCAAACAAGTTGGCTAGACTATAGTTGGGACCCATAATTAAATATTTGAACATAAAAACATTTTAAATAATTTCACTTTACACATCCACAACATGCCACATTCACTAAGTCGGCTACAACAAGCAAGTAGACAGAAAACATCCTATCGGACCTCCAAGCTCATACTACAACTAATGCAACACCACAAAATTTAGAAATAAGATAATATACATGCTCAACAAGAAATCCCAGGGGTCCACAACACAAAATGATGATCCAGTGAAGTAGACAGATTAATTGACTGATTGGATACCTTGTTCTTCAAGTATTATGTTGGTAGCACATAGTATTTCACTTTATCTGCTGATATGACTAGATAATGATCTGCGGACCATGGAGATGACTTCATTTGCCATTAATGACAACACTAGAAGCCATATGCCAACAAAAATATAACAATCCAGCCGCTAATCATAAAACAATTCAACATAATCAACTAGAGAAAGGTGCTCTAGACATTCAAATGTTAAGCTCAGAAACTAAAGACTTAGTTGCAACCTATAGGCTTGACACTGACAGCATAACATATACTCATGAAAGTGAAATGAAATTCAACTGTTATCTACTAAAAGGAAATGCAAAATAAGAAATAGAATACTTATCTATCTATCTATAACCCTCGAGTGGCTAGCTCTTAGGTGTGCCTACAGCTACCTCAGATCACATGCACTGGAAATTATCTAAGCTACTTCATTCCAAAGATGCATCCATATTACACAATAATTCAAAGAGTGGTGGGAAAACTCATATTCATATGGTAGTTTTTACTCAAAAGAAAAATTTGCAACATAATGATACTCTTCTTCCCTATTCATTATTTGTAAGAGTTACATATTTATATGAAAGACGACTAACTAAAATCCTATTTTCCAATTGATAGTCTTTTTAACAGATTTCCAATAGCATAGGTACTTTAAAGCCCATAATATACAATATTAAAGAGGCTCGCATGAGCCATAAAGTTTTTGAAACTGAAAAATAATAGAATTATAAAGACTCAGCCCAAAATGTGTGCTTCTGGAATTTCGGCGCCCGCCCTCTTATTTTCAAAAGTATGAAGATCCACATTCATTTCCCTTTGACTAGAGTAGTGATGGAGAGTGGAGTTGACCTACGAAATTCTCAAAGGCTAAACCATTAAATCAACATAAATAAGCTTAATTCGCCTAACTTCAAGAAATAAAGTTTGTACGCTTATTCATAAAAAGAGAGCAATTATTTTTCCTAAAGGTAATCAATTGGCAGGGTAATTTGGGTTGAAGGGTTTAAATTTGCATATTGGGCCCATTATGTTGATGAGGTTATTTTTACCTCATCATTTCCTCCCCTTCCTAAGTCTGAGCAGGTCCTCCTACTCTCTAGTGTGTCCCCTATCCATCATTCCTCCTGTTCATTTCCCCATACTTAGCACTAAGATCATACACATCATCTGCCTTTGTGTCTGTTACTCATAAATATACTATGTATCATGTGTTTTAATTATGTCCCCTTTTCCAAGCTTCCTGCTTAAGTTAAAGGCCTTCATATTCATTTTATTCCTTTGTCACGTTTTTCCCTAAGTTTCTAACCCTCTGTCACGTGTTATTTAGTTTCGAAACATAGTTATTTGGCACTCCTTGTTGTTATTCCTTGTAGTCAGGTTTGTGTTTTTGTTAAATTTCTGATGGCCCGACTTATTATCCTTTGTAGCATCAAGAGTATGATCAGTGAGTCAGAGGTTCTCAAAACTTCATAACTCCTAACTTTGTGTTATTAAGTTTCAATTTGTCGCGACAAAGAGGTTTGTTGTTCATTCCGCAGGTTTTGAGGCACCATTTTTGCATTTAATAAGGCATATGGTACAGCCTGGATATATCTTATCAAATATTTTTACAAGGCACTCAAACCTTAGGGTTTTCATTATTGTAAAATAAAATAAAGTGTCGTATTAATTCAGCACCAAATGCACATCTTGTCATTTTACATGGCTCAAGGTGGTGAGAACTTATTTGTTAAAAATTTGATTGTACTTCTACCTACTGCTATTATTTCTTCAGGAATTCAAGTGTTTCTTTAAGTGTGGTCAGCTCATGCAATCTGAAATTGAAAATCGTTGGCTCAGTGTGAGAGATACAGAGATGGGAATTTTTTAATTGGAAGAATTTTGGGCACGTTTGGAAAGAAAAAAAAGTCTAATGTAGACACGAACATGCTTGAAATTGGAATAGCTCACACTGGGGGTTTTCCAGAAGCTGTGTTGAGAGTAGACCTAATTTTTGTATGTGCAAGAAGGTACATTCTAGAAACTCAGGAAATCAAGGTTGTGGACGGGACCATTGTTGCTAAAATTTCCCATGAAGTCATTTCCCAGGCATTGAGAATTCCAGAAAAGGCACCTATAAAGGAGATTTTTGTTGTAGCAACTAACAAATTTTTTAGGGTTAATGAAGCCTAGTGAAAAAATTCTATGGCCTAAGGATGGTTAAATTCGAAGAAAAGAGGTACGTCCCACTTACCCAATAAACTTAAAAGGGTGCATTTTAAAGTAGAAATTGTTGATACCATTGCCTTGCTACACCGCATTGTCAGGAATGCACAAATTGAACTATTTGAAGACTGGATGTGTTGGTTTATTTTGGTTATCTGTGATGATGATGTATTTATCGATTGGGCTAAGATAATTTGCTTTCATCTACATAAACAATTAGTCAATTTTCAAAAGACTGCCAATTTCCATCTGTGTTCTTGCTTGATATATATCATTGCCAGTCAGAGATCTTTCTAGCCAAGTTTGAAACCACAGGTATTGCCAACTTCTGGCATGCCCATATATAAATGTTATTCACAGTTTACCAAGAAAGTTGGAATGGGAGAATATTTCCTTGTTAATGATGCATTTTTATGGAAGTTGTGAGGAAACTGGATGACAACCCTAAAATGTGTTTTTCCCCCAAGTCAATATCTTTGCTATTGAAGTTTGGAAGTTTTTATATTCAGTTTGACAGATTTTCTTATTTGAGGATAGGAGGTTATGAAAAATCCCCATTAAAATTGCTCAAATATCCTGAAGATTTACTAGTGTTTTTGGAAGTTTGTAGACAAATGGCCATAGTGAATATAAAATACACGAATATGGGAAAACAAGGGTATGCTTTCTTGTTAGTAACTCCTTCCTTCACATGCAAAAGCAATCAGATGGCTAAAGGTTCAAAAAATATTCTTAAGGAATATAATCTCCAGTAGTTGTTTATGAGAACCAATTTTGATAGCAAGGGCTTCGTAAGACAAAACCTGTACACTGCAAGCTCGTATCAGCATCAACCTTCTATTGAGGATTTTTGGGAGGATTGTATTAATGAAAATGAAGTGTTCAGAAGAGATCATATGAGGTTAACCCTCAAACAGATACAAGCTTTTGGTATTTCTTTCCAAATTCTTGAAAAGGTGACTAAAGATTCGATGGTCCTTGATATGGACTATGAAAAATTTCCTAACAAATCTCATCCTTAGGTTGACTGGGGTAAAAGTGAAGTTTTGTATATGAGTGTGCGGGCTGCACCAATATTCAAAAGAACTCAAGATTGGTTAGAAGGGAAATGGTGGAAAACTATTGGTTCCATTCATGAACCAAAATCATCTCAAAAAAAATAAATAGTGATCTAGTCAGGTAGCTAGAGGAAGTACATCATCAGCAAGAATGGCTACTAGGTCTTCTAGTGAAAATTCACAATCTGGGGGTGACGGTGAAAAACCCGAAGAATCGGTCAAGTTGAAGTTAGTATGTGAACAAGATAGCCCATCTACCCCTGCTCCTAAAAAGAAGATTGGTCAAACAAAACCTACACCTGAAGATTCAGATATCATTTTCCAGCAGATTGTTGAAGATAATACTTTCTTGCCTTTATCTGAAATACCTTCTTCTCATGTAGAAAATATATCAATTATTCCTAGTGAATCTAAGGAGGTTGTTCAAGGTAATAAAGGTTCTATTTTGATAGAGAACTCTACAGTATGGCTGAGGAAGGCAGTAGAGAAGAAGATAAAATACACTCCCACAACATCTGTCGGAGTAGACACAGTGGAAAAATTGCTCCAAACTTCCTCAGGGCCATAGAAAGCTCAAAAAATGTCAAGAATACTGGATGATCCTATCTTTGGTAACCAAATACTAGAGATTGTGGAGCCTTTAAAGGATTTGGATGATGATAAAATAACCACGGCTAATTATAAGATCATACATGTTGACATGGGACCCCAGAAACTTGAGGGTGATGTATACCACACTAGTTATTCAGTCAATGCTTTAGTCAAGCAGGTAAAAGAAAAAAGGAAGGAAAGGGTAAAATTGAAATCTCAGGTTCTGGATTTTAAAAACTTTATCTCTTCTATAGTTTCCCCCTTTTTATCTACTGGAGCCTCAAGTTCTCAAGAAGGATTCATTGATGAGTCTGCAATGCAATTGATCAAAAAGAACCTAAACTACTCCAAGGCTGCCAGTGAATGGATTGATGAAATGTCTCAGGAAACTATGCTTTTTATTGGTAAATTTGTGATTTCTTACACTCATATTTATGATAAAATAAAAGAATTGATAGCGGAGCTACAGTAGATTAGGAAAGATCAGACCAGTCTTTACATGCTTTCAGAAGAAATGAAGGAATTAATTTCCATGGATCGACTAAAGTTAATTAATAAACAAATTTTGAGTGATCCAAAGGAGTTAGATCCCTCATGGCCTAACTCACTTGAATGGAAATTAAACATATATGATAACTTGGTAAAAGAAATTACTGAAGCACTGAAAAGGTATCTGGATATGTTAGCAGAAATCAAAGGGAATTTTTGAGATCTACATGTGAAGATAGCTGATGAGTTTGATGAGAATATTCTAGACTCAAAGGAAATTTTCTCGAAATTCAAAGAAGTATTCAACAAGGAAATAGCAGATCCTGCTACAATGACTAAAGAATATTTCTCTAAGCTTGGGAGGCTGGAGCTCTATCTTAAAACCTTTAAAAATCAAGCTGATAGAAGGTCTGACATTCTGAATGAATCTAAGGTTTCCCTTAGAAAATGGAGAACTAGACTCCAGATCACAATAACACTAGGAAGCAAAGAAACTTTTGTAATCATTACTAGGTACAGGGAATACAAATCCAAAATGAAGGTGCGGGAAAAGTTGTTGCAATAAGAAGTGGTCGAGGAACTGGAAGCTGAAGAGGTTGAAGTAGGAGGGACCAATGCATAGTTTAGTTTTAGTATTTCAAATACTTTCTTTTAATCTATCTCTTTTAAGTTAAAGACTTTTTCTAATTTTTGGTACGGCTACTTTCAAGAAACTGTTACCAAAGACATTTGCTATGTTTAAATATGGGTTTGATTGATGTGATAGGGATCTTTTGGGAAAACTTTTATTTACTCATTAGAGTGAGCTCTGTTATTTTGGTTGTTATCTATTATTCTGAAATAGAAGACATTGGTGAAGTTTATGCATGCATAATCTTTGAATTATGGTGTATGGATTCATTTTGTTTATACTGAATATTTTCCAGTGTGTTATCCGTTATTGGGATGATAGATGATATAATTTTCTATATTGTTGTGGCATTATTATCTATGAATAAAGATTCTACAGTGATATTTGTTTTGTCTTTATATTTTCTTAAGTAGTTTCAATTCTTGTTATATGAAGTTGATAGATACCTTTAAAGCTTTCTAGTTAAAATCCCCTTCCTTTACTTGCTTTCTGGTTAAAAGCAACATTAGTTGAAAGTCATTCATTGAACATCAGATAAAGGTAGTTGCAACCTTTTAAAACAAGCAGAGAATCAGTTTGGAGATTGTACTATTACTAATTCAACTGCAATTACATTTATCACCTTTGTGGGCATAAGAATATAGAGTTAGGTGATAAATCTATTAACTAATAGATTTTTGGCAACTCTGCTAGGGAGTAATTCAGAAAAGTAATTTTATATGATGAGTTGCTCTATAGTTAATAATAATGGTTCTTCAAAGGTGTAATGCTCATATCCTTCAGCCTAGCGTAGATTGGTTAATTGGGGATCAAGAAGATATAATTATGGGTCTCAAGTTACTTGCTTGGCAACAAAGAAGAACTAATTATCAATATCACCAAGTTAACGAAGTATTAGAAGAAGAGGAAGAACTTGGAGATATTATTAGAGAAAACACACTACATTTTGAGAACACACAAGAGATTGTGTTTGTAGAAAATATACCACCTCCAGCTAGAAGAGTAAGGGCTCCTCCCGCACAAGTTCCTAGGAACCAAGTGAATAGTAGATGAAATCCTCCTCGAAATCATCAATAAATTAAAGTTGGCGACTCTGTTGGCCTATCAGTATCCTATCTAAAACCTAGCTTCAAAAATATATACTAGGGGTGATAAGAAAAAGGAGATTATAAACGATCATTTCAAGTTCCTAGAAACTGTTGATTTCTCATATTTCCCACCTACCCAAAAGGTCAAGACTATCAGTAGACCATCTTCCCCTCCTCTTCCAAAACCTATTGTATCTAGAGTCCAGAAGATATCTTGCCAAATTCTTCTTTTGTGCAGTACTACTCTTCCTACACAAGTAAATTTTCCTTTAGTTCCTCCAGTAATGGCACAACCAGTTCCATGGGAGCTACGATAGGTCCCCTAGCTTTTGGAGTAGGTGCACAACTTCATGACTTGCCTAAAGGTTAAGTAAAAATCATACCCAAGTTTACTGGAGATGGGAAAGTTTCTCCTGATGAGCACATGAGGGCTTTCTTTGTGGTCTCTTCCATTCTTGCAATACAACATGAAGATTTCACCATGAGGCTCTTTGTAGAATCTTTGACAGACGATGTTGTTGATTGGTTTTATTCCCTTCCAAATGGTTCTATTAATAATTGGGCTACCTTAAGAACAAGGTTCAAGAATAGATTTAAGTTTGCAGAAGATGATCAGTTCCTAGTTGCTCAGTTAAGTTCAATGAAAAAGGAAGTTCATGAGTCAATGAGAGATTTTGTAGCCAAATTTGATAAGTTATATAACAAAATTTTTGTAAACATGAGACCTATCGAAGAACTAATGAAAGCAATGTTCATAAACACTCTTCCACCAAATGTGAGTTTCATTATCAAAAGGGAGGGTGTCGCTGATGTAGCTGCTACCCAAACTAGGGCCATATCAATAGAGGATGACTTGATTATCTCTGAGAAATGGAAGAAAGAATTGCAAACTGAGAGACCATCACCAGTGAATTCTACTGACCCAGTCATTCAGAGAATGGCCAATGATATAATCATTCTTAAGAGATAGATGCCTAAGGGTCCTTTGCAGACACCCTATCAAGATATGTCAAGGAATTATCAAGCAGTTCCTAACAAAACTCCATTATTGGCTGCTCCAAATCAAAGGTTGGCAATTGAAGGTCCTCCTCCTCTAAGTAAAGGAAATCACTGAATTTTCATCTAACTTTGGATCATGATGGAGCTACCTGTCTAGAGATGATTAGGTACATGCAAATGCTTTCGACCAATGAACATACTATGGAACCATATGTGGAGGAACCTAGTTCACCCAATGATGCTGGCATGAATTTCTTTGAGTTTGTATTAGAAATAGAAACTGAAGAAGATGTATATGGTCAGAGTTGATGATCCTAATTTTGCTATTTTCACTAGAGCACAACATGCCAAAGTTGATCAAAGTGGTTCATCTTCAGCCCCAAAGTAAATTTTGACCAAGCAAAAAAAGCAAGAGCAAACGGCTCCTAAGAGTGTGCCAGAAGAGGTACCATCTTCTTCATCCTCTGATAATCTTCCTTTTGGTTTATTTGATATAGTGGAGTCTTGTAAGAATACCAAAATCCAAATTTCATAGGCTAAATATTTGAGACTCAATCCCTCAGAATTGGATAGGTTGGTCAGATATGTTAAACAAGAACCCTCACCACCTCAATGTAATGCTCAAACCTCTAGTGAAAATGAAGTTTGTCTTGAGAACCAGATCTGTTCTAATGCCATTGATAAACCTTCAAGTTCACAAAACCCATTCATGAAACTTGAACCTTTTTATATATCATTATACATTGATGGTTTTAGGTTAAGTAATTGTATCATTGATTCTGGAGCTTCCTAAATGTGATGCCTACCCATATAGCTAAAGCTTTAGGGTTGTCTTATACCTCCTCCCAAGGAAAATTTTATTCCATGGATGGGTCACCGGTTCCTATCATAGGCAAAATCAAAGATGTTCAAGTAGCCTTAGCTGCTTTTCCCAAGAAGAGATTAAAACTAACCATATTGGTTGTTGACATTCCAGCAAGTTACGACATGCTTTTGAGTAGGAGTTTTTGTAAAGATTTAGGTAGAGAAATATAAATGGATTGGTCTCATGCCTTGATACCTCTAGATGGAAAGAAAATACACCTAAATCCTAAACCTAAAGCCAAATTCACTGTCTTAAAGTCTAGTGATCCGAGAGCAAACATTTTGTTTGTTGAAACAAGACCAGGAACTTACAAGTGCACTTCTGACCATGGAGAAGGTTCAAATCCTATCAGCCCTGATTTAATCAATGAATTATGGACACTAGAATTTGATGGAAGTTGTACTAATGTAGGGTCAGGCGCTGGTGTAGTTTTGATTTCTCCTTATGGTTATAAGTTCCCTTTTGCTTTCAAATTGGAGTTTGCTAATACTAATAATACAGCCGAGTATGAAGCTCTATTGCTTGGTCTAAGTGTAGCTAAAGAAAAAGGTATCAAATAGTTAAGGCTTGTAGGAGATGCAAAATTGGTGGTGAAACAGGTGAGGAAAATTTACACTGTGAAAAATAGTCGGCTTAAGCACTATAGGAATAGAGTTTGGGATTGTATAGAAGATTTGGATGCTTTTTCTATAGAATTTTTTCCAAGGGAACAAAATACTAGGGCTGATTCGTTATCAGTCTCGGCGTCATTACTCTTGCCTCATCCAGATTTTAAAGATGATTCCTATAGAATTGAAATTGTATACAAACCTAGTGTCCCTGATAATGTCAATCATTGGCAAGTGTTCAATAATGATCAGCAAATTATTGAATTTTTGGAGAAGGCTGAAGCTTTTGCTCACATTATTTTGAAGGTAGTGATGATAAAAGTGGTGATATTTTGGAAGGTGATATCACTGCCCCTGATGGAAAAGAGACAAATATTATCCACTTAAAGGGTAATAAGATTCTGAAAGGATTAGTTTCCTTGGAGCATTTATTCGGCAGACATGACCAGTATTTGAAACAAAAAAATAAAGTCTTAGTTGAAACATCTGTTGAATATGACAAGGTGAACATTGGTCCAGATGATGATCCTAAGATCATCTATATTGGAAAGTGTTTTTCCCAGGAAGAGAGAGAGAGAGAGAGATTGATTTCCCTGTTGACACATTATAAGGATGTCCTTGCATGGTGCTATGCAGATTTAAAGAAGTTTAGAAATGGAGAATTTCAGCACAAGATTCTATTGAAACCTGGTGCCACACCTTATCGGCAGAAACAATGGACTTATAATCCCAAAGTTACAGAAGAAATTTTTAATGAGATTGATAAAATTCTTAAAGCAAAAATTATCTACCCCATCCATCATTCCACATGGGTAGCTAACATAGTCCCTGTAAGGAAGAAGAATGGAGAAATAAGGATATGTGTTGACTTCAGGAATTTAAACCAGGCGTCCCTGAAAGATAATTATCCACTACCTGTGATGGATCATATTTTGTAAACGGTTGTTGGCTCTGAAATGATGTCTATGCTCGACGGTTTCTTGGGTTATAATTAGGTGGAAGTAGTTCCAGAAGACCAGCATAAAATAGCTTTCACCATGCCCATTGGTGTTTTTACCTATAAAAGAATGCCATTCAGACTTATTAATGTCATGGAAACTTTTCAAAGGGCTATGGACTTATCTTTTGGAGATCTCAAGAATAAAATTATAGTGATTTATCTGGATGACCTAACAGTTTTTTCTAAAAAGAGATCTAGTCATCTACATGATTTGGAAGTTGTATTACAGTGTTGCAACGAGGAAGGTGTCTCTTTAAACCCTAAGAAGTCTATCTTCGTTGTAACTAAGGGAAAAAATTTATGCCATATTATTTCGAAAGATGGAATTAAAATAGATCCAGATAGAGTGAAAGCAATCATGTAGCTGGGATTACCTGCTAACAAAGATGGTATCAGGTCTTTCTTTGTTCAAGTGAATTTTCTGAGGAGGTTTGTTCCCAATTTTGCTGAGCTAACTAAGCCTGTTTCTGATATGATGAAAGATCAACCAATGTTTAAATGGAGCAATGAAGGAAAGAAATATTTTACAGATATTAAAGCAGCAATTACAAATGCTCCTACCTTGGTCCATCCTGATTTTGCTAAAGATTTCATTATATATAGTTATGCCTCCAAGCACACTTTGTCAGCTATTTTGTTGCAAAAGAATGAGCAAGGTATTGAAGCTCCTATATCTTTTATGAGTACTCCTCTAAATAAATATGAACTCAAATATTCACCACTTGAAAAACATGCATATGCTATTGTGAAAGCACTCAAGAGCTTCAGGTTCTATATTCTTCATTCTCATACTAGTGTTTTTGTTCCTGAAACTATTGTGAAAATCATTCTTACTCAACAAGATATTGGATGCAACAAGAGAGGATCTTGGATAGCCCAAATTCAAGAATATGATCTATACATTAAGCCCACTAATTTGGTTAGGGGAAAGGGTCTAGCTAAAATGATTGTTGAAAGTAAATCTGATGAAGAAGGAGATTTACCATTGGTGTTATTCACGAGCACAACAAATAACTGGTTTTCTAATATTTCTTACTTCTTAACTTATGGTGATTTTCCATCACATTTGTCGTCAAAAGAGGAGAAATCTAAAGCTTAAATCAAACAAGTATGTACTTTGGGAAGGGAACCTATATAAAAAAGTGTGGATGGAACTTTTCTAAGATGTGTTGATAAAGAGCAGCAGAAAAGATTGTTGGAAGTCTTTCATGGTGAAGCTTGCGGTGGACATTTTTTGGCTTTTGTGACAGCTTTTAAAATCCTGCGTCATAGATTTTACTAGCTAGGTATGTTTAAGAATGCATATAATTGGGTGTCAAAATGTGAAAAGTGTTTAAAATTCACTAGTAGACCACAACTTGCTACTTTACCTTTGAGACTTGTTGTAATTGATGAACCCTTTCAACAATGGGGTATGGATTTCATTGGGCCAATCAATCCTAACTCTAGCGCAGGACATACACACATACTGACTGCTACAGATTATTTCACCAAGTGGGTGGAAGCTATCCCAGTGAAGAACACTACCACTGAAGTCGTGTGTAAATTCTTGAAGGAGAATATTTTGGTAAGGTTCAGAGTTCCTACAAAGATTGTTGTTGATAATGCTAGCTGATTTTCTTCCACTGAGATCACTCTTTTTTGTTATGACTATGGTATTTTCCTCGCTCATTCATCTGATTATTATCCACAAGGCAATGGGCAAGCCGCGTCAAGCAATAAAAACCTAATCTCCATCATTAAGAAACTAGTTGATGAAAATAAAAGAGGGTGGCATAAAAATTTATATGATGCATTATGGGCTGATAGAATTACATGCAAAAGAGCTATTGGAATTTCTCCTTTTCAATTAGTATATGGCATTGATAGCACTCTACCCACACCATTGGAGATTTCAGAACTTGATTTACAAAACATTATTGAAGATGGGAAATTTCAAGATGCCTTAGAAAAATGGATCATGTATTTGAACAAGTTGACAGAGGAAAGAGAGATTGTGGTAGATAAGATCACTAAACATTAGTAGATGGTAAAAAATATTTTTGATAGAAGAGCTAGACAAAGAGACTTTGTTGTTGGTGATTCAGTTCTTCTTTGGGATAGAAGAAGGGAGACAAAAGGAGCACATAAGAAATTTGATTCTCTGTCGAGAGGACCTTTCCTAATTAAGGAGCTCATTGGTGATCATGCTTTTCGATTGGCTTATCCTGATGGTACTATTCTACCTCTTGCCTACAATGGGAAAGATTTGAAATTACTTAATTAATCATTGATTGGGTTTGTCCCTATACATAGTTTTTTCTCTTTGTTTTGTTTGTTGGTTCAGTTTTGGCTTGTTTGGTTTTTTACTCCTTTGACCAATGAATAAGGCTTCATGTCATGTTTCTAGATTCTCTGCATCCTGTCAGTACTAGTCCCCATTCGGGGCCAATGTTACTCATAAATATACTATGTATCATGCATTTTAATTATGTCCCCTTTTTTGCGCTTCACGCTTAAGTTAAAGGCCTTCATATTCATTTTATTACTTTGTCACATTTTTCCCAAAGTTTCTAACCCTTTGTCATGTGTTCTTTAGTTTCAAAACTTAGTTCTTTGGCGCTCCTTGTTGTTATTCCTTGTCATCGGGTTTGTGTTTTTCTTAACTTTCTAGTGGCCCAACTTATTATCCTTTGTAGCATCAAGTGTATGGTCAGTGAGTTGGAGGTTCTCAAAACTTCATAACTCCCGACTTTGTGTTATTAAGTTTCAGTTTTTCGTGACAAAGAGGTTTGTTGTTTGTTCATTAGGTTTCGAGGCACCATTTTTGCATTTAATAAGGCATATGGTACAACCTAGATACGTCTTATCAAATATTTTTACTAGGCACGCAAACCTTAGGGTTTTCATTACTGTAAAATAAAATAAAGTGTCGTATTAATTCAGCACCAAATGCACGTCTTGTCATTTTACATGACTTAAGGTGGTGAGAACTTGTTAAAACTTCAGTTGTACTTCTACCTGCTGCTATTATTTCTTTAGGAATTCAAGTGTTTCTTTAAGTGTGGTGAGCTCATGCAGTCTGAAATTGAAAATCATTGGCTCGGTGTGAGAGATACAGAGCTGGGAATTTTTAAATTGGAAGAATTATGGGCACGTTTGGTAAGTAAAGAAAAGTTTATTGTAGACATGAAGGTGCTCGAAAGTGAATTAGCTCCCGCTAGGGGTTTTCCAGAATCCATGTAGAGTGTAGACCTAATTATTGCATGTGCAAGAAGGTACATTCTAGAATCTTGAGAAATCAAGGCTGTGGACGAGACCATTGTTGCTAAAATTTCCCCTGAAGTCATTTCCCAAGCATTAAGAATTCCAAAAAAGGCACCTATAAAGGAGATGTTTGTTGTAGCAGCTAACGAAATTTTTAGGGTTAATGAAGCCTGGTGTAAAAATTCTATGGCCAAAGGATGGTTAAAGTCGTAGAAAAGAGGTAAGTCCTAGTTACCCAATAAACTTAAAAGGGTGCATTTTAAAGTAGAAATTGCTGATACCATTGCTTTGCTACACCGTATTGTCGGGAATGCACAAATTGACCTATTTGAAGACTGGATGTGTCGGTTTATTTTGGTTATCTGTGATGATGATTTATTTATCGATTGGGCTAAGATAATTAGATAATTTGCTTTCATCTAAATGAACAATTAGTCAATTTTCAAAAGACTGCCACATTCCATCTATGTTCTTGCTTGATATATATCATTGCCAATCAGAGATCTTTCTGCCTAGGTTTGAAACCACAGGTATTGTCGACTTCTGGCATGCCCATATATAAATTTTATCCAAAGTTTACCAAGCAAGTTGGAATGGGAGAATATTGCCTTGTTAATGATGCATTTTTTATGGAAATTGTGAGGAAACAGGATGGAAACCCTAAAATGTGTTTTTCCCCTAAGTCAATATCTTTGGTGTTGAAGTTTGGAAGTTTTTATATTTAGTTTGACATATTTTCTTATTTGAGGATAGGAGGTTATGAAAAAGCCCCATTAAAATTGCCCAAATATCTTGAAGATTTACTAGTGTTTTTGGAAGTTTGTACACAAATGGCCATAATGAATATAAAATACATGAATACGGGAAAATGGGGGTATTCTTTCCTGTTAGTAACTCCTTCCTTCACACGCAAAAGCAATCAGATGGCTAAAGGTGTTGAAAAGATTCTTAAGGAATATAATCTCTAGTACTTGTTTATGAGAACCAATTTTGACAACAAGAGCTTCGTAAGAAAAAACCTCTACGCTGCAAACTCATATCAGCATCAACCTTCTATTGAGGATTTTTGGGAGGATTGTATTGATGAAAATGAAGTGTTCAGAAGAGATCATATGAGGTTAACCCTCAAACAGATACAAGATTTTGGTCTTTCTTTCCAAATTCTTGAAAAGGTGACTGAAGATTCGGTGGTCCTTAATCCCGAATATGAAAAATTTCTTGACAAATCTCATCCTAAGGTTGACTGGGGTAAAAGTGAAGTTTTGTATATGAGTGTGCGAGTTGAACCAATATTCAAAAGAACTCAAGATTGGTTAGAAGGGAAATGGTGGAAAGCTACTGGTTCCATTCATGAACCAAAATCATCTCAAAAAAATGAACAAGGATCTAGTCAGTTAGCTGGAGGAAGTACATCATCAGCAAGAATGGCTACTAGGTCTTCTAGTGCAAATTCACAATCTGGGGGTGGTAGTGAAAAACCTGAAGAATCAGTCAAGTTGAAGTCAGTATGTGAACAAGATAGCCCATCTACCCCTGCTCCTAAAAAGAAGATTGGTCAAACAAAACCTGCACCTGAAGATTCAGATATCATTTCCCAATAGATTGTTGAAGATAATACTTTCTCACCTTTATCTGAAATACCTTCTTCTCATGTAGAAAATATATCAATTATTCCTAGTGAATCTAGGGAGGTTGTTCAAGGTAATAAAGGTTTTGTTTTGATATAGAACTCTCCAGTATGGTTGAGGAAGGTAGTAGAGAAGAAGAGGAAATACACTCCCACAACATCTATCGGAGTAGATACGGTGGAAAAATTGCTCCAAACTTTCTCAGGGCCAAAGAAAGCTCAAAAAATGTTTAGAATACTGGATGATCTTGTCTCTGGTAACCAAATACTAGAGGTTGTGGAGCCTTTAAAGGATTTGGATGATGATAATGTAATCAATGGAAAATTAGATTGTTAGATGATTAGATCAATAACATTAAAATCCAATGAACATAACGAAGCACAAAGGAATACAATGAAAACAAAAGGAAATTATATCACCAGAACTCTTCATCTTCCATGGTTCACCTTCGTTACACCTCCTAGCTTGCAGTAAATAAAGATGCCCTCAGATTTGTGTATGAGCAACTATGACAAGAGACAAGACTAAAGCAAGTTTCAAAGGATTTAATTAAAATCTAAATGCCTATGCCTATGACAATGTCTAAGACTTTGATCAAGCTATGACAATAATTGAAAAATGAAAAGCCTTAAGTGTGCAAGCTGATAAATGCCTATAATATGCACGTAAATCTAAAATGTTAGCATGTGCGTGTGTAATCGAAAAGTGAGAGGAAAATGGCATTTTATAGAAAATGCCATTTTGAATGGACGGACGAGATTAATTGATGATGAGAACCTAAAATGAGAGGTCCAGATTAAATCTAAGAATCCCTAATTAGGGTTAGGGCCAAATCCTTAATCGAACGGTCAAAATAAAATCTCAGATAATCGGATCGACGATAGAGAATAAATGAGATAAATTAATTAAAAAAATGAAGATTTTCAAAAAATCAAGAAGATAAGATTGCCCGATTTGTGAGATTCAAAAAATCAAGAAGATAAGATTTGGACTGAAGATCAGATTTGAAAAATCAAGAATCTGCCCGATTGCTTGATTTTTGGAAGATTAATATCTTTTTGAATTTAATTAATTCAAAATGATAATTTTATGTGACAAGTAAATAATATTTTTTAGATTATTTACTAAAAAGAATGAAAGTTAATTAAATGAAATCATTTTAAATATTTTCATTTATTTAAAATGAGAGAAAAGTGAAATTAGTAATTAAATAATTAAAATTAATTATTTAATTTGGAAGATAAGACTGAATAATTAAATAAATTAATAAATTTATTTAATTGTGACAATTAGTGACATATCAAATAAATAAATGAAATTCATTTATTTAATAATCGAAGAATTAATGAAGAAAGGAAATTAAATAAATTAAGAAATTTATTTAATTAAGGGAAACTTAGACAATTAATGACGATTTAATAAATAAATAAAATTTATTTATTTAATAATCATGAAGAATAAAAGGACATGAATTAATTAAATAATTATGAATTATTTAATCAATAGTCGAATGTGGACCAAGGACATAATTAAATGTCTTAATTATGCTTGGACAAAAGTGGTAAAAATGAAGCTTGCAGGTCTAGGTCATTTTTAGGTGTCTACATTTTGCCCCTCTTTGTCATAATATTGCTTGTCGCATTGTGACAAAGAAAATAAGTCAAAAAATGCCCCAATGCAAAATAAGATGAGGAAGACTGATGAGGAAGGTTACGGTATGCCCCCTCGAGAGGACAGTCAAGTTCCAAGAACATGGGTGTGCTCTCGAAACTAATTAGAAGACTAGAATATGAAGAGACGAAGAAATTTTAGTGCAAAAGACATGAATGATGATATGGATGCAATGCCTATATGAGACGAGCAAGAGAAGATAACAAGACTAAAGAAGATGCATGTTAGTTCCTAGACCAAATCCTTCAAAACCTTAGCATAAGACTTTAATTATTATTGCTCTTAATCATCATTGGGTGGTAAAAATGACACAAATGGAAAACAAACACCATGATATGATGTAGACCAAGGTGTGCAAGGTCATCCATTTGAAAAACAAACAGTCACAGACAAGGAATGTCCTAACTCATACTAAGGGCGAAGTTGCCCCAATCTTTTTATCAAGACAATGCACAGACAACAGTCACAGAAAAACAAAATAGGTCAGGAGACGTCATTGCACCTCTAAATCCTTCATGCGACATCCTTGAGGTAGCTAGTAACATGACCAAAAAGACAAGACAGTAAAAATATAAGACAAAATAGCCAAGATATTCAAAGATAAGACAAGATAGACCAGAAAGATTAACAGCCATTTTCTTTTGTTTGCCAAAGATTGTATTCTTGTCGATTTGACAGTTTTGACAATTTTAAGGGTTTTTCCAATTTGACGGTGTTGACGGTTTGATGGGGCCTATTGTCAGGAAAGACACATCCTAAAAAGGAAAAGGACATTTTGACGAGGTCTAACTCCAAGAAGGACACATCTTGAAGAGGGCCAAAGAGTGACGAGATTGACATTGTTTTGACTATTATGTTTTGGCAAGTTGACTGATGTTGATTGTATGATTGATTGGACTGTGTTGTCTGATTTTGACCAATTTTGACATTGACATTTCAAATGACTTTCTTGTGTCTGAGTTTGACTACGTCTGACTTATTTGACCGATGTGATGATTGTGACAAACACTATGATTTTATTTGGACCAACCTAAAAGGACTGACCTAATGTTTCGGGGACTCATCAACTGATGGCCTTACCTACATAGCAAATGCGCAGAGACAACGAGTTCGACAATGACATGGACTGACCGACATGACCTAACTTTGACTCCATTTTTAGGATTTTGACATTGATTTGGATGTTTGTGTTTTTCTTCGACATTTTATGAATTTTTTTTGTCTTTTTAGGACTTTTTGTAATGTTTTTGGTCTTTTTTCAGAACTTTTTATGATGTTTTTGTCTTTTTTAGGACTTTTTATGATGTTTTTGGTCTTTTTGTCGTTTTATGATTTTTTTGGATTTTGACGTTTAAGAGGATCATGACAAATGCAAATGACTGATGCCTACACATGAGAATCCAAGGACAAACATGATTGTGCCCCTAGTCAAGCTGAATACCAATTGGCATGTGATGACAACATTGTTTGACGTGGGAAGGACGCATCCCGAAACAACGTGAGGATGATGACGATAATGTGATGAAAGTATCGAGGTCTACAGTCGGGCCAGGAACAAAGTCAAGTAATGTTTTGGATAATGTGCTTGTATGGATTAGACTCGTTGCATTTGGAATGACGTGGTTAGGGCTAGATGGGATGATGATTATCCTTAGACTGTTTGAAAAGGGAAAGCCAAGATAGGTGACAGTCATGAAAGGATAGGGGGTGGCCTTGGTAAAAGACATGAGACATGAGAATAATGGAATTGTCATATGATTTTCAAGGACTATGTCGTATAAGGACAATAAGACTATGACGGTCAATGACATGATGTTTTGTGAATCGTGTATGACTGAAGGATAGACATGTCAAGAGTTTTCCCAAAACATGATTTATGTGTACCAGTTTTATGTCAAGACCAAGATAGGTGGGAATGATATGGATTAAATGGTCGAATGCCAATGCCAAGAGGAAGGCCTAGGAGATGAGACGACTTGCCCCCAAGTATAAAATTTCACATAGATGATTTATTTTACACATGACGCCTGTTTGCCAGGTTTTCATCATGGTACTTATCCAAGGTGCCTGTTTGCCAGGTTTTCACCATTGGATGAAATTTTTCTCTTTACTATTTTCTTGCATTTTTTATTTTTTTTGGTGTCACCAAGACACCTGTTTGCTAGGTCTTCATCAGGGTGACGATTTTTTTATTTTTTCTTTTTTCTTTTTTTTTTGTATTTTTGGTATTGTGGATAGCCTGGATGCTTTAAATTACCACTGACTGTTCTAAATCCACTGACGGTGCCAATGTAGAGACTGGTGCCATGGTATGCCAATAATGACCTTGTTGAAGGAGTTGTCTTGTCAGGATCGTAGCACTTGTATACAACTGATCGATGTCATTGTGATTCTTTCTGATACTAGAGTTGGCCTTATCAAAATACGCACATCGCAATAGAGTGCCATGAGAATCCTTGTGATAAAGAGTTGATGCCATGATGTGACGAATTTGTGACGTGGGATTTTTGGACTTTAGGCAAAATGTAGGATTATGACGAATGATTGTAGATGTGGAAAGGTTGTTTGGTCGTTTGGATGAATCACTTTTTATTTTCCAAACTTGGTATGGTGAACGACTAATTTTGGAGGGATGGCATTTGGAACCAATACCTTTAGATGCCTTGCTTGATGACCATTTTGAAGGAGGTGGACATGTGTTATATGTGGGAGTCCTCTTGTATTGTGGCTCCACATTGTGATTGACTTTTGTATTTGACTTATTTTCTTTGCTTGATCCACTTGTCTTTGGGATCCATTTTAATTTCATTTGTCCACTTGTCCTTTTGTTTGATTCAATGGCCTTTGACATTTGATTATGATCTTTTGACTTGTAAGACTTTTGTTTTTGTTGGTTCCAAAGGGAAGGTTTATTTATGATGGAATGATGGTTTATAGTGTGGGTGGACGGGGTGTTGGCAACAACCTTATGACAAGGATTTCTCATGGACTCCATTTTGACGTTTGTATTTGACAAAGTTGCCCCCAATATCGAGGAGGTACCACTGACATCGTTTGATTTGCTATCTAAGGAATAGCCAAGACCTTGATGTTGGTAATTTTCTTGAAGTTGTACTGGTTCTAGAATGCCTTGCTCGTGTATGCCTAGTCCTTTGCCTTGATATTGCATGCTTTGACAGATTTTGTTAGCGATGGGGTATTTTTTGTTTTGAAAGCAAGATGCTAACCCATCATTAGGTATGTGGATACTATCACTTGTAATATTTTCATCTGCAAGAAAGCCTGCTCTGACAAAGATAGATGACCCTAGTTGATAAAGTGTCTTAGCTTCATTATCATGTTGGACATAATCCTGACTGATATCTTTGGTCTGATCATGCGACATGTTAGGTTCAAATAATTTTGTTGGTGCTTTGAAGCCATCATTATTTTTAGTGTCATAGAGCCCAATGGTTTTAGCTATAACTTGGTCATTTTCAAATATGTCCATATTGGAATACTCTTGTGCTTGAGGAATATCGTCTATGTGTGTAATGGAGGCAAGTGTCTCATTTTGGAAACTATTAATAGTCGAGGCCTGTATAGGATTGGAAAGTGTTTGATCATGAATGGCGTAAAGGTCAAGGAGTGGATCGTTTTGGATTTCTTGGTCAATGGTAGGGTCTTGGTCAAGGATGGGGTTGTCATGGATTTGGACTTCTTGGTCAATGGTAGGGTCTTGTTCAAAGATGGGGTTGTCATGGATAGGTGTGTTTTGGATGTCATGATTGTCTTGAAGGACTCCCTAAATGGAGTTTAAGATAGGGTCATGGGATGGACTACCTTGTTCTTGACATGAGGGTGACATTATAAGGTCATGCTTTGGGCTTTCATTTTGACATATATCCTCAAGTGTAGATGATGGGATGTGACTTTGGACTATGATAGAATTTTCATGACTAGATGTGGCTTGTGAGGGGATGACTTGAAAAGGATTAATGAATGATGGACTAGGATAGGATGTGGGGACTTGGACTGGACTAGTATGTGGAGGACTAGAATATGACATGGGTACTTGCATTGGAATAGTATGTGAAGGACAAGGGTATGACGTGGAGACTTGGATCGGATATGACATGGAGTCTTCGACTGGATTGGTGTAGGTTTGATTGAAATAAGACATAGAGACTTGGACTGGATTAGTATGGTATGATGTGGGGACTTGACATGAGTTGGTAGATGGTTGATAAGGGATGCAGACTTGGATGGGATTAATAGGTGAAGGACTAGGATATGATGTGGAGACATGGAATGGACTAGCAGACAAATGACTTCCCTTGTCAAGGTTAGGATAAGGGTGATAAGTGGACGTTTGTTGTGAATTACTGGTGGGATTTATGTCAAGCGACTGTTGATGGTGAGGGTAGACGGATGGAGGTGGCAAAGTATTTATGTCAAAGCCTTGTGGTAACTTAGCCCCTTCATCCAAAAGCATGGCTAGATACCTTTGAGGGTCGCGTAAGACTGATTTTTTTACAAAGGAGAATATATCAGGATTTTGTGCGGTAGCATCTATGTCTTTGAAATATACTCGTCCATTATGGTCTCTTTCTATGAATGGCTCAAAAATATTTTGTGATGAAGATGGCATGTTCATGGGAGATTGCATGTTCATGTTGTGAAATGGGTCGAAAAAATTCCAATGTTGGTTTGTGTCATAAGTGTTATTATCGATGTTGGGATTGAAATCTTGTCCAAAGTTTTCCATTTGTCATTGTTGTCTTTGAAGCCTAATCTCAACCGTAAAAGGAATTTTCTCAAATGAGAATGATGAGAATGACAACTAAATGCGAGGATGACACTAGCCTATGTTTTTTGGATTTTTTGGATAAAGGATGACAATGCAAGACTATGTTTCCTAAATTGTTGACTAGGATGACTAGGTGATGATAATGTTTGTCTAAGGAAATGATTGATGTAAGATGACAAGGTGATCAAAGCCAAAGTGTCAAATGTGGACTAAGACAATAATGCTAACGAAGGACTAAAATGATTAATGCAAAGTCTAGGTTCAAAATGAGGTCTAAGATAAACAATGCAAAGTTTAAGGTTCAAAATGAGGACTAAGATTGTTTTTTGATGTTTTGCTCAAAAGTTTGATTTGTCCAAGGTCGATTGTTTGTGTCCAGATTTGTGAATGTTGTGTATATTGTTTGAAAATCTAGAAAACACTTGACAAGCACAATGTTTTGAATGTAAGCAAGCGCACATGAGACAAGTACAATCCTAAAAGGCCAATAGGCCAAGGGTTTTTATACTTGGTATAGCCCACCGATATACCCCGGATTGGTGATAAACACCTTTCCTTCTCGAGAGCGGATAGCTTAGAATTTTGGTGGCATTGGCTCCCCTCCACGACTCATTAACGTCATTCGAGCACACCAAATTCGAATTCTTGGGTAGTGACTTCCCAAGAACTGTTATCTCTACTCAAGGGGATCAGTAGTGAGTGTCTTCGGGCATGATACTGTACCCTGCACTATACCAAGCAACGGCCAAAGAACGGTTGGACACTAAAATAAGGGGTATTTAATTTGGGCATTCCGTTCGTGGGGCAGGATCCATGTGGCGAGAGTCTCCTTTCGGATCCATCTCGTCAGAACCACACTCGTGATTCTTGGGCTTTCCCCAAGAACCCACTTTTACATACCAGCTGGAAGTCCCTCGGTGTCAGGGTGCTACCGGTCTGAGTCATCCTGGGGTGAGTACTTTTTCCCACCAGAACAGGCCCAAGTTCTAGAGTCAGTAACCATTTCTCTTACACCCAGGATCGCATGAATGCGCAAGGGGAGAGGATACTCCGATATACCAAATTGTGAAGGGTAAAAACAAATAAAAATGGGTCTGGTTTTCTAATCACCAAGTTTTCACAAGGTGAGAGCATACTCGCCTACCATTTTGCAAATACATTCAAACATGATCAAATAGAGGTTTGTTTTAATTGCACCAAAATGAAATGTGTACTATACTAATAAAAAGGCAAGCACATTATTTTGATGTTTGATCTTTGACAATCGAACCTACAAGACAATACGTTAGTAGTTTTAGTGTTTGTCTTCAACCCACGAAAAGTAACCGCCAACAAGCTACAAATCTTGATTAGTAACAAAAAAATAAAAATTTATTGACAGCAGCAACTTAAAACAGCGATAACTTATTCAAAACTTAACGAAATTTTAAGTGGTAAATATCTATGGAAAGATAAATGACAGACCTTCAAAACCTAGAAAAAATTTTCTGCAATTCTACACAAAAAAAAAAGTTATAGACAAAAGAAAAACGCGGGTTTTAAAAGTTAAATTAAAAAAATAGCAAATAGTAAAATAGCCATAATTTTCTCAAATCTTAATAAAATTTAAAACCATTTGCAATTCTGGAAATCTGAGACTGAGATCTACAAAACCCAGAAAACGTTTTAAACAATTCTATTCGCCCATTTTTCTGTGCTCAAAAGGTGACGGAATTTTGTATGACTTCTTGGCTGTAACCTGCAAAATAGTTAAAGCAAAAAAGAAAAACACACAAATATTTCTATAGAATGTCGGGTTCACCAATGTAACTAATGGTAAATTCTAGATTTAGATTAGATTAATGAATGAAAATCATAAATGACAGTAAACCCAAAGTTCTATAGAGCACAAAGGAAATTAAGCAATAACATTAAAATCCAATGAACATAACGAAGCACAAAGGAATACAATGAAAACAAAAGGAAATTATATCACCAAAACTCATCTTCCAGGGTTCACCTTCATTACACCTCCTAGCTTGCAGTAAATAAAGATGCCCTCAGATTTGTGTATGAGCAACTATGATAAGAGACAAAACTAAAGCAAGTTTCGAAGGATTTAATTAAAATCTAAATGCCTATGCCTATGACAATGTCTAAGACTTTGATCAAGCTATGACAATAATTGAAAAATGAAAAGCCTTAAGTGTGCAAGCTGATAAATGCCTATAATATGCGCGTAAATCTAAAATGTTAGCATGTGCGTGTGTAATCGAAAAGTGAGAGGAAAATGGCATTTTATAGAAAATGTCATTTTGAATGGACAGACGAGATTAATTGATGATGAGAACCTAAAATGAGAGGTCCAGATTAAATCTAAGAATCCCTTATTAGGGTTAGGGCCAAATCCTTAATCGAACGGTCAGAATAAAATCTCAGATAATCGGATCGACGGTGGAGAATAAATGAGATAAATTAATTAAAGAAATGAAGATTTTCAAAAAATCAAGAAGATAAGATTTGGACTGAAGATCAGATTTGAAAAATCAAGAATCTGTCTGATTGCTTGATTTTTGGAAGATTAATATCTTTTTGAATTTAATTAATTCAAAATGATAATTTTATGTGACAAGTAAATAATCTTTTTCAGATTATTTACTAAAAATAGTGAAAGTTAATTAAATGAAATCATTTTAAATATTTTCATTTATTTAAAATGAGAGAAAAGTGAAATTAGTAATTAAATAATTAAAATTAATTATTTAATTTGGAAGATAAGACTGAATATTAAATAAATTAATAAATTTATTTAATTGTGACAATTAGTGACATATCAAATAAATAAATGAAATTCATTTATTTAATAATCAGGAAGAATTAATGAAGAAGGAAATTAAATAAATTAAGAAATTTATTTAATTAAGGGAAAACTTAGACAATTAATGACGATTTAATAAATAAATAGAATTTATTTATTTAATAATCATGAAGAATAAAAGGACAAGAATTAATTAAATAATTATGAATTATTTAATCAATAGTCGAATGTGGACCAAGGACATAATTAAATGTCTTAATTATGCTAGGACGAAAGTGGTAAAAATGAAGCTTGCAGGCCTAGGTCATTTTTAGGTGTCTACAGATAAAATAACCATGGCTGATTATAAGATCATACATGTTGACATGGGACCCCAGACACTTGAGGGTGATGTATACCACGCCAGTTATTTAGTTAATGCTTTAGTCAAGCAGGTAAAAGAAGAAAGGAAGGAAAGGGTAAAATTGCAATCTCAGGTTCTGGATTTTAAGAACTTGATCTCTTCTATAGTTTCCCCATTTTTATCTACTAGAGCCTCAAGTTCTCAAGGAGTCATTGATGAGTCTGCAATGCAGTTGATCAAAAAGAACCTAAACTACTCCAAGGCTGCCAGTGAATGGATTGATGAAATGTCTCAGGAAACTATGCTTTTTATTGGTAAATCTGTGATTTCTTACACTCATGTTGTTGATAAAAGAAAAGAATTGATAGCGGAGCTACAATAGATTAGGAAAGATTAGACCAGTCTTTACGTGCTTTTAGAAGAAATGAAGGAATTAATTTCCATGGATCGACTGAAGTTAATTAATGAACAAATTGTGAGTGATCCAAAGGAGTTAGATCCCTCATGGCCTGACTCACATGAATGGAAATTAAACATATATGATAACTTGGTAAAAGAAATTACTGAAGCACTAGAAAGGTGTTTGGATATGTTAGCATAAATCAAAGGGAATTTTCATGATCTACAAGTGAAGATAACTGATGAGTTCAATGAAAAGATTCTTGACTCAAAGGAAATTTGCTCAAAATTCAATGAAGTATTCAACAGGGAAATAGCAGATCCTGCTACAATGGCTAAACAATCTTTCTCTAAGCTTGGGAGGTTGGAGCTCTATCTTAAAACCTTTAAAAATCAAGCTGATAGAAGGTCTGACATTCTGAATGAATCTAAGGTTTCCCTTAGAAAATGGAGAACTAGACTCTAGATCACAGTAACACTAGGAAGCAAAGAAATTTTTGCAATCATTACTAGGTATAGGGAATACAAATGCAAAATGAAGGCACAAGAAAAGTTGTTGCAACAAGAAGTGGTCGAGGAACCGGAAGCTAAAGAGGTTGAAGTGGGAGGAACCTATGCATAGTTTATTTTTAGTATTTCAAATACTTTCTTTTAATCTATCTCTTTTAAGTTAAAGACTTTTTCTAATTTTTGGTACGTTTACTTTCAAGAAACCATTACCAAAGACATTTGCTATGTTTAAATATGGGTTCGACTAATGTGATAGGGATCTTTTGGGAAAAATTTGATTTACTCATTAGAGAAAACTTTGTTATTTTGGTTGTTATCTGTTATTCTGATATAGAATACATTGGTGAAGTTTATGCATGCATAATCTTTGAATTATGGTGTATGGATTCATTTTATTTATACTAAAAAAAATTTAGTGTGTTATCCATTATTGGGATGATAGATGATATAATTTGCTATATTTTTTGGCGTTATTATCTGTGAATAAGGATTCTACAGTGATATTTTTTTGTCTTTACCTTTTCTTAAGTAGTTTCAATTCTTGTTATATGAAGTTGATAGATACCTTTAAAGCTTTCTGGTTAAATGCCCCTTCCTTTACTTTCTTTTTGGTTAAAAGAAAAATTAGTTGAAAATCATTCATTGAACATCAGATAAAGGTAACTGCAACCTTTTAAAACAAGCATAGAATCAGTTTGGAGATTGTACTATTACCATTTCAACTGTAGTTACATTTATCACCTTTTTGGGTGTAAGAATATAGGGTTAGGTGATAAATTTCTTAACTAACAGTGTCCAACATCTTTGGATCCCTTAAGAATCCCTGATGAAAAGTGACTCTTTGTTTCCACCTGGAAAAGTTGTCCTCACTTTGGTCTAGATTGGTATATACTGAAGGAGGTGGTGAAAGAAGTAAGGGAGGTTTGTACCTCATACCAATCCAATTAATCTTTAATTCCTCCAGAATTTTGACCAAAGCTACTGCTCTTCCATAGGGCCATCTAATATTAAGAGGTGAAATTATTTCCCTCTTCTTGAGATGCATAGGAAGAGGGGTATACCTCTCTTCACATGCATGCCATGTTGGTCCTATGAATTGTTGCCCTTGTTCTTGAAAGTGATCATGACATAGTCGAAGGTTGTTATTGTATTTGGCCTATACTTCCTTTTTAAGTTTGACACCTAGAAACTGTTTCTTGAAAGAGAAAGGCTTCCTATGAGGGTACCTCATCTGCAACCCTACAGTCTTTTCCACCTATGCATATTCTCTTGATCTGTCTTGCCAGTGAAGTTGATTTTTCATACTGGACAGGAATGATCTCAATTCTACTTCTCCCACAAAGAAGTTAATAAAGAAATATATATACTTTTCTAAGAGAAAATTGTGAGAAAAGAACTCACACATCAAATTTTGTTGTTCAGGGAGTGACTCAACAAATGCTTTTACAAATTCCTTGTCATCAGGGTCATGAGGCTGGTTTTGGCGAATTCTTTGCAATTTCCATCTTAAAAGTTGCTCATTAAGAAACATGGAGTACAGCCTATATGGTCTTCTACAAGCGAATATTAATTCACCAATCTCACAGGCATCCTATTTTCCCCTATATGCCCGATGGAAAGATTCTTTTAACATTACCAATTCCCTTTTCAATCTACTATTTTCAAATTCCACATCCTTCAAGAGATAGCAATGCTCTATCCATTTCATTAATATTGGGGGAATGCGTACCTAGAACTAGTCTATAACAATAGGTTCAGTTTGTGTCCCCTTTGATTCCATGATTGGTTGAGTGTCACTCTCCTGCAAACTTTGTTCTAGCTCCACAATTTTACTCATAGAGGCATTTAACTCAATTTATTTTTGATACTTTTCTTCTTCAAAAGCACTAAATAATTGCATAAAATTAGTTGTCAAACCTTAAATACACTTATATTTTTCACATAGAGCAACCTGATGTTGCTTACCCTGTTGATTCCATTGTTGAATCTGGTATTGCAGCTACTCAATAAGCTTATCTTTTTCCTCCATTTGTGTAGTCAATTTGGAAATTTCCTAGTCTCTTTTATGTACAATGGCAGTTTGCACCTCAATTTCTTCTTTCTGCTAATTAATTTGTACTTTGTCATCTTGCAACTTGGCTCTCAATCCCACAATTTTTGTCTTTAACTCTTCTAATTCCTCATTTTTCTGACTGGATTCTATATCCCCTGTGTCCTCATAGAAAGATGCATGAGGCATTTCCTCCTTAGTGTCCTCAGGAATGGATGAGTGAGGCACTTCTTCCACTTTTTCATCAACATGAGGTGCATTTTTTGCCTCTTTGTTCTCAATAAAAGATGAATAAGGCACTTTTATTTCTTCATCAATGTGTACATTTTCAACTTCTGGTATACTCCCTACTCTATCAAGAAATAGAAAGAATCCTCCCACAGGCTCAACTTCATTCTGCTTTGAATGTGGCGATTGTATCTTCTCCCCTTCCTATTCTTCGAGTGATGGGGTTTCCTCGTTCTTTTCCCTAGGAAGTTGATCCCCTTACTTTTTTGTTTCATTTGTCTCCTCATTATCGGGTGGACTGTCAATTTCTACCACCTTTATTGGATTCCTGGCCTTTTTCCTTTTTGAAGTACTTCCTACATCTTGGGGTTCAGTGTCACTGGCCCCTGAAGATAACCGTTTACTCCTTCGTAGAGGAGTTGTTTGGAAAACAACTTTACTTCATTTCTTTTTCTTTCGAGGAGGCTCCTCATCTCCTCTGGAATGCACAATTCCCACCTCCCCTTCCTGTCTTAGGGTTTGTAATTCATTTGGAAAGGTTTTCGGTGCATAGCCGTTGGGAGCCATGGAGGTATGTTGGGATTAAGGGCGCCTAATGCCTTCGAGAAGGGTTCTTCTACAAACTGCTCCTTTTGTTTAAAGGATTCTCCCTCCTCAAGTGACCTCCCTGGCTCCTCATTTTCAAATTTTCATAGAAACCTTTGCCACTTATTTTATGGATTTTTGTGGAAATGGTATTTACATATTAGTTGTATCAAACCATGATGTTTAAGGGGCTCATCCCAACTTTATACTTTTACATCATAGAGGTGACTGAATGGCAGAGAAAAGCTGGTAAATTGACACTAAGAGTAGGGTCCTCAATGTCATGGTGTAAATGATTCAGTAAGAGAAAAGGGGGTCCCACAATTATAGTCATTTGTCCCTCACAAGTAAAATATCTAATTATCCAAGCTACAGAAGACCTCCAGGGTTCTGGAATAGACATTCTATGGATTCCCTTATTTTTCCCCCTGGTGTTTATGGTCATTACAAGTTGGGGTTCCCCTTCCCTATGGAACAGTTCTATTAAATTTTGATAGGGGACATGGGTAGTTTCATTCAAATGAATTCTTGTATTCTCAAGATTGGAAGATGAGTAATGATTTTTGTACTTACCCAGAATTGTTTGCCACGCACCACGGTCTTCCCATCTACAAATTTTTTGACAAATTCTTTCACCAATTTCTCTATGTATCCTTGAAATTTTTTCATGAAGTCCAGCCATCCAACTCTCTGGAATAATGTTGCTATATTGCTCAATGCCAACAATGGTGCTACAGAAGTTGGCTCAGACTTCTTTTTAGTGCCTCCCATTTCCTTTGTTTCCTGGCAAAATTTTGTAGAACTCTAGAATTCTTTCTTCACTAAATTACAGATAGAAAAAGAGTTTTGTGTTGATATACTCAATGGGGAAGGAAATAATTGCCAGCTTTCTTGTCACCTTATTGCATAATGATGACAGCCTTTCATGGGGAATTACAACTATTTTCGTACTCTTATCAATCGTGTAAAGGGCACAAGTTTCAAAATTACAAGGGGGATAGATCATGCCAATTAATTAACCTTTATTCAAAATAAGTACTAACCCTTTAAATAAATAAATTTGCACATACGTTAAGTCATGTCATTAGATCAAACGTAACTCACTTGTGCTAACGTAATAATCATATGGTCGGTGAGTGTGGCAGCGGATAATAATGGCATGGATGGGATGGTTGAAGTGATGGTGGAAATTATTATGGAAAAAAGGTGGCATAATAGTCTTATTTATTATGGAAAGATTTGGTATAATGTGGCAGAATAATTATAAGGGTGTGCATCTTGAAGCGGCATTAAAGGATGGCATGCACGGAACTTAGGAAAAATTAGAAAAACTGGAAAGGCAAAATTTTATACCAAAAATCTGGAGCATTACCAAGACTATGCAACTGAAGTGGAGAAGAAGAGATTTATGGATCATCATAAAGAGATGTCATCGAAACATGCTAATCAAATTGAGGATTTTGGAGCATCGTTGAAAAGATGTCACTGGGACGTCAACCAAGATTTCTAGAGTATCGCTAAAAGATGTAGCCAAAGCAACATCCAAAATTTTTGAAGCATCGCTGAAAGATGCAACTGGAGTAGCAACCAAAATTTCTAGAGCATCACTGAAAGATGTAGTTGGAGCAACAACCAAAATTTCTAGAGCATCTAAACAGAATTTCAGAGCATCGCTGAAAAGATGCAGCTGGAGGAAAGAACAGTAGAATTCTTGAGCATCGTTGAAAGATGCAACTAGAATGAAGAAACAGCAGAATTCTAGAGCATCGCTGAAAAGATGCGGCCGAAAGGAAGAAAGTTGTGACATTTTGGCCTTGGCCTCCCAAAGCACTATTAAGTGATGCATCAGAATGTAGGATCAAAGTGATGAGCGACACCAATCTATTGTGCAGATTCTGAAGCATTGCAACAACAATTTTTGGAGCATTGTAGCAACCGTGCTGACAGATTTTGGAGCATTGTAGCAAGGTGCACCAGAATTACGCTTGGAAAAATGTGAATTCCTACAAAATGGAGACAAAATTTTAGTCAAGTCCAAATTTCAAAAACTGATCAAAAACATTCAAAAATGTAGTTTGTTTGTTTGTTTGTTTTTTTTAAATTTATTGGGTTGACAAAACTATGTTGACCCTGTCGTAGCAGATTCAATGCAATGGATTTCTCCCTGCATTTCCACCATTTTTGTAAACTCTTCCTTGTTAACAAGTTTATGATAGAGACGTAGTCGGTGCCCATTAACTAGGAGAGTTCGGGTATCACCATCAATAAGTTTCAGCTGGATCGAACCGTTAGCAAAAACTTTCAAAATTTTGTATGGCCCAAGCTAGTGTCTTGAGTTTCCCTTGATGGTCCTTGTATTTGGAATCGAACAGTAGTGCCCAATCCACAGTATGGAATTCTTTCTCTTTGATGTGTTTGTCATGCCAGACCTTACGTTGTTGTTGGATCAATTAATTCTGATGGACAACATCCAAACGAAGTTCATCTAGTTCACTAAGCTGTAAGACTCTCTCAATTTGGGCTCATTTAAGATCCATGCCCAATTCCATAGTTGTCCTAACGGTTTAGAGTTCAAATTCAATGGGTAAGAGGGGCTTCTTCCCAAAGACTAACTCATACGGGCTATAACCAATGGTTAATTTCCAAGTCATGTTGTAGGCCTAGATAGTTTCTACTAGTTTCCTAGCCCAATCCTTCCATCCCAAAGAAACCGTTTTTGTCAAAATATTTTCCAGCTCCCTATTAGTGACCTCAACTTGTCTGTTTTCCTACAGGTGGTAGGGTGAGGACTTCTTGTGACTTACTTGGAAGTGATCTGTGAATGCTAGTAGCACTTTGGACATAAATTGGGGGCCTTGGTCCGTGAAAATTGTCCTCATAGCTCCAAACTTGAAAAAAATTATATTGTAGAGGAAATCGGCTACCTGTTCCTCCTTGGAAATACGTAGGGGTTGCACTTTTTCCCACTTAGTTAGGTAGTCAGTATAGACCAGAATATACTCTTTTCCTTGTGAAGGAGGGTCTATTGGCCCGATAAAATCCAATCCCCATTTTTTGAATGGTTCAAGGACTACCTGAGGTTGTAGGGGCATTTCGTTAGAAGCAATTGGTCTACCTACTCTTTGACATTCATCACATCGGCACACGTATTTCTTGATGTCCTTGTGCATTGAGGGACAGTAGTATCTTGCTCCCAAAATCTTGTGAGTTGTCCTTTTAGCAGAATAATGCCCTCTTGAAGGGTCATCATGACAGGCTCTAAGGATACTATAGGTCTCATTTGCCCTCACACACCGTCATAAAACCATATCAGGTCTGCATCAAAACAAAATTCCATTTATCCATTTAAATGGGGCACTTTCTCTAACAAGGTGTTTCTTTTGATTTGATGAGAAATGAGGTGGCACTTCTACGATAGCCAAATAATTTTGCAATGTCAGCAAACTAAGGGGTTTTAACGGAGATGGAAAATAGATTTTCATCTAGAAACTCATCTTGTACCGAAGCACAGTCGCCATCATGTTTAATCCGAGATAAGAAATCTATGACAACATTGGATTTTCCTGGTTTTTCAACAATTGTGACTTTGAATTCCTGGAGGAGAAGTAACCACCTAATTATCCTTACGTTTATCACTGGTTTGTTCATGAGATACTTAATGGTCGAGTGATTTGTATGCATTGTAACTTTATATCCCATGACACAATGTCAAAATTTCTTAATGGCATGCACTACAGCCAAGAATTCTTTCTTTGTTGTGGTGTAATTATTTTCTATTGATGTCAAGTTCTTGTTGATAAAGTATATAGCATATTTCCCTCCATTCTCATCTTCTTTCCCTAGAACCGCTCCAATGGCATCATCAAACACGTCAGCATAAATATGGAACGGGAGATTCCAATTAGGCCCTTGAAGGACAGGGGCATAGATGAATTTCTCCTTGATAATTTCAAATGAGGACTGACACTCAAGTGTCCAAATGAAGTCAATATTTTTTTGAAGGAGAGAAAACATCAGGGCTACGATTTTTCTAAAGTTTTCTATGAATCTTTGGTAGTATCTCGCATTCCCTAAGAAGCTCCTGACATCAATCTATGTTTTTGGAACCTTGAGTTGTTGTATGACTTCAATTTTTTTAGGATCAACCTTGATCCCTTCAGCTGAAATGTGATGTACCAACACTATTCCTAGTTCCACCATGATCAAGCATTTTTTGTGACTTGGGGACAACCGATGATCTTCACACCATTTTAACACCTTGTCTAGATTTGTGAGGGCTTCATCGAAGGTTGAACCATATATAGTGAAGTCGTCCATGTAGACTTCCATGCACTCATTTACCAACTCATCAAATATAGCCAGGATGGCCCTCTGAAACGTGGTAGGAGCATTACACAGCCCAAAGGGAAGAACTCTATATGCAAATTTCCCCCAAGGGCAAGTGAAGGTTTTCTTATCCTGGTCTTCTGCTGCTACCTATACCTAGTTGTATCCACTAAATTCATCCAAGAATGAAAAATATTTCCTCCCTGCCAAGTTATCCAACACTTGGTCCACGAATGGCAAGGGAAAATAATCTGTGTGTTGCCTTGTTAAGCTCCCTATAATCTACACACACTCTCCACTTCCCATTCTTCTTTGGAACTACAACCAAGGGTGACACCCACTTGTCAGAAATTGGGTAGATAAATCCTATGTGTAAGAGTTTCTTAATCTCAATCTTAATGATGTCTTTGAGGGCAGGATTGAGCCTCTGTTGTGGTTGGCGAATAGGTCGAATGTCCTTAGTATAGATATGATGGGTGCACGCACTGGGGTGTATTCCTCTCATATCTTTATAGTCCTAGGTGAACGCTTTAGATCTACTCACCAGGGTGTCAAACAATCATCAGGGTGTTAAGTGGTAGTTGTGTGATACAGTTTTTGGAAGTCCATCAAAGGGAAAGGCAGTCTAATAAAACTAGCACCATCAAATTCTTCCTGATCTAAGTTGACTGGGTCTCCTAGGATTTCTTCTACATTTGACATCTCCTCAATGCCTGAATTAATGGAAAAAATTTCCACGTCGTCTTCCAATTCATCCTCCAGCTCTTCACCATGTTGTTTAATAACTACCATGGCTAGTGAAGCCAAATTCTCCTGTCCATCAAGACTTTCTGGTTCATCAACCCATACTTTGTTGTGTTCAACAAGCTTGGCAAGAGGATATAGAAACAAATGTTTACTATTAGATCCAAGGGAGATGGTCATTCCTCCCTCCCTACAATCAATTTTGGCTGCAACCATAGCCAGCCATGGTCATCCCAAAATTATTGGATAATTGTCTTTGGGTGTAAGGGATTCAATTATCTGGAAATCCACTAGATATTCCCATCCATCCACCTTAATGAGAACATGTTCAAAGATGCCTTTGGGAATAGCTATGGATTGGTTTGCCATCTGTAAGATTGTAGTTGTGGGGCATAGATCAGTAAGTCCTAATTTTTCCATCACATCAATAGTCATTACGTTAATGGTTGCTCCAAGGTCCACTAAAGTGTTAGGTAATGCTACCTCATTAACTATTATTATTATAAGCAGACTTCCTGGGTCACCATATTTCAGAGCAGTGACTGTTCCAACTAACAAATCAGCTAGGTACCCATTTATATGAATAGTGTTGATTCGTTTTGGCTTTCTCCCTGGGGTATTAATGCACAACTGTTTAATCAACTGGTTTAATTCAGGGATCTCGTTAATCACCTATAATAAGGGCACTTCAATCTGCAATCATTTAATTTCCTATATCAATGTAGTCTTAGTGGTTGAGATCGCTTTCAGAGCGTTTTGCATAGGAATTGGTTTCAGTCGCTCCGGAAAAGGTGCTTTTATTCTATCTTTAGCCATGGGATGCTTCAGAGGTTCAGTTGAAGGTTTTTTGTCTCTCAGTGTTGGATCCTTTGGAAGTTCAGTTGGAGACTAACCCCCCTCCTCCTAAGGTAGGTCAGAAGCTCTAGCTGAAGATGGTGGGTCAGGCTTAGGTTCTACGGATGTAGGTGTTGTGGAATTTTTCTCAGTAGACTTTGTTATAGATTCATCGATGATTTCTTCAATAGTCAGCTGCGATAGTGCTTTACCAGATCTCAACTATAGGTTTCCACAATGTATGGCATTAAGCCCAGTGACATTGTCTTGTTCGGTGGAATACACCGGAGTATTTGGGTGATTGTTCTTGGGGTTAGGAACCGGTTGCACCGGAAGTGGTGGTTGGTTAACTTGCTCAGTTTGTGGAGTATTCTAGGGTGGTGATAGGAGAGTCTGTTGTTGGGTAGGCATTCTCCTGGGGCTAGTGTAAAATTGATGTTGAGGTTGGTTCCATTAAGGAATGGGATTTTGAGGGTACCACTACGATGGAGGCTAATTAGGCCATTGAGGGTTACCCCAAGGTTGGTTTGTCCATTCTGGTGGTCCCCAGGGATAGGCTCCCCAATTAGAGGGTACTGGAGGTGGTACTTGAGGCCAGGGTGTTGCCCGTTGGTTATTGTTCCAATTTGGTTGGGCCGCCAATTAGGATTGGAATTCTAGTGGTAGGAAAAATTACCTCTAGTTCTTTGGTTGACAATGTTCACTTCCTCGACTAGGGTTGTTAGTTTCTTGGAATTTTTGATGGAATTCAGTAGCTCACACTGGTCAATGGGGTGATTTTTGTCACACTTGACAAATGTCAATCTTATCAACTTTGTCTAAGGGACATTCTCTTAGCAAATGTTTGTTTCGGCACCAAGGGAAATAGATAGATAAGGTCTCAGAGTTTTGTGTTTTAGCTTGTATGTCATCTAAAGTGGTGTTTAACTAGATGAGAATGTCAGTCTTGAAGTTGGAAATTTCTTCACAAAGTTTGCTAATGTCACTGGATCCTCTATAAAGGGTGGACTTCCTAATTCCTCCTCAAGTTTGAGAGAAGTTCCAACATAACTTTGTAATCTCTTCTGGTCTTAGTTGGGACACATCTCATTTTCCCATTAAATCTGAACTCCTCTAAGCTTCGTCATTGAGACCTTTGAGAAATAAGGTCTTCAAAATATCAAGACTTATAACTTCTCCACCACAACATTTGGATAAGAAGATAAACTTATCTAGGTAATCCTCTAAACTTTCATCCTCGTTTTTCCTTATTTAAAATAGTTCTTCTTTCCTATCACTTACCCTGTAGTAAATTTGGTATTTCTCCAAAAATATAGACTCCATTTCATCCCAGGAGGTTATCAACTGAGCAGATAACCCCATAAACTAGTGCATAGTTGAGTCTTTCAGAGTGGAAGGGAAAAGCTTTAGTTTCTGATTATCAGTCTTGTAGTCGTATGTCTGACACAAGACTTTGAATTCAAATAGAAACTGATCAGGGTCCTCAGTAGACAAACCTCGAAAGGTTGGAAAGAAGGCCAGTGAGATATTTTTCATTGTCATATCATCATCTGCATCAATCACAATAGGATAAGTGAATGTGCATGGTGGAGAGTTATCGTTATTGTTATTATTGGTGGCATTTCTATGGTCACCCATGATGTTGAAGAAAATATGATTTTCGTCCCAAGTTCACTCAGTTGAGTGCAGTTCAGAAGTTTGTAAAGGAGTATGCTACTCTTCAACTATAGGTTCTCTTTCTGGAGTATATGGGAAGGTCTCAGGTTGACCTCGTTTGGTCAATTCCTCCATAAGTTCTTGATCTAAGTTGCCTTCCTACTTGTTGTTGGTACATCAATTGGGGGGGTTTTGGGTATGAATCTTCCATGGGGGCCTCGTTTCTTGACCATGCAGAGAAGAATACAAAGAGATATTCTTATCCCTAATAGAGGTATTCAAGATATCTTCTACTAACACTAGAAAAAGGTAGTTCCCCAACAACGGTGCCAAAAAGTGACAGGCTTTCATTAGGTCCTAACACTTTAGTGAATAATCACATCATTATATCAATCGGGCGGTGTCCAAAGGCTATTTGCAATAGAAGACATCTCAACTTCTCTCTCGAGTTTCCTAAATACTAACCTACTGAATAAAATTTATACGCTAAGGGGCCTCTAATCTTGAAATCAGTAAATCATCTATCTAAAAAGTGGGAAAATGACTCAAACCAAGAAACAGAAAACTAAGAATCTGAAAAGCATTACCATTAAACTAGAAAGCATGGAAATGATTAATCTAAAGAATGCATAAATTGTTGAAGTAAAACATGTAAAGAAATTAGGGAACATTTATCTAATGTAAAAGATAATAAGCCAGCCGCGAATTATAAAACAATTCAACCGAATCAACTGAAGAAAGGTGCTTCGGACATTCAAATGTTAATCTCAGAAACTACGGACTTAGTTGCAACCTACAGGCTTGACACTGATAGCATAATATATACTCATGAAATTGAAATGCAATTCAACTGTTATCTACTAAAAGGAAATGTAGAATAAGAAATAGAATACTTATCTATCTATCTATAACCCTCGAGTGGCCAGCTCTTGAGTGTGTCTACAGCTACCTCAGATCACATGCACTGGAAATTCTCTAAGCTACTTCATTCCAAAGACGCATCCATATTACACAGTAATTCAAAGAGTGACGGGAAAACTCATATTCATATGGTAGTTTTTACTCAAAAGACAAATTTGCAGCATAACGATACTCTTCGTCCCTATTCATTATTTGTAATAGTTACATATTTATATGAAAGACGACTAACTAAAATCCTATTTTCTAGTCGATAAAATCTTTTTAACAGATTTCCAATAGAAAAGGGACTTTAAAGCCCATGATATACAGTATTAAAGAGGCTCGCATGAGCCGTAAATTTTTTGAAACTAAAAAATAACAGAATTATAAAGACTCGGCCCAAAACATGTGCTTTTGGAATTCCGGCGCCCTTCCGCTTGTTTTCAAAAGTATGAAGATCTACATTCATTTCCCTTTGACTGGAGTGGTGATGGAGAGTGGAGTTAATCTGTGAAATGCTCGAAGGCTAAACCATTAAATTAGCATAAATAAGCTTAATTCACCTAACTTCAAGAAATAAAGTTTGTACACTTATTCATAAAAAGAGAGCAATTATTTTTCCTAAAGGTAATCAATTGGCAGGGTAATTTGGGCTGAAGGGTTTAAATTTGCATATTGGGTCAATTATGTTGATGAGGTTATTTTTACCTCATCACTCTATACTTCACCAGATTGTCTAATAGTTAGGCATAGAATGATGCAAGGATTTTAAATAAATATGGATCATTTACCACTAGATAGTGTCAGTATGCACCCAAATCTAGCGCAACACACAGGCTTTTCCAATAGGAACAATTAATCAACTACGTATGATTTTATATCAGGAAATAGCTTTAAATTGGCTTTGATATTAATTATCTTCAATTGGAACATACATGTTTTTAAGTTGGAATAGAAAACGGGAAAAATAAATAAAACTAGAAAAAGTTTTAGATCTTTGGAATTCCACATATTTTGAACTTAACTAAAAAATAAACAACTCTTGGCATTTATAAGAACAAGGCACTCATGAAGTTCTATCAAAACACATGAAAGAGAATCCAGGGAACAAATCATAACATAGCACATGGCACATGATAGTTGGCAAGAGAAACTTCTGGAATAAGTCAACAGATACTTTGACTTTCTTTGGCACTTAGACTTTCACACTCGAGTCTTGGGGCATGGGCATTTTCACACAAAATGTAACATTACTCCTTAAAACCTTTGTAGCTAGCCAACTTGCATCAGGTCTGAAAACAAACTTGCAAATTTCATTTCAAATGACTTACCATCACATCTACACAAAAACCCTAGGTTTCCACTACCTAATCACAAGCACTTCTCATTGGACACCCTGTCTCTGGACTCATCCATTCCTTTCTTCTACTAGTTTTCCCCAAAAGAAATTAACACCTGATTTATGTGTTATCTAGGAACACTTTGTGTCATCTTCCAACTGTAATTGCACTTTGCATATATTCATCAATTATTTGCTTTATAGCTTCATTCCACTACAAAATTTCTACCTCATATCTAATCATGTGATTCCTACATTTGATCACCTCATCAATAACTTCCTAGCTTAAAGAATGAATAGGATCTTCATTGATCTTCTCTATCCAACCTTTGAATGCTTTTATTTCTACATCATCCTACCCTATCTTTTCAGGATCACACATTTGATGTGCCAATATCTCAATGAGGTTCATTTTTTTATCCATGAGTTTCTCACTCCTTTCAATGATTCTCTCTAATCCACTCACACATTGCAACAAAGTGTCACCTTCCCAACTCAGTTGTAATCTCAATTTCTCCAACCTCAAAACTTCTTGTTTTGTAACCACCTTTTCTCAACTCTTGGACCTCTTCCTTGAGAATTTCTTTTAACCGCTGCATCTTTATGTCATTTTGCTCCCTACGGTCCTTACATTCATCTGTGAGCCTTATAGACTTATCAAACCAACGATATGCCTTTGTGCATTTACCAATTTCCTCTCGTATTGATTCTTCACCCTGTTGCAACAAATGCTTTATCTAATCTTCAACCACATTTATATTATGTTTTAGCCATTCAATGGCATCCACCTGCTCTTTTGACACCAGCACTGGATTTGGTGGCAACTCAACCAGGGACTGACTAGGTTGAGCTATAACTCGAATAAAATTCTCTAAAAGGGAAACTCTTTCTTTCAATTCTCTTTTCTTTTGTTTATCCTTCCTCATATGAGCATATGTAGCTTCTAGATTCATTCTCATTTCTTATAATTCCTAATCCCATGAGGAATGTCCTAGGCTGATTGTAGTGACCTGATAATCCCTAACTGTCACTTCATGCTTGTCCTTTTCTCCCATAGGAGTGGCTATTTAGAGAGTCTTCCCTCCATCCAAGTTCTTCTTGATAGCATGCCTGATTGTTGCTTTAGGATTAGGCTTAGGGGTTTCTAGCTCCTGCACTAGACTCCTGAAATTAAGAGGCACCAACTTCACTTCCATTGGTGGATCCAATTTCCTAACAAACCAGTCAAACGCTTCTTCATCATGCCTCACTTCTTTGTGGCCTTGTTCCTGATGACCAAGATGTTCAAGAACATTCTCCTCTAACTCTTCATTATTACCTATTATATCCCCTAAATCTTTTACATTCTTCGCTCCTAGCAGCAAACCTAAATCACTATGTTTTGGCTCTTCTTTCTCTCTCTCTTTAGGGTTTATGTTCTTTGGTTCTATTTTATCCTTCTCAACCCATTCCTCTAGAGAAATATGTCCATGTTGCCCCAATGCCTCAAAATTTTCTCTATTCCCCTGCTCCTTATGTGGGGTTTGAGAAGATTCTTCATTTGGATTCATCTCCCACTCTTGGGGTTTTTGATCAATAGTTTTAGTATCCCCCGACAAAGGTTGATCTTTTCTTGCACGCTCATTGTGCTCTTCTTCCTCATCTATTATGGTAATGGGGCTTTGCACTATAGTGACCCCTATTTCTCCCTTTGGATATACTACTCTTCCTACATTAATTTCCTCAATATTTCCCACCTCTTGGGTGAGTTTTCCCATTACAAATTTTGTTTCTACTTTATCTTCTAAAAATTCTTCAGTCTCTAGATATTCTTCTATCACAAGTTGCATCATTGATCTCTCTTTGGATGGCTTCTCCTTAAACCATTGTAGTATAGGAGACCATTTCTCTATTTCTTTCACAACCTGTTCCAGAGTAACTTTCAGCTCATCCCTTGTAATTGAGGGTGTTCCCCTTAGAGTCTGCCTCATTGTTGTTGTGCTAATAGAAGGAAAAGAAGTAAATATAGTAGCCACTTATTGTGATGTCAACCTTGTCCTAGCATACACTTTTCCTTTCATACTTCTTTCAAGGTCAAGAGGTGAAGTCACTTAAATTCCTTATCTTAGCACATCAAGGATTTCATCTCTACCTTGTTCAATTTCTATTGCTTCAACAACTCTTCTTTTCTTTTTTGTACCTTCATCATACCCTAATTCACTCATCATCTTTTGTTTCCTCTTTCTTCCCTATAAGTATGTGGTTGTCATCCTAGCTTCTCTTATTACCTAGAGGTACCCATTTATCAATGACTAAGTGTATTCTAGCACCTTCCTGGAAACCTCTTCAAGGGTTATCATCTCATGTCGTCCCCAATCTAGGTCTAGGATAGGATCATCATATACTTTTTCCAATTCATAAGCGGGGTTATTTACCTCCCCATTATCAACATCCATCTATTCAGGAACATCATGTGTTTCATAGGCTTTCTTTTGGGCTAGTGACAACCTTTGGTAGGACCACTTCCTCACATCATGGTCATCTTCACAACCATACCAGAAGTCCTCCAAGTGGGGCTCATGAACATACTTCATGTTTACTTGCTTAGCCAACAGGTCTAATAGATCACAGTTATCATTCTTAAACATGAAGAAATCCAATCCATATGATTTCAGTTCATCCTCACACACCTTGGCACTTTTGACAGAGATGCACTTATAATAACCAATAGTAATAGGAAATTTCACCATCCCCTTTTTGTGTAGTTGCAGAAAGGAATCATGAGATGCTATTACTTGCCTTGCAAACTCAAGTAGCATATTTTATCTATGGGATACTTGGGAAAACCTAAAGGGGTAACCAGTGAATCCTTCAATTCTAATATAAGTGAACATAGGGAACTAAATAAACAACATCCCATAGTTTGTAAAGAATCTTGTACTTCGAGGGACAAATCTCTTGGCTTTATCTCCCTCCATTAATATGACCAGCTTCATGGAAAATACATCATTTACCCTACAATAGTATTCCTTATACCCTGCAACAGTAATTTGTGGCAAATTTTTGTAGATTAATTTGTTTCCTGGTTCTCTTCCCAAAGTTCCTTCTCTGGTCAATCTTAGACATTAGCTATTAGGGCATAGGAATAGACAACATATGCAGACATAGTGAACCATTGGGAATCAAGGAAGGTTTGTATTTTCTCATGTAGTCTATCACTAATAAACCTTTCCCAATGGATCTAGACAAGGTCTTCCCTCATTTTCCTGATAATTTCAAGCATCCATGGTTCAAACTTGTTGGCATCTCTACAACTAGCCATTCTATTTAGTAGGATTATCATATCCTAGACTTCGTGGATGAATAGTGACCTTACAATATGCTTTGGCATCCTCATCATTTTCAACTAAAACCATGTTGACATCATGAATTTTCTATTTTTTTCTTTCATGCCCATATAAGCTTTTGTCACCTCCTCTATGTTTAATACATTCATTCTAGTGAACATAGGGAGCCCAAATGTATATACAATACCATCTACTGAAAGTTCTACATAAAATATTCCTTCCTTTATGACCACTCTCCTATCTCTTTCATAACACTTCATACCTTCTAGGACCAATTCAGGGGCTTCCATTCCTAATGGGAACCCTACTTCCAAGTGCATTCCATTGGAAACCATGTTTTTTGTACAATTGCAAGAATTTGGTTGTTGGGTTCTTCGCACAAGCTCATGCTCATTAAAACCTCCTAGATAGGTGTTTGTTATCATTCTATAGGTGGGCACCACTTGAGAGAGGGAATTCAAATTCCTCTTTTGGTTGTTTCTTCTACGAAGTACTCATGTTTCATTCAATTTCCTACATGATTAGCATATATATGCTCTACATACGTATTAGGGCTTATTCTAGCCATGCATTCCTAATAATTTGTCAAAATTCACTACCCACAACCATTTACTTGCTAGAATTAGGTTAATTCCTTTCAAATTAAACATTTTCTTTCAGAAATTACGAAGAGGAAATATTATTTTACCAAAATTAAGCATCCATGAAAGAGTTTATGAAGCTCAAGAGAAATACCTGGTTTTGTTGATAACATGGTCGAAGAGACAAAATTAGACTTTGATAATTGTGTTCCTTCTGGTATCTTAACACTTACTTTTCCTTGCACACCTCAATTGTCATTTCAATTCATTGATGAGCTTGTGAATATGTTACCTTACATGTGGTGATGTATTACAAAAGCAATTGCATGCTAGAGGTGGTACCAAGTACTTGTGTTTTTCCATCTTCTTTAAATTCCTTAACAACTATGCATTAATTATCTCTAAGAAAAGTACAATCCTGGTAGGTTAGGGTTCACATTGTGGAGCCTTCGATTTTGCGCCATGACCCACATTCAAAAAGAAGGTAGCAAAGGAAGCTTGCATGGCATCCTTATGTGTCATATTTTTCCATGCTGGACTAGAGCGACTGAGTAAGCACCTAGCTCACAAGCTAAGAAACTAACTTGCACTTGAGGATGAAACACCTGACATCTAACTCTAGGAAAAATCCAAGTTGAGTTTTCAATTACTAGGTGAAGGGGGACTAGGTGCAAAGAGGACCCGAGCACGAGCGAAAATGAGACCGATACAATTTACACAAACTTAGTTTAATAAAATTTTGGTCTCTTGTGTTGAAGAAAGAAAATAAATTGACAAATGGGTTTAGTCGAAGGATAATGATGCATGCTAACTCGAAGAAAACTTCCTAGATAAAATCGGGCGGGTGGAAACTTACCAGGTGTAAGGAATTTCTAGTGAAACCTGTACATTGCATAATTTGCAATACACTTAGACCATCAACACCCGAAACTCAAAAACCTGGAATCCATATAAGAGATAAAACTTCAAGAGACTTAAGACTTGTGAAATTCCAAGTTAGAGAGACCACTAATACAATTGGGGAGCGGGAATTTTGAAACAAGGCCTTTATTTTACCATTCCCTTTAAAAGACACAACTAGTGCAGCAAGAAGCCAAGAAAATCCAAAAAAAGGTGTCCACATTATGCCAAGGGCAGAATGGGGTGTGTTGTGAGACCACACAACAACTAGCAACCAACAAAACTGATCAAAAGAACAGAAGATCAATTCTGGAAATGACATCCATATCCCAAACCTCCATAGTCTTATGATTGTCGATGACCAAGATCTCACTCTAGCATTCCTCTCACTTTAATCAACATAACAAGATTAGATTTCATTGGGCTCATGTGTGTACTGGTGATTCATTTTGTTACACAAATTCAAGACTTTAGCAATTACTTACATTGACTTACATAATTTGGTAATTCCTTTTTAGCCAACCTTAGTTGCCTTGTTGCCAGCCGAGTTTCCATAACCCTGACAAGGTTATCTCTATAACTCCCCCAAACATAGATCTACTGCCAATTAGGCATCCATAGCTCTGGTAGAAATATTTGGATAGCCTAAAGAGTTGAATTTTCTCTTTTAATATTTCTTTTAATATTCATTTTCATTTGATATTTCTTTGAAATCTCTTTTGCTCAACTTGCTGGCAATGAAGCCTACTATTAGGTTGGGAATTAAATTGGTAGAAAAGGTTACCTTTTGATTTTTTCGCTCAATGTGACCAACCACCATTTCTTGAATTTAGGTAAAAACTTTTTAATTGTAGGTGTTTGCAATTCAATACTAGCCTGATGATCTATGTGAATTAAAGTAAACAAATCCAGAAGAATTTCCTAGTCACCCACAATTGGAAAACTACTTTTGTCTAAAATATAACCCTCATTTTCAAAATTGATATTCTATAATTTTGATTATTCCTTAAAGTTGCTAATGGTTGAACAAATATCATCAAGCAAGACCCAAAAAAACAAAATAAAATAAAATAAAAGACCAGAAACAAAGGAAACTACTTACATATTTACAACAAGGATCAAGGACCCACACTAGGATTGAAAATAATGCTTTAGGAACTTCCCGTTGACAGGAAATGGGACATCCTCTCTAGTGAGGGTTTTAAGCCTGTGTGTACTATCATCGAGGATTTCAGATACTTGGTAAGGACCAATCCATAATTTGTCAAACTTACCATGCTTTCCTTTCCATTTATGGGATTTGTCCCAAGATAGGACCAGGTCAAATATTCTAAATGACTTTACTTTATCCCTTTTATCAAACCATCAATAATTATGGATTGATGCTTGGAAAAGTGATCTATTTCCCTAGTACGTTTTTCATCCAAATGCATCAACTATAAAAATCGAGCCTCGGTTTGGTCATCTAATCCAATGTATTCCTAGGAAAATTTCCAGGCAAGGATCTTCAATTTTACAGGCAATATAGGGTCAATTCCATAAATCAAATGATAAGAGGAATTCCTCAATGCAGACTTCATCCTAGTTCGATCAACCCAAAGGGTGAATTTTAGTAGGGAATGCCATTCCATGGGATTCTTCTCAATCAGTTTTTTAATTATGTCCAGTAGGTTCTTATTTGAGGACTTTGCTAATTCATTTCCCTGCTAGTAATAATTAGATGAAATTTTCAATGTTATACCATATCCAAATGCCCAATTGGAAAACTTCAAAGAAGAAAAAGTAGGGCCATTATCACATACTAGAGCATATGGTTCTCTAAACCTAGTGATGATGCTTTCTTCTAAAATTTTGATTACCACTTTTGTGGTGCATTGCTTATTATGGCACACTTCTATCCACTTGGTACAATAATCAATAGCGGTCAACACATACCTGTGGCCAGTTGATGAAGGTGGATTAATTATGCCTATGAAATCTAATCCCCATTGCACAAAGGGATGCATCACCATCACAAGTTGTAATGGCTATGCATTGAATCTTCCTTTGTCTGCGGAAATTTGGCATGTGTAACAATGTTTAACATGCTCATACATATCTTTAAATATGGTTGGTCGATAATAGCTAGCTCTCAAAATAAGGTGAGTAGTGGCTAGTGGGGCTCCATGAGCCAAGTCAAACCTATCATGTAATTCTTGCAAAACCTCGCCTGCTTCTTTCTTGTTTAGGTATCTTCAATAAATTCCCTCATGGTTCTTCTTGAAGAGAACCCCTCCTTTAATCATGTAGCTCAGGGCTTTAATCTTCAAGGCTCTTCTTTGATGCCTTTGCATGTTGTTTGGATAGTTGTTACTAACCAGATAATACCAAATTCCCAAGTACCAATCATCTTTATTTTCTACATCCATAGTATATTGTTGGCTAGAAATTTGAGGATCAATCTTAGTAATAGATTTAACCAATGCCTGTCCATGAACCAACTTCGTGGGTATGATTTCCAAATAAAATTCTTCCAAAATAGTGACCCATTTAGCTCTTTTTTCTCCAATTTCACTTTGAGTGAGCAACATCTTTATCGTTGCATCAAGCACAATTGCCTTGACTATGCTCTTGAGAATGTAATGTCAAAACTTCCTTACTTCCTTAACTAATGTGAAGGTTTTTTTCTCGAAATCCTTAACCTCTTTAAAAGGAGTGCTCCTAAATGCTTGACATGTATTTCTTTTTTATTCTCTCCCATTTGCGTTAAAGCAACCGCACATGTATGACCTGAGGAAAAATAATAAATGTAGAAAGGTTTAGTGTAATCAAGACTTATCAAAATAGGTGCTTCAACAATTTCATCTTTTATATTCTCAAAAGAAAGCTTGGTTTCATTTGTCCATTCAATTTTAGCATCCTTTTTCAACATACCATTAAGGGGTTTTACTATTTCCACGAATCCAGTAATGAACTTCCTAAGAAAATTAATCTTACCAAAATAAGACTTAAACTCTTTCTTTCTCCCCGAAGGTTGCAACTTCATCAGGGAACTCACTCGATCTAGATCTATAGAGATACCTCTCTCAAAAATAACATGCCCAAGTAATTTACCTTCAGTCACCCCAAAAATACATTTCTTTGGGTTCAATGACACTCCATATGTCTCACACTTCTACAATATAGCTTTAAGATCACAAACATGATCTATGTTTTTGGAGAACACAGTAAGATCATCCATATATATTATAATACACTTGCCAACCAAGTCTCTGAAAGCATAATCCATTGCTCTTTGAAATGTGGCCCCAACATTTATTAACCCAAATAGCATCCGTTTATAAGAGAAAGTTCCCCACTTTGTCATAAAAGTAGTTTTCATCCTATCTTCTTTAGCAACCATCACTTGATTATACCCTAAAAACACATCCAAAAAGGACATCATCTGCACCCCATTAACAATCTACAAAACTTCATCTAATGAAGGAAAAGGATAATTATCCTTTTCTGAGGCCCTGTTAAGATTTTAGAAAATCTACACATAACTGATATCCCCATTCTTCTTTCTAATAGGTACTAGATTAGCCACCCACATGGAGTGCCTTATGGGGAAAATTAATTCTAGTTGATAGGAGCTTTTGTACTTCCTTTTGAATCAGGGGTTCTAGGAGCGCGTTTACTGAGTGTTGCTTTTACCGAAAAGGTTTCACATTGGGTTTAAGTAGGATGGTATGTGTTATGATGGAGGTATCATACATTTTCAAGTCCTCATAATTCCATGCTATGACTTTCCAATAATCCTTGAGCGCCTGAGCAATGTTCCTCCATTCTTCTTCAATGCACACTCTACCTATGAGCACATTTTTAGGATCTTCCTCAGTGTTCAAGTTATACAACTCGACTTGTCCTCCATCAATCTTAGGAAAATATTTTTGTCAAATTATCTGATCTAAATCAAACAATCTCTCTAATTCAATGATTCCTTTTGGAATATTATTATCTTTTAACTAAGCAAAGTCATCATCCTATAGTTCGTTATCAAGGCAATTTGCTTCTTCAATTATCTGAGCTTTGAAGATATCTAAGTTAGTAATGAACTCCATAATATGCCTATCATCTTCAAATACTTGTAAATTGGTAACGATATCTAAGACCGAAGGAAACTATACCAACTCAACAGTAAACTCTCTCAAGTATGAAATGTCTAAAGGCTCTAAGGTACTAGAGATCATGGCTAATACATCCTCTCTTTGATTAAATCTACATGGGATGTGAGTAATATCAAAAGCATTGAAGCTCTCAATCAGATCCCGCAATTGATGCATATAACTTGATAAGCGTTTGTAATGACAAATATATTGTTTCCTGACTTGCTTGACAACTAATTCTGAATTACCAAATACTTTGAGAATCTTAATGTTTTTCTTGATAGCAAGCAACAAACCATGGATAAGATATTCATACTTTACCACATTATTAGTACATTGAAATTGCAATTTGTAAGCAACAAGGAATGACTTACCTTAGGGACTAATGAACTCAACCCCTACTTTGATCCATTGTTTAGATTTTGATATGTCAAACCTGAGGATCCAAGCCTATTCTTCGATGATTTTGAACTTAGTATTTTTAGAAGTTGATAGATTGATACTTTTAGTACACACTGCATGTGTTTTATCATTACGGATAACTTCAAAGAACATCACACAATTATCCTCTAAGTGTGTCGAATTATGCAATTTACACCAGCCTTGTAACAACAAACCTTTTAGTGAATCTTTAGTCCTTTGACCTTTGTAGGCCTCCCTGACAATGACCTTCCAAAATTTGTCCAAATGACTATCTTCCCCTTTGGAAGATTCATAATCAAATTCTACTAGCACATTTTTCCCCAAAGTTATTCAATCATGCTTTTATGTATTACACATAAAAACCTCTTCTATCTTAACTATAAAATTTTTAATACCATATACACTAGGTTCCACATCAACGTATAGCACCTCATTTTTCTGATTGTAATTTGTAATAATATGTTTCATACATGGCTCCCTCTCTATCCTAATCTAGTTAGGAAATCCTTTCCAGGGTAACCACATATGCGAGAATTTTGTAGCCATATATCCATTCAAAGTCTTTGACCAGTCTCTACTCAACAACATACATAGGTATCTGGTATCTCGACTACTTTAATGTCAATATAATATTGAATCCTAGGATTTGATGCTAACTGTATGTGAATATTGGTCAACTCTCGAACTATGTTTACCTTGGTCTTGCGCAACTAAGTAAACTTCTTTAGGGAGCTAGCTAGAGTTAAACCTAAGGTATGGCATATGGAAAAATTCATCACATTGGTGGAGGCCCCTGAATCTACCAAGCAATTATGGAGATTCTTACCAAAATCCTTAATGTTAACAAAAATGACGGTGACTTTGTCTTCCTTTTATATAAAGCTAGATGCACATCTACCATATGAACATTGTTTTTGTCCTTCATTTTAGCGGGGCCATCTTTAACTTGCATGTCTTTACTAGTTGAGCCTTCCTTAGGAAGTTCTTATAACATGTTTAAGAAATCATTTTGAATGATAGGTGTTTTGAGTAATTTTGATAAAGACAAATTGATCTTTACCTTCCTATTCTCTTCCACTAAGTAGGTAGTCAAATTGTTCTGCTCGGTAGCTTTTATTTTGCCACTCCTAGGAGGATTTTGAGATTGTTATATTGTGAAGTGACTTTTGGCAACCTTGGATTATTACTAGATTTATCATCTGGTGGTGTAATAAAGTTGTAAGGTGGGATTGATGTAGTCAAGGGTCCTTTGAACCTACTCCCACCAGTGTTGTTACTCCTCAAGTTGAAACTGTGCCCTTTCTGATACTACTAGAAAGCCTGAATCTCATCAGCTTCATCTTGAGGCTCATTTTCATCCTGATAAGGGAATGTATAAGTTTCCAAGGTCATGGTTGAATAATCTCCCCACTCACTGGTACTACTCTTAGCAACAACAGGTGGCTTAGAACACACATAACTATCTAGCACCAATGTTGAATCATATCCTACTGGAACTATTTCATTTCCTTAGGGCAGGTGAGAATCACACTAATCATTATGATACATTACAGTTAAGAAAATGTTTGACATAGTCTTAAATTTTGAACAATCAACTTCCACATGAGCACTGGTATTGTGAATCCTACACCAGTTGCTCATGGCAAGTTTGGCCAAGTTTACTTTGGATATGGACCTATCTTTGGATGAGTTAGCATTATCCAAAGGTGTAGATACTCCCCCATTATTGGGTCATGTATTCCAAGGTCTAGGTGGCCTGGGAGCATTATATGTTTGACCTTACGAATTCTATTTGTTATTTTGTAAAAAAAAATTAATTTCTTAATTGTGTAACCTCAGTTGTTAACCTTTTAAGTTAAGTTGTTATCTCTTTGATTTCCTCTTTATCTTCTTGAGCCTTTTCTCTTTGGCTCTCTTGAGCCTACACAAAGATTCCATTAGGATGTATCTCAATGGTCGTCGGGCAAAGGTGTGGAACTAGTGCTTGACTATTTTTGGGTTGAAAGAAACTATTTTGTGGAAAGGTCCCATTCTGGACTTCTAAAGGCAAAGATCTAGGGATCACAACATTATTTAGGAGGACTCCATTCATGTTTGGGATGAAATAATTATTCAAACAATTCCTACCATTCATAGGTGATCCACTTCTAATATGTTTCATTTCTTGATTCACACTTAAAGCTTCTATGTAAGCTTTAGTTAGGGTAGTAGGAGGATTTAACTTCCCTTTCACAAACATCATTGTCAATGGGTCAACCACGGTGTAATAAACAACTAAGGCAGACAAATTTTCCACAACATAAGGTTCTTGTAACCTAGAATAAGATTTTTGGAATCTATCATTAAAAGATGTTATAGGTTTGTCGTCAAATCGCTTGATTTGAGAAAAATGATGGTACAATAAGGTAGGATCTACCAGTATTCTAAACCTAGTTAGGAACTGATTTTCCATGTCTTACCATGTCCTAACAAAATTACAAGGCAGATTGATATACCATTGATAAACCTCACTGCTCAATGTGTAGGGAAAGAACCTGCACTCAACATCTTTGTGTTGTATCCTAGCTCTAAAGCACGTATCCTTGAATATTCTTATATGTTCTTCTACGTCCTTATGGAGATAGTACTTCAGACATAATTTATCTAGAATTTTTGTAAGATCATTGTATACAATGAATTGAATAGTAGACTCTACATTAAAGAAAGCCATCACCACAGGTGGGGGAGGTGTCATTGTGGCTTGATTTCTTAGGACTGCACTGACAGACCTTAACCTTTGAGCCCTATTCGACATACGACTACTAAGTTCTACAAGTGCCACACAAGGATTGCTAGATTGACACCTAGTAACCCTATGAAACTCTAGTTTCCTTTATTTTCAACAAGGAAAATAGGCCCTCCTTCTAGCACCAATTCTATTGACATGAGTGTTACACACACACATCAATAGGTAGATGAATTCTCACCAAAGAATCTGAGAACCTACCTATTGATGTGTTTTTTATGCACTTCTCAACATAGGCAATGCATAGGTGCACTACCTCTCTTGAAAGGAAATTTCCAACAAGTTGTTGAAAATCACCCCAAGGTCTCTCGGGTGTCAAGTCATGACTCGCATGGAATTCCTCAGTTGATGTTTGATGTGATTTTACTAGTAATCATAGAATAGACTTACGAAGTTGGATGAAATAAAATGGATCCTAGAATGGAGTTCCTAAGATGGGAAATTGATGTGCACTTCGCTGCAGGTTCGAACAGCAGTCTAAAACTCCAATATTTTCTTAAGGTTTGGCTTTACAATGTGCAATGAACCTTAGCATAGACTATTTCTAAAAAAAAAAGGAAAAAGGGTGGGGAAGAGAAGAGGTTCCTGGATCTGCAACTAACCATGAATAGTGATCATGGAGGTTTCTATTGTGGACAGCTTCCTTAAAACAGAATTTCACTTAACCAGAAAATTCACAGTATCATGAAACCTGTGCTATCTTCTAAGGACTGCAAATATTTTACCATTCATTCACCATACACATGCATGAATAAAGATAAAATTTTGGAGCAGCTTTGGATTTAAGTCCAGACTAACTTTACACAACCATCTACCAGCAGTAAATAGTAACAAGTATGGACAAGAAAGGCATCTACATAGTAGAAATCTTTACAACCATGGAACAACATTACCCAAATCTATCAAATAAATCTAAGACTAACTTAAATAGAAAAGAAAATTTAACTAAATCGTCTAGCTATTGGAGATGAATCATGAAACATGCAAAGAAACTCATAAATGCACAAAAGTCAATGTATTTCTATTATAATTTCAGCAGCATGTCATTACAACAACTCAACTCTCTTTGAAAATGAGAGGAGACCCCCTATTTGTAGTTTCCAAAAAGTAGAATGAATGGACAAGATTAATTTGCATTGGGTGGCCAAGATTCACTATAAATTAGGGTTCTACCTACCCCACAATATTTTACATTTTAAAAAATACATTCTATCCTTATCCCTATTTTGTCTTCTAATGGCAGCACTGTAGCATTTTTTCCTTTTGCTAATTGCCTTTCCTGTAGCTATTCTATAAGGATTTTATCATCAATAATAGGGTTTCCTTCTTGTTTCTTCAAAGCTACATATTCCATGAATTTCAATATTAATAGTTGGAGCTTATCAATCTCCATAATCTGAGATTGTAGCACTTGGTAACCCCATTGTTTGGACTGGTCAGCAAGCTTTTCCCAATCTTCATCATACTTGGCAGTGTGGTCCCTGAATAGCTTAGATTGGGCAAAGGCTCGGGCAGCAAAACTCATGAAATCTATGGCGATCTCGGTGGTCATTCCATCTTCCATTTTCTTCTAGAAATGAGGCTTTATGTTTTCTGGATCAATTTGGACAACAGGCATATCATACCCCGTCATTAGCTTCAAATATCGAATGCAATCTGCTCTAACATCCTTGGCCCAATCGATATCTAGATCCACCTTGTAGAGTACCTGCTCCAATCTTTCCTTTCAATTTTCAAAATCCATCTTCCACGTCTCTACGAGCCAATGATCATCTTCTTTTAATGCGAGCTCCTCTTTCAAAGTTTTCTTTGGAAACTTGAGGATGGCCTCAATTTTTGGGTAAGTAGACCCGTATATCCCTAAGAAGTCCGTACAAAATTTCCTTGTGCTTTCAAGAGACCTTTGTAGCTCCAAGAACTTGTTTACTGCCCTAACAGCCTGACTAATGTCCATGTTTCCAACATATATAACCTATCGGAACCAGTCCTCTATGGTCTTAGCCAATTTCTTCCTTTGCTCGAGCTTATCTACTTATTCCTTAGACAGCAGCTATGGGGGGGCCAAAGATGTGGTGGGTTGTTCTTCTGATGACCATTGTTGGATATACATTGTCAAGTTACCCAGTTGTGCCTTGAGCTCTTCCTTGGAGATTTTATCTTGTATTAGATGCACCACCATGGCGATAGACTCCTGAAGGTGATCCACCTTCTACTCTCTCGAAGCAACTCCTAGGTCAATGGTGGAGATGTAGCTAGTTCCTTTCTCTCCCACTATTGGCATAGCTACTTGCACTATTTTGGATCCAGAGACATCCATCGTCACCTTTGATCTTATTTTAGGATTTTTCTCCTTTTTAGTGTTGATCTGAGCTCAGGCCAAGATGGCCTCTAGCCTTGCTCTTGGATTACTTGTGACAAGAGCTTTCTTTTCAAGTTGCTTTTCCATCCATTTAGGCATTGAGGACTTTTATTTAGGTGATTCATGATCAACCTCCTCTTTGTCTCTCCTGATTTCAATCTCTTTATCTTTAGGAGCTTCTCTCTCTATCCTTGTATCTTCTTCTTCATCGGAGTCCTGGATGAACACCGTGCACTTGATGGGGGATTTGGTGGGCATGCGCTCCTTGGGGTTGTTTTCCTTTTCAGCATCCTTTTCTTTCTTTTCTTCTTCATGTTCATGCCCCTCAGGGTGCTCAGTTTCTTGATCCTTACTAGCTTGAGACTCTTCTTCAGGCTTACTTTCTTCTCTATTCTCCTCTTCCTCACATGGAGGTGGCACATCTTCATACTCTTTCTTTTCTTGTTCTTCCTGCCCTCCTAAGAGAGGTACCTCTTCATCGTGCTTGGGGCCTTCTTCTTGTTCACCTATTGGAAGTACCATGCTTTCTTCCATTTTATCATCTTCCCGCCTTCCTTCTTCTAAAGGCGGTCTTTCCATTTCCTCTCCAACATCTTTCAATTGTCGGGCTAGCTCTTCTTTGAGATCAGCATCAAAAGTTTATATAATGTACTTGGTGTTGGCCTCTTCTTCTTTATCACTTCTGGAGGATTCTACTTCTTCTTCTTCATGGACCACCTCATCAATTTGTAGATGTTGATACTCTGGGTGTTCATGATACTCGTCTTCTTCCTCCTCCAAATCCTTTGTTACTCCTATCTCCCATCTTTCCCACTCCTCTGATATTGCCATTGTGGCCTTCATTGCAAGTGGCTCAATTGAAGGGGTCGAGGTAGGAGTGCTGGCTAGAACTTGTGCCAAGGCAGCCTGGATGGTTGGGTTCAATAATACTTCAGAAATCTTTGAAGGAATATTTTGCATGTATCGGGCGAAAGCTTTTGGGAGCGAGGGAGGAAGCATTGTCATTGTTGCTGTCAAGGGGAGAGATATAGTTGGTGACATGGAGGTGGAGGAGAGTGGAGAAGTGGTGGCGGAAGAGGAATCAACCATCATGATTGGTCCAGTGGGAAAAGAAGAGGCAAGGTGGACTAAGATTTCCACCACAAGTAGGGAGGTAGCCACCATGGCTTGAGAAGTTGGTGGAAGAGAAGTAGTAGCGGAGGCATCCGGTGGGGACTTAAGTGGATCAGCCTCCATTTCCTCTCCCTCGTGGAGTGGATCTTCTTGTATAACAGGAACTATAGTAGCACTGCCCGACCTTTTTTGTTTCTTGGAAGGTTCAACTTCTAAGGCCTTCCTTGCATATACCTTCAAGTTAGGTTGTTGCTCTTCAGCCTCTTTTCTTTTCCTAGAGCGAGTGAGCAAAGGGGACTTTGAAGTCTCCCATGTTGAAGTAGTATCTATCTCGCCATCTGTCCCACTTAGCTCACTTGTGAGCCCCTCATAGGTTAGGACAACCCCTTGTTGCTTCAATTAGGCAACTTACCCATTAACCCATTCTCTCATACGAGCCTCGACGGACTTGGTTATAATGTCAAGGTCATCGACCTCTTGCTCATCCCAATCTATCAACGACTACAGCATATCGAGGATCCATAATCGTACTCTCATCTTCCTCTACTTGATCAGGCATAGGGAATAGATTCACCCTCTTTACAAAGTATACGGTCATCCGCATATAATGCCTCATTTGCACTTCCTTGTAATCTTTAAAATTCGCCTATAAATCTTCAACACTGTGCAGATGGGAATACTCAGGTCCAAGCACCTTCCTTATATGTCCATAAGGATCCATCCGTGGTTGGGCGGTGTGAAGCCTGAAGTGGTACTCGGCCAACTCCTCTGAATTTCCTGCACATTGAGAGGTATGTAGCTCATACATCCCCTGGCCAAAAGAAAGGGGATAAGAGATCCCTGCTAGGTGTTTGCTTCTCAAAAGGGTATGCACATGTTGTAGCTACCGAGGAAGCTCTAGCAATATTATTTGGTCATTGGGATACTAGGGCAGCTTGTTCAGTCTTTCTGAGAAGCCTTGGGCGCGAATGTATGTGAATTTTGGGTATTGAATGAACAAGAAAGCATATTGCTTGAGGAAGGCGTGAGCGCTATGGGAGACTCTCCTCTCAAAATCACCCCTAAGTAACCTAATAATATGACTTATGAAAGCGTCATTGACCCTGCAGTAATCCTTTTTGAAATTTCTAAACTACAACTGGGGGTACCTATCATAGACTTTTAATTCTCTGCCTTGTTCTTCATCAGGGGCCCTAAACAAGCCACTGTACTGCCTCTGTTCGACCAGTGAATAGACCAGGTAGGACGTCATATAAAACTTGGAGGTCTTCTTGATGTTCATGAATTGCTCATGAAAGCAGTCACTAATGATCTTGACCCAATAGAATGTGGTCTCCGTGGTATCATCCTCTTTTCTGCGAAGAATCTTTTCAATGAAGTAGGCCATCTATTCCTGAAAGTACGCAATAGTGGGAAGGTCCATTACTCTGCTCAGCAAGGTCACCAGGTCATGATAATCTTCGTAGAAATTGCTATAGAAGAGCTCCTAGGGAACCTTAGTAGTATTTCCCCACTTCTCTTTTAGCCAATATTGATTTATAAGCTTCTTACATTGTAAGGGATCTTCATCCCACATTGCCTTGCAATCTGCAATGGTCGGTACTTCCATTTCCCCAAAGGTAGGGATGTGAAATGTCTTTTTTATTGCCCTGGGGGACATGTCGGCTAGAATGTTTCCATCTCTATCCACTATTGTACGGGTCTTTGATTGATATGCTACCCTACAAGCCATTACTAGCTCAGGGGCGATGAGAGATGGAGTGAAGCTCATAGCCTTAGCAATTTCGCTGCCTCTAATTAACCTTGCATTATCTGTTGTCGAATTGACTCTGACCCTTTGTTTGAACTCATCTATATCAATATGCCCAATGTTGGTGTTTGTAATCTCTTTCCATTATGTGGTGACCTTGGAATGTAGTGGTTCCCCTTGGAACAGGTACTTCATCTAATCCTTGTCTTCTTTTTTGCGAGGAGCTCTGCCTGTTTTCTTCCCTTTGTCTTTTTCTACGGTGGCCCCCGAGGGTCCTGCACCTGATTCCATATATTTTGCAGACAAAGGCAAGGTGAGCACAATTGATCATGAAACATAAAATGTCATCCAAATCTCCACAAAACATTGTTAGATTGGATAGTATGGCAATCAAGAAATCTAACATTTATCCCAAATGGTCATTAGCAGTTTACTGAAGGGAATTTGGATGGTCTGGGTCCCGAGGGTCAGACTTCCCTAGCAGGATGGCTATTTTGAAGGGAAAACGGGGCAGGGCAATCCACATGGTCTCTCCCACCTTCATATTTAGATGATTTGAAAGGTCCATGGAGAAGAGGGTCCAATTTGAACATGTGGGTCAAAGCTTGTTTCCAAATTGGGAGGCGTTTGGATCATCATTGGGGCACTCAGAGTCATGAGGAGGGAAAGTCGTTTGGAGTTTGTCATTTGGAACGGCTCTAATGAAACAACATTCTGGGGGTGGAGTTTTGAGGTTCAAGACCTGAGCGACTGAAGGATGGTCAGCTTAACTTCTATGGTCATTTAAGTGCTTAGGTCAAAGGAGACGGGAAGCCACTCGAGGAGCCGTCTAGAAATGACAAGCAATGAGCAGAAGCCCGATGGGAGAAACCCAACAGACCAGACCCGGACTTGAACTTTACTTCCATGTTGATTTTATTGGCAATTGAGGTACTAGGCCCCAGAGGTTGGAAGGATGGGATCAGTATGCCGCGAGGAATGGTGATATGCAAGCAGTGCCCCGAAGATGGAATTCCTCCAAGGCGGGCCCGAAAGCTAGGTTTTCCTTTCGACAGTTTGTTTTGTTTTGAATGTAAGTGCCAGCGTTCAAAGTCACCGGACCCAATTGTGATGAATTCCCTGGCCAAAGAACAGCGTTGGGAAGGTAAAGTTCTGCGAGCATTTGAGGGTGACTTTCAAGGGTTTTCTTAAGATTTTGTGACATGGGTTTTGAGCATAAGGCCCTTCTCTATCCAAGGCTTGTATTTATTATCCTTTTTATTTATTCATTTTGGAAAAAACCAAGAAAAACACAATATAAGGCATGGAGGGAAAACTAACCACCCAAAGGACCTGATGAATGTTGGTGACCTGGCTAGCGGGAATAGCTTGGAGACAACGATTGGGATGCTCGGGTGCGACAGTGACGTTGGATAATGTTGGATCACCCTCACTCCTTTCTAATCAATTAACAGAGTGATAATGACAGGTCAAACCTACGTATTTATACCCTCGAGCGCATTTAATGCACCCAATTAATGCATGTACGGCGAGCTCAAAGGTTGGTGCATTTAAATTTTGAAAATGGTTGTAGGTGGGTTAGAATCCGGGGACTGAGAAGACATTGGTAATAGCCGCTTGAGGTGTAATGGGAAACTATCGGTGGAGAGAACCCTGAGGTCCAATGGGCAGAACTCTGGCGGTGGATGGCTACTTGGCAAAGGCCAACGCATGATGAAAACCCAGGGAGGGAGATCCGATGGACCAGGCCCGATATGTATGAAGGACGGTCAATTGAACCTTTGGAGTCATAAAAATGGTGATCAAGGTGGTGGGTCCCGGAGCACGGATGGATGAATCCCTTCAAATGCTTTGAAACAGCAAATGCAGCAGGGAAATCCGGTAAGGGAAACCGGCCATGGCTGACCCGAAGGGTCACAAGGACATTGGCAAAGGAAAATTTTCAGAGGAACTCCGTGAGGACCCAGGACTTGGAAAATTTGAGGGATGAAACAAGGTCAACTCGATATGATACTTTGAGGAACACTGACCCTTTTGGACACCAAAATGAGGGCACACAAAATGAGGAGGTGACAAAATGACCTAGCAAGGCAAAGGAAAGAGAGGGTCCCCATTCTGAACGAGGCATGTGTGATGAGAGCACAACACTACCTTTACTTGAAAGATTCACTGGGAACACCTAAATCTATAGGTGATCTCATTTTGATCCAAAGGTTCACAAATGTCAGGTCTTGACACACTAAGTTCACTCAAGGTTCATTATGTAATTGTTGTTAATCACAAGGGGTCTATGGTTTCTTAGGTTAAATGGTATCCAAAAGATCATAACATAAGCTCGGCTTAATCACACTTGTGTCACTTTACAACTTCATGAAACTAAAGATTTACAATAATATTTCATGAATTCAAATTACTTGCACATATTCAAACAAAATTAGCATAAATCATTATGTAACTTCATGGCAACAAAAGATTTACAATAACATTCTAAGCATTTATCATTTTTGAAACATTTTCTAAAAATATTCTAAAACAAAGCAGTAAAATCCTAAAATTTAAAGATTCTCCCAATGATTATCCACGCATGCCCTGAAACAAACTAAATCAAATAAAACCACTCTACAGTTCACTAGATTGCTTCATATCTAGGCATAGAATGATGCAAGGATTTTAAATAAATATGGATCATTTGCCACTGGATAGTGTCAGTATGCACCCAAATCTAGTGCAACACATAGGCTTTTTTGATAGGAACAAACAATCAGTTATGTATGATTTTGTATCAGGAAATAGATTTAAATTGGCTTTGATATTAGTTAGCTTCAATTGGAGCATACAAGTTTTTAAGCTGGAATGGAACAAAAAACAAGAAAAATAAATAAAACTAGCAAAAAATTTAGATCTCTAGAATTCCACAAATTATGAACTTAACCAAAAAAGTAACAACTCCCAATCTTTTATAAGAACAAGGCACTCAAGGAGTTCTATCAAAACACATGAAAGAGAACCCAGGGAATGAATCATAACATAGCATGTGGCATATGATAGTTGACAAGAGAAACTTTTGGAATAAATTAACAAATACTTTGACTTTCTTTGGCACTTAGACTTTCACACTTGAGTCTTGGGGCACATGCATTTTCATGCAAAATGTAGCATTACTCCTCAAAACCTTTGTAGCTATCCAACTTGCATTGGGTTCAAGAACAAAGTTGCAAAATTCATTTCCAATGACTTGCCATTGCATCTTCACAAAAACCTCAAGTTTCCACTACCCGATCACAAGCACTTCTTCACTGGACACCCCATCTCCAAACTTGTTCATTTCTTTCTTTTGTTGGTATTCCTGGAAAGAAATTAACACCCAATTTATGTTTTCTCTAGGAACACTTTGTGCCATCTTCCAACTATAATTTCACTTTGCATATTCTTCCATTATTTTCTTTATAGCTTCATTTTTCCGCACAATTTCTATCTCATATCTATTCATGTGATTCCTACATTTGATCACCTCGTCAATAACTTCCCAGCTTAAAGAATGAACAAGATCTTCAATGTTCTTCTCTATCCAACCTTTGAATGCCTTTATTTATGCATCATCATGCCCTATCTTTTTGGGATCACACATTTGTTGTGGCAACATCTCAATGACGTTCAAATCTTTATCCATGAGTTTCTCACTCCTTTTGGTGATTCTCTCTAATCCACTCACATTGCAACAAAGTGTCACCTTCCCAACTCAGTTGCAATCTCCATTTCTCCAACATTGGAACTTCTTGTTTCATAACCACCTTTTCTTTTATCAACTCTTTGATTTCTTCCCTAATAATTTCCTTTAACTGTCACATCTTTATGTCATTCTACTCCTTACGATCCTTACATTCATCCATGAGCCTTCTAGACTAATCAAACCAATAGTATGCCTCTATCCATTTACTAATTGCCTCTCTTATTTATTTATCACCCTGTTGCACCAAATGCTTTATCTAATCTTCAACCATGTTTATCTTATGTTTTATCCCTTCAATGGCATCCACCTGCTCTTTCAACATCAACACTGGATTTGGTGGCAACTCAATCAAGAACTGATTGGGCTAAGTTATAGCTCGAATAAAATTCTCTAAATAGGTAACTCTTTCCTTCAATTATCTTTTATTTTGTTTATACTTCCTCATACTATTAGTTGTAGATTCTAGATTCATTCTCATTTCTTCAAATTCCTACTCCTATGAGGAATGTCCTAGGCTAGTTGTGGTGACCTAATAATCCCTAACTGTCACTTCATGCTTGTCCTTTTCTCCCATAGGAGTGGCTATTTAGAGATTCTTCCCTCCATTTGAGTTCCACTTGACAGCATGCCTAATGCTTACTTTATCCTTAGGATTAGGGGTTTCTAGCTCTACACTAGACTCCTAAAATTAAGAAGTGCCAACTCTACTTCAACTAGTGGAGCCCATTGCCTGACTAACCAGTCAAATGCTTCTTCATCTTGCCTCACTTCTTCATGGCCTTGTTTCTGATGACCAAGATGTTCAGGAACATTCTCCTCTAACTCTTCATCATTACCTATTATAGCCCATGAATCTTTTACATTCTCCACTCTTGGCGGCAAAGACTATTTTTCGTGACCTAAATCACTACGTTATTTTTCTCCTTTCTCTCTCTCTTCAAGGTTTATCTTCTTTGGTTCTATTTTATCCTTCCCAACCCCCTCCTCTAAAGCAATTTGTCCATGTTTCCCTAGAGCCTTAGGATTTTCACTATTCCCCTGCTCCTTATTCATGGTTTGAGAAGATTCTTCATTTGGATTCATCTCCCGCTCTTGGGGTTGTTGATCAATAGTTTTAGTATCCCCCAACAAAGGTTGATCTTTTCCTTCACACTCATCGTGCTCTTCTTCCTCATCTATTATGGCAATGGGGATTTACACTCTAAAGCCCCTTGTTTCTCTCCACGAAGATGCTACTCTTCATGTATTAATTTCCTCAGGATTTCCCATCTCTTGGTTGATTTGTCCCATTACAAACTTTGTCTCTTCTTTATCCTTTGGACATTCTTCAGTATCCAACAATTTTTCTATCACAGGTTGCATCATTGAGCTCCCTCTAGATGGATTCTCCTTAATCCATTGTAGTATAGTAGACCATTTCTCCATTTCCTTCACAGCCTGTTCCCCAGTCACTTCTAGCTCCTCCCCTATAATCAAGGGTGTTCCTCTTAGAGTCTGCTTCATTGTTGTTGTGCTAATGGAAGGCGAAGAAGAAAACATAGCAGCCACTTGTTGTGATGTTGACCTTGTCCTAGCATATACCTGTGCTTTCATACCTACTTGTTCTGAGGTCAAGAGTTGTGCTCTTAGTAATTTTGTGGAAGAAAATGCCATCATTAGAGTTTTTAACATATTGACAAGAACAACCAAGGTTTCTCTATTTGGATCATTTGGTTGTGAAGCCACTAAAATTCCTTGGCTTAGCACATCAAGGATTTCATCTCTACCCTGTTCAATTTCTCTTGCTTCAATAACTCTTCTTTTCTTTTTCACACCTTTATCATACCCTAATTCACTCATCACATTTTGTTTCCTTTTTCTTCTCTACAAATATGTTGGTGCCATCCCAGCCTCTCTTATTACTTGGAGGTGCCTATTTATCCATAACTAAGTGTATTCCAACACCTTCTTGGAAACCTCTTCAAGGGTTATCATCTCATGGCATCCCCAATCTGGGTCTAGGATAGGTTCATCATATACTTTGTCCAATACATAAGTGGGGTTATTTACCTCCCTGTTATCAACATCCATTTGTTTAGGAACATAATGTGTTTCATAAGCTTTCATTTGGGATAGCAACAACCTTTGGTAGGACCAGGCTTCTTCACATCATGGTCATCTTCACAACCATACAAGAAGTCCTCCAAGTGGGGCTCCTAAGCATACTTCCTATTTATTGTCTTATCCAATCGCTCTAGTGGATCATAATTATCCCTCCTAAACATGAAGAAATCCAATCCATATGCTTTCAGTTCATCCTCACACAACTTGGCACTTTTGACAGAGATACACTTATAATTCTCAATAGTAATAGGAAATTTCATCGCCCCCTTTTTGTGTAACTGTAGAAAGGTGTCATGAGACCGTATTACTTACCTTGCAAACTCATGCAGTAATATTTTATCTTTGGAATACCTGGGTAACCTAAAGGGGTAACCACTTAATCCTTCAATTCTGATATAAGTGAATGTAGGGAACTAAATAAATCATCATCCCATAGTTTTTATAGCATCCTATGCTTCGAGGGATAATCTCTTGGCTTTATCTCCCTCCATTAATTTGACCAGCTTCATGGAAAATACATCATTTACCCTACAATAGTATTCCTTATACTCTGTAGTAGTAATTCATGGAAAATTTTGGTAGATTAATTTGTTTCCTATTTGTCTTCCAAAAGTTTCCACATTGTTCAATCCCTGGATATTAGCACTTAGGGCACAGTAATAGACAACATATGTGAACATAGTGAACCATTGTGAATCAAGGAAGGTCTATATATGCTCACGCAGTCTATCACTAATAAACCTTGCCCAATGGATCCAAACAAGGTCTTCCCTCATTTTCCTGATAGTTTCAAACATCCATGGTTCAAACTTGTTAACATCTCTGTAACCAGCCATTCTACTCAGTAGGGTTATCATGTCTTGGACTTCCTGGATGAATAATGACCTTACAATGTACTTTGGCATCCTCGCCATTTTCTCTTGAAACCATGTTGACATCATTAATTTTATATTATGTTCTTCCATGCTCATATAAGCTTTTTTCACCTCCTTTATGTTCAATACATTCATTTTAGTGAACACGGGGAGCCCAAATGTATATACAATACCATCTACTGAAAGGTCTACATAAACTCTTCCCTCCTTTATGACCACTCTCTTATCTTTTTCGTACCACTTCATACATTCTAGGACCAATTTAGGGGCTTCCATGGCTAACGAGAACCCTTATGCCAAGTGCATTCCACTAGAAACTAGGTTTTTTATACATTGGCATGCATCTGGTTGTTGCGTTCTTCACACAAACTCATGCTCATTAAAACCTTGTAGATGGGTGTCTGTTATCATTCTGTAGGTGGGCACCGCTTGAGAGACAAGGAATTCAAACTCCTATTTTGGTTGTTTATTTCATGAAGTACTCATGTTTCCTTCAATTTCCTACATGATTAGCATATATATTCTCTACATACGAATTAGGGATTATTCTAATCATGCATTCATAATAATTTGTCAAAATTCACTAACCACAACCATTTACTTGCTAGAATTAAGTTAATTCCTTTTAAATTAAATAGTTTTTTTCTTTTAGAAATTACCTAGAGGAAATATTATTTCACCAGAATTAAGCATCCATGAAAGAGTTTACGAAGCTCAAGAGAAATACTTGGTTTTGTTGATACCAAGGTCAAAGAGACATAGAATTAGACTCTGATAATCACGTTCCTTCTGGTATCTCAACACTTACTTTTCCTCGTGCACCTCGACTATCATTTCAATTCATTGATGGACTTATGAATATGTTACCTTATGGACAATGATGTATTAGAGAAGCAACTACATGCTCGAGGTGGTGCCAAGTACGTTTGTTTCACCACCTTCTTTAAATTCCTTAACAACTGTGCATTAATTATCTTGAAGAAAAGTACAATCCTGGTAGGTTAGGGTTCACATCATGGAGAATTCAATTTTTGTGATGGCCCACCTTTGAAAATAAGGCAGCGAAGGAAGTTGATATGGCACGCTTGCATGTCACGTTTGTCCATGTTGGACAAAAGCGATTGAGTAAGTTCCTAGCTCATAAGCTAAGAAACTAACTTGCACTTGAGGATGAAACACCCTACATCTAACTCTAGGAAAAAACTAGGTCTGGTTTTCACTTACCAGATGTAAGGGGACCAAGTGCAAAGAGGACCCGAGCGTGGGAGAAAACGGGACCGATACAATTTATAAAACTCAGTTTAGTAAACTTTCAATCTATGATACCAAAGAAATAAAAGAAATTGAAAAATGGGTTAATCCTGAAGGATAATGATGCATGCTAACTCAAGGAAAACCTTCTCAGATAAAAACGAGCGGGTGGAAATTCACCGAGTGTAAGGATCTATCGGTTGAAACCTAAACATTGCATAATTTGCAATACACTTAGACCACCAACACCCAACACTCGAAAACCCAGGAATCCAAATAAGAGATAAAACTTCAAGAGACTTAGGATTTATGAAATTAAAAGTTAGAGAGACCACTAATATGATTGGGGAGTGGGCATTTCAGTTTAAGGCCTTCCTCTTACCATTCCCTCTGAAAACACAACTAGCGTGAGCAAGAAGCCAAGGGAAGAATGGGGCATTTTGTGAGACCACACAATAGGAAATAGTGATACAGATAAGTTAGCTAAATTAGAAATTAATGCCCCCACATGTTCGATCTCAAAAACCAAGGACAAGGCTAATAAAATTTACACAGGTGCTAATTGGAATGGCATGGGAAATATCTAGGCCAAGGAAAATGACAAATGGTGAGTGTATACCTAAAGTAAGCCAAATAGTGGGAATGTATAAAGGTTTAAGATGACTTCAAATATTTTTAAGGATGGAATGTGAGAAGGATGTGTATTGGATTTTGATGAGATCCAAAAGAAATGCACACCCATGCAAAGCGTGAGAGTGTCTTAGATGAGTCCTATATCAACTAATCATCCCCAAAAGGAAAACATAGTATTTTCTTGTAGTCACTTTGAGACTATGAGAGGGATGGTTACATCAGTGTACCTAACTAGCTAGTATCAACAAATGACATTCCTAGGGGTGGTTTCAGACCAAAGGTTGAAAGTGACCATGAAGGAGCACTATAGTAGGTCTCAAAAGGTCATTCGGTGCATTCTAGGCACAAACTGTTGGGATTAAGGTGTCATTTACCTTGTAAATCCTATGTCATATTGCATGGTTCCAACATACTTGGAAAGTTTCCCTATGCACTTAGGGTGAATTGGGAAAATATTTAATATTAATTTTCACTATTGTTTGTAATATATTCATAGAGGGTGATGGGTCCACTAGTAGTGATAAAGGTGACTTGTGGATATAAATATTTAATATTATTTTCCCTACATGTGGATGCCTAGAATAGGATAATAACAAATAAATCAAGTACAAATAAGTGACTATTGGTATTCTCCAAGTGAGAGTTTGGAATGAGGCAACAAGTGTCTCTTAGTATTCCATCATTTATTGCATTTAATGTAATGTTTATCTCCCATGTTTGGGCGCCCAAGTTGGAGGGAAAGTATTATAGTCAAAACTAGTGTCTTTCACATTCCAAGGAGGTAATCCAAGGGTTGGGAACATTTGGAATGAAGGGTCACATTTGGGCACCATGTTTGTTGTATTATATGTCTTCACACATCTATAAATTCAAACTTTTGATGTAGAAAATACGAGCAATAGTTGAATGTAGAGTTTCATTTCAAGTACAACGATATGTTGAGGCATAAGGAGGTTGTTCATAGGTGTTTCCATAGTGGAGGAAAGGAGGATAATGCAAGTGAATGTATTGTAAACTCATTTATTTGAAGATAATACATGTACTTGGCCTCTCTTTTTGGTGGAGTTTTTTTCTCGCAAGGGTTTCTCCACATAAATCTTGTGTTATGTGATTCTCTTGTGTTTTTTATTTATGCCTCATTGCTGCTATCTTATCATGATGTTATTCTTTATATATTTTTGTTATAATTTCACATAAGATAGTGTTTATAAGCATGTCATGTCTAATTTTCAACATCATAAATAAGATGGATCTAATCATGGTAATTCCAAATTAAGGCAACTTAATTTTTAAATTTGAATATAAGTTTTAGATTTCCATGTTGTTGTAGTCCAAACCTTGTATCTCATCCATTGAATTCATGTTTGGATAGAGATTTAATTTTCCAACAATTGGTATTAGAGCCTATTTATTTTTCATCATTTGGTATCAAAGTTGAAGGTTAACTAGGTTTTGGATATTCCTTCTTTTTGATTTCTTAGATTTGCAAGCTTGTGGGAATCCATTAGAATGAATTAGAGGTTGTTTGAAGGCTTGTGGGGCTGCAATGAATGTTCTATGAGTTAACTTTGTTTTGTAAATTTATGAGATTAAAAGGCATGGATATTATCAATGTGATCTATGTTGGACATTGGAATCTCATGATTATGAATCTTTATGGAGATGGTTATGTTTTGGTAATATGGAGATCTCATTCAATAATATGTGTATATCCTCTTGTTTGGTGGTCTTGTTCCTTTACCTTGTGGTCATGTACAGTGAGAAGGTGTTCATGGACAAACACCCTCAATTTGGACTACATAATGGAGTGCTTATGTTGGATTCATGGTTTTAGCCCTTAGTTACATGAAAGAAGTGGAAGATAAGCCACTAACCTCTTTTTAAGTTGTGGAGCTAATATGTTTCATATGTTATAAGCTCCTAAACAACTTGGCTTTCCTAGTGGGTTGCAGTTTGCTCTTGATTTTGGTTGTGGGTTTGTAGATATGTGCTTATTCCATTGTTCAAATGATATGTTTGATGTGAGTGTTTATATGTTTAAATGGATTTCAAATTTATAGAGATGGTTTTGCATATTTTACATGTTAAGTAAAATATATGGTATGTAGATTTGTGATAAGACTGTATTCAAGGTATTTTGGATGAAGACAGTTACAAGTTTGCATGCTTGTTTGAGGGGTTCTTATGGATCTATAGTTACTCCTATGTGGGTTTGTTTGGAAAATAAGATATAGAATTGATTCTAGTGTTTGAGTCTTGAAAATCCATATGTTATACCTTAATATCTTTGTTTTGCATGATACTAATGTGGGGTTGAATCTATTTTTCAGTTATTTAAGATTAGAGCACTAATTATGTATTTCTCCTTTGAGATGTTATATATGTGTAGATCTTGTAAAAAATCTAATGTGGATTCTATTTGATAGGCCATATTCTTGGTCACCATTATTACATTGGTATGGTTATTAGGAATACCTGATATAGTTGTTCATTTGAATCTATAACAATTGTTTATGGTGCATGAGGAGATTTTTTCTATTTTAAGTAGAGTGTTGGTAATGATATTGGTCATGATGCCATGTATAACTCAGTATTACTTTTAGTGGGAGCTTTATGTAGTTACATAATATGGTATATCTTTGTTTCAAGATTTTGGTTCTAAGTTGTTGTTACAATGTGTATTAAGCCATGGAAAATCTTTGATTAGAAGATAGATGGTCTTTGCAATGGTTGTTGGTGTCATAAGGAGCTCTTGGATTTTATGCTTAGATTGTAGTAAGAGTTTAATGACATCTTTGGTTCTATTGTCAAAAGATGTGTGGTAATTGTATCTTCTTGGTTTGGAGATTGTAGTTGTATTGTACCTTTTGAGAGCTTATGGTGCTGAATTTTTTTATTTTGTTGGGGCCTTGAAGGATCTTTAGTTAAGACAGGTTATCAAAATGTTTGGAGAACTTGGTTACATAGTTCAGTGGGAGCTTTGGCAGTGATGTTGATTCATCATTTGATGATGGATGGTTATTTTCATGCAATCTCCTAGGAGGGGACGTTAGTGTAGAATAGGGTAAAATTAAGGTAACATGCATGAATCAATAAAACTCAAGCCCTAGAGTCCCTAAACCAACAATGAAGCACAAATGAACATAGAAACATAAAATATGAAGCAATATTATCAATAGCTCTATGCCATGGTTGATTCACCTCCATTGTCCTTCTCCATCTTGCTTTATATGCTTAATTGCCCTCAGATTTTGAGTATGCAACAATAAGCCTAGTGATAATGATAGAAAAATATTGAAGATTGTACTTGTCTCCTTGAATATCATGTGTTTGAATTTAGTCTTTTGTTAGGGATAAAATGGCAATGATAGGTCTCTTTTATAGAAAACCAAATGTGAATGAGGGGATATGATTAAAAGCCAATATGACATGAAAATCAATGGCCAAGATTGCTTGAGAAACAATGAAATAGGGTTAGGGCTATATTAGGGAAAAGATAGGGCTTGGTTAAGGATGGATGGTTGAGATTAAATTATAAAATAATTCAATCAAGGGTGGAAATTAATTGAGATGAAGAGATAAGAATGACACGGATAAAGAGGTTGGCACAAAAAAAGAGGTTGTTGGAGAAAATTAAATAATTATAAAATTATTTAATTTAGGAGGGAAAGTGAATAATTAAATAATTAAAACAATTATTTAATTGTAAAGGAAGAGGGAAAAGTTGACTCTTAAATTAAATAATAATTTAATTCAAAAGTAGAGGAAAAGGACAAATTAGTATATAATTAAATAAATAAAATTTATTTAATTATAAAAGAAGAGGCCAATGAATAATTAAATAACTAATAATTATTTTTAATTATAGTAGAAAATGATAATAATTAATTAAATAAAATTTATTTAAATAATCAAAAGGAAGAATAAAAGGAAAGAAATTAATTAATTAAATAATTAGAATTATTTAATTAATAGAAGAAATATGACTTTAGGAAATAATCAAATAATTAACATTATTTAATTATTTAGGGAAGAAAGGGGATTGACAAGGAAAAATAGTGTTTGCAGGCTTAGGACATTTTTCAATATCTACATTTTGCCCCTCTTTGATACAATGTAGTTTATTGCGTTGTGTCAAAGAAATTTAGTTCCAAAAATATGCTCCAGTGTGCTAACAGGAAAATGGGGTAGACCTATGCCCCCTCGAAATTTTTTGCCAATTTTTGAATTTTTTGAAAATTCTTCCAATAAGCAATTTAGACTGTGGACAGTTTGTTTATGGCAAAAGATTCAAAATTGAAGATATCGGGATGGTTAAAATAGGGTTTCAGACCCACCAATTTAATGCATACAATAAAAATCCTAACCCTAGGGGGAGGTATAAATAGAAATTTGGTGGTAATTTTGACCATTTGTGCATTTTAACCCTTTGTAGATAGTGAGAGTTGAGAGCTACCTATTGTATAAATGTCATATGTTCCACACTCCACACATTGTGGTTTCAAATTCAAGACTTTCATACGGCCAGAGGGCTCCGAGGACCCAATATGTACACTTTACTCACTTTGTAATTTTGTCATTTTTGAGTAGTTTTAGGGCTCTAAATGTGAGCAATCAGATTAGGTGAACCCCATTCACCGCATCTACAATCGTGTTCACCGCATGCAGGGTGATTCACCACATCCACATAGTGCAACACTATTGTAGATTAGGGTTTGGTGATTGCAGTGTGACGCAACTGTGAAAGTGCACCACATTAGCTTCTTGCATCGCACTCATGGTCGAGAATGATGCAACTGTGACTGTGAGTCACATGTGTGTGATTGTATGAAGCATGTGCAAATAAGAAACACAAGTGATAGGGGTTGACCGCAAGTGACCTATGTGACGCATATGCTTAGGCGTGTGATGCAAGTGTGATAATAAGATGCATATGCAAAACGTGTGACACATTTGTCTTGTGAAACACATGTGTTTTAACAGTGAGATGCAATTACCTGATTTACTTTTCAGCCAAATTTTGGATAAAATTTCTTTTGCAACCAAGGTCCAATAGGTTTGATTAAGGTTTTCAATTGACACAATGCTCTAACTTGTGACCACAAGTTAGATTTGACCTGATATACACCAGGGAGAGTCGACCATTAACATTTTGACTGTAGGAGAAGCTGACAGATGGAGAGAGGGATCAACTCCTGTCTCTGGGACTATACTATGTGACATTCATGCCCACTGTCAAGGTTAATAGAGGACTATTGACCACACTTGCCGAGAGATGGCACTCGAAGATGAGCTCCTTCCATTTTTTGACAAGGGAGGTGACAATTACATTGGAGGACGTGTATCAGATTCTTGAGACTGCCCATCCATGGAGCACTGGTGTCTTACGATCTTGAGTGTGGATACCAAGTGATCGAGGCTACATATGAGCATGAGGAAATTATAGATATCAGTTGTGGGATGACTCTATTGATGATATGGGAATGGGAGTACATTGTCATGTTTCATCCACCAATAGGGAGGGAGCTAGGAGATGGACTGCCTTATGTTTTCCTGTACAATAGAGTAGTGACATAAACACATGTCAGAGATGTGGGCTACTATCACTATGCCATTGATTTACTTGCTTCATTCATATGTGTTATTCATTTTGTGTAACGATATATGATGTATGATGTTTACGCATTCTATATGGTTATGTGATGATCCTATATGTTATGATGCAATATGAATGCCTAACGCATGGTTTTATGCTTATGTATGGTTTGTATATGATGATGTATGGACAGATGCATTTAATTTTATGATGTTATGGATGTATGATGATTATGATGTGAATATGGATGCAATGATATACGTTCATATGATATGTATGCAATGTTATGTATGATTTATTTTTCATGTTATGTAAATGTAATGTGTTGCACATACGGTTGTCATTGCACCAAAAGATCGACTTGTTAATGCCTGATACAACGCCAGAGTTAATGAATCCATGAGAAGCGATTAAGCCACGTCACAAACCCGAGCATTGCATTGCACAACACAAGGAGACCAAGGGTGCACACCTTGCAATAATCCCCCCAATGCAAGCAAGGGGTTCGAACCCATGACCCAGGCTCTAATACCAATTTTTGCATAGACAGTTGTTGTTGCACCAAAATATCGACCTATTAATGCCTGATACAACTGCCAGAGTTAATGAATCAACAGGAGGCGGTTAAGCCATGTCACAAACCCGAGTGCTACGCTGCATAGCACAAGGAGACCAAAGGAACACACCTTGCAACATAATGTATGTGCAATTGTGGTGTATGCTTAATGGATTATGTATTTAGGATGATATGATATGATTATGACATGCAGTGCCTATGTGGATACATGTATGATTCCTATGATGAAATGCTATCAATATTTTTGTATTTTTTGATGCAATATAGATGGACTAATGTATTTATGATGGTGCCTATATGCTTCTAACATGATTATGGATGTAGGATATTTTTTATGTCATAGGACGCCATCAAGATGTAGATACAAGAAGTGTTAGCACAGAGGACATGGATGTTAGCATGGAGTTAGTGGAGACAATGGGAGATTAATATTTTTCTTGATAGATGGTAGGCTTTGCATTTAATCATCATTAGGCATTAAAATATGAAAAATGGACAATAAATACCATGGTATGACATAGACCAAAGTGTGCAAAGTCATCCACTTGCAAAAAATACACTTAATAGACAAGGAATGTCATGACTCATACTAAGAGTGCAGTTGCCCTGGTCTTTTTGTCAAGACAATCCACAAGCAGCAATCGAAAGAAAAATAGGTCATGAGACATCATCGCTCCTCTAAATCCTCTATGGGACATCCTCAAGGTAGCTAGTAACATGACCAAAAGCAAATCAATAAATAAATAAGACAAATTGGACCAACAAAGTCAATAGCCATTTAGATCATTTGTCAGTGTTTGTTTGGTGATAAGATTGATTGAGAGTGATTGATTAATTGATTTACATGTTGATTGATTGACAATGCCTAGTTTCAAGAGGGAAAACATGTCGTATAAGACATCAAGTCTGGCTTCAATCATGAAACCTTATGTATAAGGCAAATGACGAAATCAATATATGATGATGTCTAGTTTCAGGAAGGACACATCCTATATAAGACAAATGATCCCAATGCCATATCTTGTATAAGAGCATTGATTGACAATTTTGATGCTTGATGTTTTGATTGATTTGGGATGAAGACTTGTTGGATAGTTCATCCATTGGTTCATGATTTGGTTGAGGTTCAGATGATTTTTTATGCCTAATCAAAGTGTTTGATTTATTATGGATGATGATAGACTCAACAAACCCTAAGGGACCGACCTAGGGCCTCGGGGGCTGATCAAAGATGGCCTTGCCTATGTAACAATGTGTAGAGACCTCATAGTTTGATGGATTTTGACCTTGTTTTATTTATTATGGAATGAATCATGATTGAATTTATTTGACAAACCCTAAAGGACTGACCTAGTGCCTCAGGGGCTCATCAAAGATGACCTTGCCTATGTTATACACATAGAGGCAATGTAGTTCTACTAAATTTGACTGACATGACTAACTTTGACTTTGCTTTTGGGATTTTTGAAGGTTATTTAGATGTTTTTGGGATTTTGACATATTTTTATTTTTTGGGATTTTTGAAGTTTTCTAATTTTTTGTCTTTTTGATATAATGACTGCCAATACCAGGTCTAGGATCCATTGAATGTGTTGCTTAATTACTTGCCCCCAGCCGAGTATAGGACCAATTTATTACTGATGGAATTGGATAAGCCTTATTGTGGATGGATATGAAAGGTGAAAGACACGAAATGTCAACTGTTCCAGGCTATGGGAAGGACAACAAAGTGCTATTAAGGATGATGCGAGAAAGTGTGAAGGTGAATTTATTATGAGCAAGGGTGGAAAACCAAATAGAATGATGGTAGATGACAAAGCAAAGAATGACTACACATGGCGCCTGTTTTCCAGGTTTTCATCATGGTACTTATCCAAAGTGCCACCAAAGTGGTTTTCACTATTGGATGAATTATTTCTCTTTACTATTTTCTTTATTTTTTTATTTTTTTGGTGTCACCAAGATGCTTGTTTTCCAATTTTTCATCAGGGTGATGATTTTTTTATTTTTCCAATTTTTTTGTATTTTTAGGTTTTGACATGGCTCTCTGAAGCTAGGTGTAGAATTTGCACAAGTGCAAGCTATTGATAGGTTCAGACAAGGGTTCCCCTTCAAGATTCGAAAGTTCATATGCACCAAATCCATATACTATTGTGAAAATATATGGACCCAGCCAATTAGGTTCAAACTTTCTTGGCTTCTCTCATACTACTTCATTCTTACGACTTTCCAGTAAAACCAGGTCACCAATGTCAAAGTGTCTAACCAAAACCTTCTTATTGTAGTTGTGATGAAGACAATTTTGATAAGCTTGTAGATGGACCAATGTATTTTTTCTTCGCTCATCTAACAATTCCAACTCATGTAGTATGGATACATGATACTCTTTATCATCAATAAGTTCTTGTGTGGATACCTTTAGGGAAGGTAACTTGACCTCGATAGGTAGGATGGCTTCAGAAACAAAGACTAAGGAATGTGGTGTGGCTCTAGTGGGAGTGTGAATACTAGTGCAGTAGGCCCATAAGGTAGGATTGGGTTGGAGGTGCCAGTCACAACCAATGTCATTAACAGTCTTCTTGAGGATTGTAATGATGGTCTTGTTAGACACCTCAGCTTGTTTGTTACCTTGTGGGTAGTATGGGGTGGCAAAGTGATGTTGGATATGGAATTTTTTGCATAATTGGTGAACATATTGGTTCTTAAAAGATCGACCGTTATTACTGATAATGGCCTATGGGACACCATACTAATAAATGATGTAATTAAGAATGAATTTAGATATTTATTAGCTAGTAATGTACGTCATGGGAATAGCTTCAATCCATTTGGTGAAGTACTCAGTTGTTGTGATAATGAACTTATGGCCATTAGATGAGGTGGGATGAATTTTACCTATGAGGTTGAGTCCCCATTGAGCGAAGGGCCATGGTGATGTGATCAGTTGAAGCTCTTGAGCTGGTGTGTGTATAAGGTCTCCATGAATCTGAAACTATCAACACTTCTTGACAAAGTGGTATGCATCGTGTTCCATTGTGGGCTAATATTATCCAGCACGCATGTTCTTCGTAGCTAGAGTAGGACCACTAAAGTGGACTCCACATAAAGCTTTGTGTACCTCTCGTAAGGTTGTTTTTGCTTCATCAATATCGAGGCATCTCAGGAGGTGTTGTTTAGGCTTCAGCAATAAAGAGTGTCACCGATGATGACGTGTCTAGAGGTTTTTCGAATGAAAGTCTTGCATTGATTAACAGATAGGTCAAGGGGAATAAATTGGTCATGTAGGTAGTCATAGACATCTTTATACCAAGGGGAGTTAGGACAAACAAGTTCACGCACCATCTCAGACTCGAGAATATCAAAGGTGGGGATCAATATTTGTTCTACCAAGAACTCATATTATGGCACATTATCTAGAATTTATAAGAGAGAACCAATTGTTTCCATAGCATTGGTTTCCTTGTTTTGGATTTGCAATAATTTCCAAAAGATGATGTCATCAAAGTACTGCTTAAAACTGTCAACCATCCATTTGTAAGGAGTGATCTTCTCATCTTTTGTGGCATAGCCATAGTTAACTTATCAGATAACCAATTGTGAGTCACCGTATACCTAAATACTTTTGATCTTCCATTTGATAGCCATGCGAAGTACTATGAGTAGAGCCTCATATTCTACTATGTTGTTGGTACAAGAGAAAGCAATTATGAATGACTTAGGTATGGTATCACCTTGGGGTGTAACAAACAATATGCCTGCTCCTGATCAATGACTTGTGTGAGATTTGTCAAAATATAACTTCCATTTGGCTGTGGTTTCCAATGTGAATATAAAATTGTCAAGAAAATATAAAACCAATGGATGATCTACTTTTTTGGGTGCATATGCAATTTGGTCAGTAATAACTTGTCCTTTTATTGCTTTTTGTTCAACATATTGGATGTCATATTCACTTAGTATCATTACCCATTTGGCTAATTGACCTATCAAAGCTACTTTGCTGAGAAAATACTTTAAAGGATATATTTTGGATACGAGCTTCGTTTGATGGTTCAACATGTAATGCCTTAGTATTTGAGTGGCAAAAACCACTGCAAGGCAAGCACGTTTGATAGGACTATAATTGATCTCATATCCCACAAGTGTATGACTAATATAATAAATTTCTCTTTCTCTACCCTCATTGTTGTTCTATGCAAGTAATGTTCTCAGTGCTAATGTGGTTGTTGATATGTAGACTATGAGATGTCTTCCATCAATAGGTGGCATTAGTATTGGTGGTGTTAATAGATAATATTTTATCTATTGAAAGGCCTCTTGACATCTGTTTGTCCACATAAATGGTACTCCTTTCCTTAATAAATTTTGGAATGGTTGACACTTATTTTCCAATTGTGCAATGAATCTTCAAATGGACTATAATATGCCTTAGAGTGTTCGTAGCTAACTTATGTTCGTAGGTGGTGGCATGTCTATGATATCTTTTACTTTGGTAGGATTGACTCCAATGCCTCTTCTGGAAACAATGTGCCCTAGGAGCTTTCCTAATGTCACTCCAAACACACATTTATTTGGATTCAACCGTACATTATATTCTTCTAGTATCTTGAAAATATTGTCTAACACTCGTAGATGATCACCTCTTTTTAATGATTTGGTTAATAATTTGTCCATATAATCTTCCATGAGGGTGTGCATGAGGTCATGAAAGATTGTGGTCATGGCATGTTGATACGTAGCCCCAAAAATTTTCAATCCAAAAGGCATGGCATTCCAGCAGTATGTTCCCCAAGGACATTTGAAGGTTGTCTTATGTTGTTCTTCAGGAGCTATATTAATTTGATTGTACCCCGAGAAACCATCCATGAGGGATGGAATCTCGTAGCCTGTCATTAATTCCACTATGATGTCGATATTTGGTAAGGGGGAGTCATCTTTTGGACATGCCTTGTTTAAATCTCAGAAATCTATACATATGTGAATTCCTCCTATTGGCTTTGTCACTGGTACTAAACTAGAAATCCACTCTGCATAGTCAATAGGTCGAATGAAGCCAGCATCAAGTAACTTCTTTAACTCATCCTTTACCAGTAGGGAAATTTGAGGATGCATTTTTCTTAGTTTTTGCTAGACTGGTTTAGCATTAGGAAACAATGGTAAGTGATGTAAAACCAACTCAAGATCCAAACTAGGCATGTCAGCATAAGACCAAGCAAAGTTGATTTGTCTCTTGGTGAAGAAAGTGTGAAACTCTGACTATTTTGTTTCTGTCAATAATGCTACAAAGTGGACAATCTTAGGATTTTCTTCAGTACTCGTGTTGACTTCCATAGAATTTTCTACTAGCATGGGTGATTTCTCTTGGTTTATGGGAAGCAAGTCCAACCCTCCATCCTTGGGGGCCTTGGAGAGGTTTTCACCCTTGGATTTTTCCTTTATTTTTACTTTTTTTAGGTCTAGAGGTACCTTTTAGTTTTCACCTAGAGACCTTTCTTTTTATTTTATCCTTTTCACTTTTGTGATTGAAGGGCTAGATAGACTCCCCAAAGTAGCTCGTGTTATCAAGATCTATGGTAAATCCAACTTTATGATCTTCGTAAGGAATGCCTTCATGTAATCCCATAAACTCAACAATTGCTTCATCATTTTTGAATACATCTAAGGTGGGTGGTCCTTGCTAGTCCCAGTCTATCAATTGGGGATATACTAGGAGCATTCCATCATCAGTATTGTCGAGGTTCAATGAATGGGTGAATAGAGTAAAAATAGAACTATTGTCAAAATCCCAAAAGGAATCAATCCAAGCTTTGCCTTTGGTCAAGGGATAGGATAAGTCAAGTTCCTAGAATGTCTCGGCTAAGTCGTAGTCACTGGATGTACAAGAGTCCCACTCTCACTCATTGGAGTCAATCTCGGTATGGTAGTCCTTAGATGTCTTGATATCTTTTGAAGCACTCACTTCCTCATTCGAAAGTACCTTAGAACTATGATCTTTCACTTTTAATGGTTTGAACCCTAGCAAGTTCTTTGGTCACTTGGACAATAGCAAAGGTTTTGTCATCCCATTTTTGTGTAAGCCAAGTTTTTTGTGTCCATCATAATCTTTACGCTTCATGATTTCAAAGCTTTTTCCATACTATTTGATTAGGAGTTGCTTGGGTTTGATGTCTTCTTCTTCCTTGTATGACCATGTGGCAATGTCCTCTTTCCTAATAGCTTCCTTACTTAATTGTCCCCATTTTGTGAAGGTTGGAGTTGGAGATGCTCGAATAGTGACCTTGGGTTCCTTTTTGACAACTAATGGCCTACCATAGGATTTTTTGATGCAGGTAGTTTACTGACACAATAGGATGTCTTCATATGGTACTCTCCATACCCCTTATCTTCGACCTGGATCTTGGGATCGAAAGATGGAGTTTTGGAAGTGGATGCTTTAGTTAAGGTGGAAGGATTGATGTAATGGGATGAAGTGAACAATGAAGCATCCTGATTTATTAACACTTGCTATTTGGGTGTTCCTCTTAGGTTGCTGCAATACTGAAAAGGATCATGATCATCAGCTATTTTGATCTCAGTGTCATTGTAGGGAAACTTTAAGCATTGATGGTAGGTGGATGGAATGGACTTCATGGCATGAATCCATGGTCAGCCAAGGAGGAGATTATAAGGAAGATCCAAGTTTAATACTTGGAATGTGGTATCCAATATAGCAGGCCCAAGTCTTATAGGTAGTAATATGACACCCTTGGAAGAGTGTTTTGCATCATTGTAAGCCTTTATGATGATACTCTTTGAGGAGTGCACACAAGATTCAGAGAAACCTAATGTCATCACTAATTTTAGATTACATATGTTCAATCTAGCTCCACCATCTACGAGGACTCGTCTAATTTTATGTTTATGAATGTAGACTTCTAGGTACAAAGGGTCATTATGATTGGAATTTTGAGATGAAAAGTCTTGGTTTGAAAATTTGATGTGGTGGGTGTTGGATAAGTATCCCACCATTTCCTAGAATCGATTGACATCAAGGTCAGTAGGCACATAAGTGTCTTGCAATGCTTTGTCCAGAATAGCTTTATGCTCGGGAGATATACGAAGTAACTCAAGGATAGATATCTAAGTTATGCTAGAATTTTTGTTGTTGTTTAGGGAGAGCACCTTGTAGGGTCATCTTGGTTCATTGTGTGGTCACTGCACATTCTAACGGCTTCTTGATGGTAATGGTATTAACATTGTTGTCTGAGGCTTGAATGTTATTTATAGTATAGTCATAGGAAACATTGGTATAATTAGCTTGGTTGTTGGTATTTGCACTTGAAATAAAGGCTTTCCCTATCCCATAGTCATGCAAAGGATTCTTAAAGATTGTATGGTCACTATTGGAGGTTGGTTGTTAGTTATCTACCTCTATGACACCATTTTCAATTAGGTCATGGATTATGTTTTTAAGTTGTCTACATGATGTAGTTTTGTGTCATTTGACATAATGATAGTCGCAAAAGGTGTTGTCATCCCACCATGATGGTTTAAATTTCCCTAGATCATAATGTTTCACCTTAGGAAGTTGGATGACCTTAGACTGCAAAATTTGTTTCAAGACGGATTCAATTGGTTCCCTTAAGGGAGTGTATTTGCATCTTGTTGGAAAGTTTCTTTGAGGTGCATGTTCTTGGTTGTTCTAGATGGCATTTGTTGTTTGCTCTGGGACATGTGGAGGGTTGTTTGATGCATTAGGTCCTTTAAGCATGATTGTGGGACCAACTTTGTGTATTTCCTTTGCATCGACAACTCCGTCATTCATGACATTCTTATTGTGAGCCCAATACTTGTTTTTATCATTTGAGGTACTTTGGGCGTTTTGATTTTTGTTGAAAGTCTTAAGTTCCCCTTTTGCAATGAGTAACTTTTCAAGTGTAGTTCCTTTTTCAACTAGGTTAGCAAATGTAGTGCAACAATGGACTTGCAATTGGTATTTTAGTTCCATGACCAAGTTTTCAACGAACATGACAACCCTTTGTTTCTCAGGTATCTCACAAGGACATTGACTAGAAAAACTCCTCCATATTTGGAAGAATGATATAAATGACTTACCTTCCTCTTGTTTTGTATGACACAATGTGGCTATGGTAATGTCATTTTCGATGTTATAGGAAAAGTATGTCACAAATTTATCAACTAGTTCATCCCATGTTCTTATGCCTATAGGTAAGTGGGAAAACCATTTGAGTGATTGTCCTATGAGACTCCTTGGGAATAATCTCATGAGATATGTATGTTCAGATGTGATATCTATTCAATCCATGTGAAATTCCCTCACATGTTCAATGGGGCTCCCCTTTCCTTTATACTTGGTAAAGTTTGGAATAACATAGTTGTGAGGAAATGGAGGCATGTATATGCTCTTGTCAAAGGGATATGGACATAACTCTTGCATTGAGTAAGTGTTCTTTGTTGGTATTTGCATGTTGTCCACTTGTTTTTGTAGTGCAAGCATTTGGTTTATTAAGATATTGACTTGAGTCAAGGATGTGTCTAGTGTATTTGCCACTGCATTATGATATGGGCCCATGTTTGAGGTTTGCAATCTAATATTTTGGTTGGATGAATTGGTGTTGATGCCAAATGTATGTGGTGGATTTTGGTTTTGAATGTTATGGGTGAAAATTGGAATTTTATTTTGGATATGAGGAGTGAAAGTGGGGATATGGTTAATATGTGGAGGGTTTATATTGAATTGTATTTGTAAATTGAACTTGTTTGTCCATGTGGATTTTTGTTTCCATATTGTTGGAAAGGCCCTTGTATGTTGCTTTGTAGGGGAATACTTGTAGTAGGACCTTATGATGATGTATTGGTGTTGAATTTGGTATTTGGTGTAGTGTTTGTTTGTGGCTTAGGTCCACTGATGTAAACCTTTCACATTTTGTTGCTTGACTTGTTTTTACCCATTGGAAAAGGGTTGGACAATGAGGCACCCATAGCATTAGATGATGAACCAAATGGATTAAATTTATTGCGAGGGGGTTACGTCATAGCTTGTGAGCCCCGTGTTCCAAATAGAGGTGTTACATTGAATATTGTGGTATTTTGTGATGACCCTCCTAATGGCATGGTAGCATGTATTTCTGTAATAGTGTGGTTAGGAGTAGATGCATTATGTCCTTGATTTTGTGTAGTCTCATTGATAGGTGTTGCAAAAATTGTGTTAACATCAAAACCATGAGGAAGTTTAGCCCCACTTTGTGATAATTTTACTAAGAATCGTTGTGGGTCTTGTGCTACCATTTCATCTACAAACCATGCCACACCAAGGTCTTGAGTTGCTACCTCAATCTCTTCTTTACTTAAAGGTCTATGGATGTCTTTTATTATGAATCTTTCAAAAGGATTTGAAAATGATGATCATATCTTAGGTGTCTCATTGGAGGAAGACCCAAACTTCATGTTGCTAGTAGGATTGAAAAAGGGATCTTCATTGGTGTAATCCATTTCTTTTATTTTCCTTTGTAATCTCGTTTGGACCATATAAGACTTGCAAATGTGATGAATGGATATGAAGTCTAAAGAATGATAATGCAATGGTAAGACTAAGACTAAGGTATGCAACTATGCTGTGTTTTTGGGATTTTAAATGTATAAGAAATGCTAAATAATGATGCACCTATGGCCAAGATTAAGGTACAAAGTGACAATGGAAAAAATTGAGATGTGATAATGCACTATGATCCAAAATCTAAGGTATGACTAAGACTAAATTATGTTAATGTAATGTTATGATGAAGGGTATGGTGTGACTAAAGTTATGATATGAAGACTAAGCACTTTTGTGAACCTAAGAAGAGGTTATTAACCAAACTAAGATAGTCCAAAGTAACAAATATGATTATCAAGACCTTAAAGAGGGACAAAGGCTAAAGTGATGATGATTGAAAAAGTGGACCTCAAACTAGACTTATGAGTTTAAAGGACCAACTTAAATGAAAAAGACTTGATTGATGGAAAGACAAGGTCAAGACAACCTAAATTTGTGACAATGATTCTAGTCAAAAGTTTGATAAGTCTCATAGTCTAAAGTCTACAAAAGTGTATGCAACTAATGAGTGACCTAGGGTTTAACCTAAGGTATATGAAACTAATGCAATAGTAATCTAAATGAGTGGAGTGAAATGATTGATTTGAAATGAGAAAGTATGTAGTCTAATGAGATGATTACAATCAAGAACTGATCCAAAGTAATACCACACTAGAATTTCCCAAAAAAAATCTCAACTATAAAATGTGATGCACAGCCTGTCAAATGCATTTTATTGTCTTGAAAATGTGTGCATAGTTTTTAGCAAACACGAAACTCTATATTTGCAGTTATAGTTTACAATGAAAGATGCAATGAACAGTGTGTTTAGCCCTACTTTGAGTGATTTAGATTGATTTTTCATCTTGATTTTTTTGTGAAATGTGATTCCAAACACAAAAACAATATGAAAACAAGTCTTGGCTATTGAGTGACCAAATTTTGTGAGTGTAATGTGTATTTTCAAGGGTTATTCACCCTATTTGTCACAGGTCCAATCATAATTCGAAGACACTTCACTCACATAAAACACTTCCTATCCCTAAGGTCAATGGCCAATGGCATTAAATCTCAAGCCCACAACTTGGAATCCCCTTTGACACAAGTGGAGGGACACCTTTAGGGGGTGTATGCACTCTTGTCTTTGTGAGAGAGGATAGATAGGGGCCTCCAAGACTAGAAGGATGACCCAATCACCCTCTCCCCGGAAAGCTACAAGTAAACAAGTAGCTTATGTTAAGCCAAGGATTTATGTCTCATCTTAAGGGAGACATATGGTGAGCAACTTCAAGGTGTGATACTACACCTTTCCATTGAGAATGACACCAATAAATAGCTCAATCAATAAGGGTGGGCCTCTAACTAATTGTCTTTTAGTCATTGCTCAGGGACTTACCACCTCATGAGCGTCCAACAAGCCACTTAAGGCATTAACCAACCTTACTAGGGTATTATAAGAAAATACCTCACGTAAATGTGGGTAGCTTCCCCTTTCAGACTGGCACTATACAATGAAGGCTAACAACAGTTTAGATTTGACTTTCATCTTATCCTTTTATATAGCGGCCCAAGGGAAAAACCGCTTTGGGTCACCAATGAGTTCTCTGTATAGATGTTTCTCAATTGGTAGGCCCTTCTAAAGGGTTATTAAAAAAAAGCAAGACAAACATGATGTTTTTGATCTCCAAGGCCATATAAAAATGTGAGGAGAGAGTATACACATGTATTTACTCACACTAGCAAGTGTTCATTAACCTTTAGAAAACCAAATGTGTGGTGTGACAATGAAAGTGTTGAGAAGTGTTTTTGATTCCCAAGATCATATAACATGTGAGGGAAGAGCAAACATGCCTCAAAACACAAAACAAGATCACAAGATAAAGCAAACAATGATTCTTTTTAATCCAAAATTGAAAATGTGATGAAGAAAAGACACTTGGTTATTTTTTTAAGTCAAAAATCCAAATGTTCCTACTTAGAAATCAAAGCAAAATAAATCCCTACAAGAACATGGGTTAGTATTCTCAATAGAAATGTATTTTCCCCACAAATGCCACAAGCTGCCAACCAAATATTAGTAACACAAAAACCCCTAATTTACCAAATGGAAAAAATCATAAAATGAAAAAATCTTAATTAAGACCCTAATTAAGAATAACAAATAAATGTGACTAAGAATATCATAGATGCGGTTCACTATTTTGGAATAGATGCAACAAATTAGACAGTGACTACAGTGAACCAGAAAGTGACTATGGCAAACCATAAAGTGACTGCAACTCACGATCGAAACAGATGTGGTGAACCTCCAAATAGATGCGGCACAACATTTGAAATCTGAAAAAACACTCAAATCTGGCAAAATCTAGAAAATGCCGAAATGGAAATAATGCATTTATTCTGTTGAGATGTAAAAATAAAAACTAGAAAGCTAAGAAATCATAGAAAATCACAAAAATAGTCTAATAAGATGATTTTCCCTATATTCAAACAAATGTGGCTCTTGGGACGATGAATGCGATGTTTTATTTTCGTGAATGCATCGCAGTAGCTATCAAATGCATCATGTCATACTACAAATGCATCATATTGTCTCTCAAATGCATCATTCGACCTTACAGTTGCATTGCAGACCTGAAACTCAAAAATTCTAAAAAATTCTTTCAAATCTAGTTAGTTCATGTCAAGTTCACCAATATAGAATAGGGTAAAAATAAGGTAAAAGGCATGAATCAATAAAACTCAAACCCTAGAGTCCCTAAACCAACAATGAAGCACAAATGAACATAGAAACATAAAATATGAAGCAATATTACCAATAGCTCTATGCCATGGTTGATTCACCTCCATTGTCCTTCTCCATCTTGCTTTATATGCTTGATTGCCCTCAGATTTTGAGTATGCAATAATAAGCCTAGTGATAATGATAGAAAAATATTGAAGATTGTACTTGTCTCCTTGAATAGCATGTGCTTGAATTCAATCTCTTGTTATTGATAAAATGACAATGATAGGTCTATTTTATAGAAAACCAAATGTGAATGAAGGGCTAGGATTAAAAGTCAATATGACATGAAAATCAATGGCCAAGATTGCTTGAGAAGCAATGAAATAGGGTTAGGGCTATATTAGGGAAAGATAGGGCTTGGTTAAGGATGGATGGTTGAGATTAAATTATAAAATAATTCAATCAAGGGTGGAAATTAATTGAGATGAAGAGATAAGAATGGCATGGATAAAGAGGTTGACACAAAAAAATAGGTTGTTGGAGAAAATTAAATAATTATAAAATTATTTAATTTAGGAGGGAAAGTGAATAATTAAATAATTAAAAAAATTATTTAATTATTTAATTATAAAGGAAGAGGGAAAAGTTGAATTTTAAATTAACTAATAATTCAATTCAAAAGTAAAGGAAAAGGACAAATTAGTAAATAATTAAATAAATAAAATTTATTTAATTATAGAAGAAGAGGCCAATGATTAATTAAATAATTGATAATAATTATTTAATTATAGTAGAAAATGATAATAATTAAATAAATAAAATTTATTTAATTATAGAGGAAAGGAGACATTAATGAAATAATTAAATAAATAAATTTGTTTAATTAATCAAAAGGAAGAATAAAGGAAAGAAATTAATTAATTAAATAATTAGAATTATTTAATTAATAGAATAAATATGACTTTAGGCAACAATCAAATAATTAACATTATTTAATTATTAAGGGAAGAAAGGGGATTGATGAGGAAAAATAGTGTTCATAGGCTTAGGACATTTTTCAGTATCTACAATTAGATCATGATGTCATGATTTGTTCCTGATTCTATAGTTGGAACTTTGACAATGGTCTTGTTTTTTCTCTTTGGTTTTGAGTATTAATCATTTACTTGGAACTTCATGATTTTGTAAGGTTGCATTTGAAGTTGGCATGGATTGATTGGTGGATGCTCATGGAGACTAGAGAGACTTGGGTGAGGCTAAGATCTATTATTTATGGGATCATATGTTGAGATGGTTACTCTTTGATGAGGATTTCAACATAAATTTTGAGGAGCCTACACCTAGTTATGGGTGTGAATCCATTATGGACCTAAAAAGAAGTTTGTCATTTCTTTGTTTTGCGTGTATAAAACAATCTTGTATCCCACTATTGGTCTACTCAATAGGTGAATTATTTGAGAGGTATTCCCCCCCTAAATATCAAACACATTCTTTATTTTGTATCTTATTTTCTCATGTGAGTTATTCTAGAATATAAACATTCCAAAGACTTATTAAGAAGAAAATGCATTTTTTATGGATTTCCATTGTTCTTCTTCTTCTTTTGGTCTTGAACTATGGATCTAGTTTTGAGTACTTATACCTTTAACATGAGAGGTTTACATCTATTTTTGCCATATTTTCTTTTGATTTGAATGTTAGATGTTGATATCTTTTCAATTTGGGAACGGTGAAGGAGATCTTAATTTACATGGCTTGGTACATTTTAGTGTGGAACAAGGATATAGTTTGATTTGTAGGTTCTCTCTTTGGTCATGGTATTCTTCCTTGATGTTTGGTTTCACATGGTTGAGTGTGAAGAACTTGGGAGAGCTATGGTGACTAGTAGTGAGAGGTATTGCAACATATTTGTTTTTTGAATTTGAATATCATTATATGTTTCCTTAACACTATATAATGAAGGAGTTAGCCACATCCTCTATGTGAAGTATTATACGTAGAATTGGTATGCTTTGTTCTATTTTAAGATTTGACATTACTCATATAATGGGAGTTTTTGGATATATGTTTGGTTATCCTTTTTGATATCTTGGTTTGTTGGTTACTAATGTGATGATGAGTTTGCATGTTTAATTGGTTTTGAATCTATGAGTTATGCAGGTTATGGATTAGTTGTCCACTTTATTGTAGTGGGATGACTCAGATATGGACTATCTATATCCATGAGATTGTTTTAATGTTTATGCAGACTTTGTTGGTTGGTATTGTTTGTGGTCATTTGTTCATTTGTATGTTTCATTAAGATAGGAGGATGAATATATATAGAGACTTGATTATTGATTTTGGGTTGGTATGTTCATGGCACGAAGTTCTATCTATAATTTGTATACCTTGGTTTAAGGTATAACTAGCTTGGATGAGTTGCAATTTGTTGTGGTTTCTATTCCAGCTAGTACGCGTAAGGTGGGTACTCAGAGGCTTTGTTATCATTTGAATTTGATGCTTGTGTTCATGTAAATATTGGTGCAGGTTTCAGTGATAGTTGATATATTTCACCTTGACATGTTCCTTTTTTCTTCCATAGGTGGCATATTGGAATATGCGAGGATTTTTTTGTTTGATGGTGGTTATCATGGTTGCTTTTGTGGGTATCTTGTTGGAGCATAAGAGCATGGTGAAAATTCAAAAGGTACATGTTTGGCTAAGGAATGTTTTCCTCTTATTTGTGATTCCTGTGAGTGTATTTACAATGTTGATATCAAGTGGGAGAATGTTAGGATTAAGGTGTCATCTACCTTGTAAATCCTATTTCATATTGCATGCTTCCAACATTCTTATAAAGTTTTCCTAGGCACTTAGGGTGAATTAGAAAAATATTTTGTAATATTAATTCTCACCATTGTTTGTAATATATTCATAAGGGGTGATGGATCCACTAGCAACGATAAAGGTGAGGTGTGGACATAAATATTTAATATTATTTCCCCCACATGTGGATGCCTAGAATGTGATAATAAAAGATAAGGAAAGGAAAAATGTGTGACTGTTGGTATTCTCCAAGTGGGAGCTTGAAATGAGGAAACAAGGGTCTCTTGGTATTCCATCATTTATTGCATTTAATGTAATGTTTATCTCCCAAGTTTGGGTGCTTAAGTTGGAGGGAAAGTATTGAAGTCAAAATCAATGTCCTTTTGCATTACAAGGAGGTAATTCAAGGGTTGAGGACATTTAGAATGAAGGGTCATATTTGGGCACCATGTTTGGTGCATTATATATCTTCACATGTCTATAAATTCAACCTCACAAGATGTAGAAAATATGAACAACAATTGAATGTAGAGTTTCATTGCAAGTACAAGGGTAGGTTGAGGCATAAGGAGGCTAATCACAGGTGCTACCATGGTGGAGGGAAAGAGGATAATGGAAGTGAATGTATTGTACTCATTTATTTGAAGATAATGCATACTTGGCCTCTCTTCTTGGTGGAGTTTTTTCTTGCAAGGGTTTCTCCATGTAAATCCTATGTTATGTGATGCTCTTGTGTTGGTGATTTGTGCCTCATTGCTGCTATCTTATGGTGATGTTATTCTTTATATATTGTTGTTATAAGTTCACATAATATAGTGTTTATAAGCATGTTATGTTGGTTGCTTTTCAACATCCTAAATAAGATGGATCTAATCATGGTAATTCCAAATTAAGGCAACTTGATTTTTTAGATTTGCATATAAGTTTTTTTTTTCATGTTGTTGTAGTTCAAGCCTTATATCTCATCCATTGAATTCATATTTGCATAGAGTTTGAATTTTTCAACAATTGGTATTAGAGCCAGTTTATTTCTCATCACAAACTTTATGGAGGATGATGGTTGCTATGGAGTGAACATAGACATATCGTCACAATTCATAGCATTGCTCCTAAGTTCAGGGGAATCAAATGAAGTAATTAGAATCCTTGCGAGCATTCTCTTCAAAACGAGTGTACAAGGAGGGCTTGATATGGTTCTGCATACCACAAGGTATGGAGTGTCACGACTGAGGGACATACCCTTGGTGATAGAAGACACAAAGATTATGGGGTGGTTCCCTTTTTAGGAAACTTCAAAACCATGACTCTAATGTAGCATAGTGTGCTTGCATCAAAGGGTTGTCAATTCCTAAAGAGGTTGAACAATTTGGAACTTGTATATGATCTAGAATGGCTCTGTGAGTTTAACAACATGCTAGTAGGTGGCAGGTAATGGGGTCAAGGTTTAGATAATGTTGTAGCGGGTAGTATAGGATAACCTTAAATGCAAAGGCTCATTTTGTCTAGTAAGATTCATATGTAATCTTATATGGAAAGCTAGATCAGTGGTATTTTGATGTAAAAACTTTTTTTCAATTAATATAATAGTGTAGTCCTAGCTATAGCTTACAAATAATAAATAAATAAATTTAATGTAACATTATTGAAGATTATTATTAAATATATAATTATACAATACTTTTAAATATTATTAATACAATATAAAAATAATTATATTAATATAATTTCTTAAATATTCTTATTATTTTTATATTATATTAACATAATAATAAAAAATAATAACCTAAAAATAACAACTACAAAGTAACAAAATAAAATGAATGATACATTTTATTTTAAGTCTATTCAAACAAAAATAATTCAATTAAAAATAAATTTAACCATTGATTTTCTTGATCAATTTTGGTTTATATTAATACTTAATTATTCAACTTAATTTTAAGTTAAGAGCTATAATATTCTATTGAACAAATAGCAGTGTAATAATAGACTTAGAAAAGGAAAACAAGATTATTTTATAGGTTAATCTACCTACAACCTACAACCTAACACCAACCCTAACCATAACCATAACATTACTTGAACCCTAACCTTAAAGTTACATGTGACTAAAAAATTAAATGTAAATTTAACCTTAAAACTAATCGTATTTCTAAAACTAGCATTAATTGTAAATATAACTATAGACATAACACTATTACTACTATTATAACCTTAAGCATAACACTATTATTCATAATTTTATATTAAATATTTTCTATAACATCTATTCTTTGGTTGTTGCTATTTATTTTAAGTTTGGTAGTGAAAACAATAGATGGCTTGATATGATATCTCTTAGTGTGTTCAATTATGGTAAGGTTTACTATTAGGATAAGGGTAAGGAATCAATTAAAGTTGCCAAAAAAGAGAGTTAAATTAAGGATAGGGTTCAATTATAATTAGTGTTCAAATAGGGGAACAATTTAATAAGGGTTAGGGTTCAATTAAGGTTATGATTTAATAACATCATTTAATAATAAATACAATAAATTATTATAATAATGATAATTTGATAAAAATATATATATATTAATATAATATTATATAATAATACTATTTTTTATATTTAATATATATAATTATCAAATTATGAAAATACAATAATAATTACAATATAAGAAACATAATAATGATAATATAATAAATAAAAATTTATAAAAGTATAATTTATTAGAGATCAGTTGTGTTGAAGGGATCAACAGATGGAAATGGAAGGAGTTTGGTAGGCATAATCTTCTAACTGTCGAAACCTCATAACTACAATTGATTCTTAAGGACAAAATCATAATTATTTGAGAGGGTAAAGACATGATGGTTTAGACTATTGCTAGCTCAAGGCAGTACAACATGAAGGATGGATTCTCGATGTCGGTGAAGTAGGATGGGAGGACCTCACTCCCATGGAAGTTATGTTGGGACAATAGATGCCTTCAGAAAGCTGGTGCCTTCTCCTAGACTGCAATCCATGGAAGAGTTTTGACTGTGGATAGGTTTAGAAGAATGGGATACCACAGCTCGTCATGGTGTGCAATGTGCAAGTCAAGTGAGGAAGAAGTGAATCACCTATTGCTTGGTTGCCCCTTTCTTAGGAGTGTTGGAGGTGGCTATGTGTAGAGCTATGTTGGGTGAGTGCCCTTCCAAATGATATTTTGTCCCTTTTCAAATCTTGGCCCTTATTAAAAAAAGGAAAGTGATGTATTCAAGTATATGTTTAATTAGCCCATCCATTCTGATCTGGGAGATATGGAAAGAGTGGAATAGGAGAATATTCCAAGGCAAGGAAATGAATATTTTATCCTTTCAAAAAAAGTGGAGGCAACCATTTCTAAGGTTGTGAATAGTAGAGTTTCAATAATGAATCCTTAGAAATTGGAATTCATGAAATGGGATGCAAAGTTGAGACTTGGGTGGTTTGGATTCAAGACCTAGAATTTGGTAGTCAAGGGGTTGTGGGATGACAAGAACCTCGAGCCAAGGCGATTTGGAGGCCTCTTGCGTAGTCTTGGGCAAACTAAATTTTGATGGGGCATCAAGAGGGAACCCAAGAAGGTTGGGGGCATGATGCATAGTTCACAATTAGAAAGGGGCTATAGTAGGGGAACTTTTGACCCCTCTCCCTATTGGAACGAATAATGTTGCATAACTACTAGCGGTGGTTCAAGGGCTCTAGTTTTTCAAGGAACTTAGGTTTAGTAGCATTGAGGTGGAAGGTGATTTGTCTTTGGTGATAAGTGCTCTTTGGATGACCAAGGTTTTGAATTGGAAGTTGCAAGGGTTGGTGGATAAAGCTATTGATTTGTTGGGAAAATTTAAGTGTTTTGTGGTGAAACACACATACAGAGAAGCCAATTCTAAGGAAAACCAATTAGCAAATATTGGTGTGGATGAGGTTATCGAGAAATAATATTATTCCCCTTCTCAAAGGGATTAGTGGTTATCGTGAGTAGATACAGGTGGAGAATACCAATGTTAGGAGGGCTACTAGAGGTGGTGCAGGGGAGCGTGGCCTAAGTTGCAAGCCTAGAGGTTGTTTCAATCTAAGTAGAAGTTGGGTTTATCCTTTAACAATTGGTGCAAAATCACTCAGACTATAGTGGCAAGTTCCCAATGCATGTTACACTCACTCGATCACGCATTACGTTGCAAAGCTTTAGCTCAATTGTGGTTTGGTGCACTAGGTTGACAAGTGGTGTTTGCTCACTTGCTTTGGTGCTAAGTGTAAGATTTTCCACAAGGTGGAGCATTGAGCTAACAGGTGGAGCCCACTCACTTATTCTAGTGCCAATCTTAAGCCTTGCTATGAAAATTCATGGTGGTCCCACTTAATGCACGGGGTTTCCCCGATGCTTGAGTGAGTGTGGAGTTTTCTTGTGTTCTTGGGTGTCATGCTCAATTTTTGGTTTGAGAAAGTGTACTGGGATGACAAATAACATGACTAGAGTTGGGACTTATACATGTGGTGCCTTGGCACTACTCTGTATTTTATTGTCGAGTCTTTGTTGCAAAGAGGTGTGATAGTACGACAAGTGGACATCTAACGATGACTTATACACTTCCCATTAGAGGTGCATGTCTAGCATGATTTGCAGGGTCCACCTTTCTTGGAGGATTCTTTGTGCTATGACCTAAGTTCAATGTTGACACGAAGCTACAATTTCATCACTCAGGCTAATTTAATGTGCGAAGTGGATTAATTAAATGTCATATCACTTAAGTTAACTTAAGTATATTAACACAAGGGCCAACTTGGGTGCTATGGTACGACATTTATTAAGATAGATTATTGTCCATGTGAGTAGGCTGAGGGAGGATTTTACAATCTGGAAGTGTTGTATGGACAAATTGCAATCTTAGCAAGCCTTCAATAGCCAAGCTTTGGCATGAGCGAACTATTCTTTAAATTTTGAACTCAGTGGCCAAATAAGTTAGTATGTTTATAGAATTTATGGACAGAGCAATGGACACCTCAATAAGGTTGATCAACACTTGCTGGTAAATGACCTTTTTGGGGAAGTGTCAAAGCTAAGACTAAGGAGTATATTTCTAGAAAGTGATTTTTTGTCGCTTGGTATGGTGAAGCTGATGCTGGGGTATGTATTCTTAGTGTTGGAAGAAAGATACTAAGTGGATACAGATATAACTTCTTGATTTGTTGTAGGCCTATTGGATCTCGTTCTACATATAACAGGGAAGGTGATAAAGCCAAAGCTGTTGGGGGGCCTCGAGGAGGTTGTGGGTGCTACGCAATTGGGTGCTAAAATTCCAAGGCCATGGGATTTGGGCTTTCTTAATGCTCTAGGAATTGTGGTGAGGCTATACCATTTCTTGTTGGATGTCAAAGGAGACGACTTGTTACCTTAGTGGACAAGGGCACTGGAGGGGGTAAGGTTTCTAAAGAAGCAGTTGCACATGGAACCCGTTCAAGATTTTTTCTAGGTTGGTGATTTTATTGTCTATTTGCAAGAGAATGGTCTTCAGTAAGGTAAAGCTCTCAATTTTGGTTTAATCTTTTTGTATTAGCCTTTGGATTAGTGAGGCTATTTTATAAGTCGATTTTGCAAGATAACCTAAGAAATTCTCATTTTGAGAATTGGCTCTCGTTTATATTGTAGATCTGATTCCTGTCTGTACACAAAACATATAATCCTTTTGAATATTAATAAGAATACTTTTTTACGTAACAAAAAAAATCATATAATAATAAAAATAAAATATTAATAATATAAGAATAAAATAAATTAAATAAACATCTTAACGTATTTTATATGCTATTAATTTAAAATGGGAACAAATCGAACATGTGCCATGTAGTGGCTAGTACTTGCCTTTATAATATTATAATTATTGTTTTCTAGATTTGAAAAAATAAATGTAAGTTTTATTAATGTGAATAAAAATAAATTTAAACTTTGTTAATTATAGTGTTTTAGTATTGTTAATTAGTTTTTTGCATGACCTAACACAAAATCCTAAATCTAACCCTAACCCTAACCCTAACGCTAACAATAAATTTTAAACCATTAGCTTAATCCTAGACCTATCTCTAACCCTAACTATGGTCATAACACTATCCATAACTATGGTTGTAACCCTAACCCTAACAATAAAGAATTGTAGAGTGACATTACAAAAAAAAATCTATGAATTAATATTGGGAATACGATTTGGAATAAAGATATTAGATGAATAAAATTTTGAAGCATTATATTTATTAATCATATTTTAGTGATTTTTATTAGTAATATTTTATTTTTAATTTATTTTAATCTTTGAATAGTTCTAACCATAATTTTTACATTATTCTTAATTCTATTCATAATCCTAATTATAATGTTTTTAGGATTATAATAATTAATAATAATAGGATTAGAATTATAATTTAATTAATAATTATAATAATTCTAGTTATTTTAATTTAATTTTTATTTTTATTTATCTATGTTTTGAAGTTAATAAAAATTGGAAAATAAAAAAAATGGTTATGTCAAAATATTTAACTTTACAAATTATAAAAAATATTTCTTGTACATATGATTGGTTAAAAAGTTATGTGTGTGATTGAGGGATTTATAAGGAAAGCAATGTAAACAATTTTGTTGAAGAATGATTTTTCATTTTTTGCTTTATAAATTCATTTCATTAATTTTTTCTAAAATAAATAAAGAATATTTTTTTGTATGTACGTAGTTGTTATTTTTTAATTAAAGAAAATCTCACAAAAATCAATTAACTATTTTATAGAGATTTGGATTCACACTATTAAAATAATAATAATAATAATAATAATAATAAAATTATATTATTCTTTCATTAGACTAATATCTTTGTTATCTATATTTTTAATATTTTATGATATAATTTGATTATTATATGTTCTCATTCTTCTTTTCATTAATAAGTTTTTTTTAGTCATATATATATATAGGTTCTCCTAAAAAAGTTATAACCTATAATATATAGGTGTATAAGATAACCTATATTATTTTAGGTCTTTATTATATAATATATAACCTATTTTAATGTAGGTAATTATGTCGAGAGCGCCAAAAAGCAATGTGTAAGGAAAAACTCTTCAACTAGAAATTGACGTTCAAATGACAAGCAAATCCATGTCCACTCTTAAATCTTATCTTCTTATCTTTTGAAAAAAAAACGCAATCATTATTGTTAAAAGATTTATATAGAAAACTTTCCTATATAAATGATTTTATATTTTTTTTAAATGCATTTTTAAGTATCATTTTAGAAAATGAAATGATTTACATGCAAAAAGAGGAAAAAATTAAATAGAAAGATTGTTTTTATATCTAAATTTAAAATGAATATGAAAATTTATTTAATTCATTTGTATAGATAATCACTACAATTTAATTAATTATTTAAAAACTAAATAATATATTTTTTATAATTTGTAGAAATTAGAATTTAATTAAGCCGAGAGGCTTCCTACAATGGCATCAAATCTAAATTTAAAATAAATATGAAATTTTATTTAATTCATTTGTATAGATAATCACTACAATTTAATTAATTATTTAAAAACTAAATAATATATATTTTTTATATAGTTTGACATGTATAGTTGGCAGTCACGCATTAGAAATGGCATTTCTTAGCTTTAGCTTTAGTTTTTTGCTTGTCTTTTGCTTTAAAACTAGTTCGATGCTTTGCCATCTTTCTATTATTTAGCTACTTTGTTTAGCTTTATTTATTCATGTAGCCTATTTGCATGAGTTTTTCTTTATTGTTGTTATCTCTAAAACTCTTTAGATAAGATACCATTGTAACAAATTTTGATATTCAGTTGACTAATATTGTAGTTGTTAATTTTATTCAATTGAATACTATTAAAATTGTTAATCTTTCAAAATTTGCTTGCAAGAAAATCATTTAAAACAAAGAATAGAGATTACTGTCTGGCAAATTGAGGTCGAAGTAGAGATATTGGATCAGTTAAAATCTAGCAAAATGAAAGAGCTTGCGCTTAAGAAGCAAGTAGAGCTTGAAGAGATATATAGATGAGCTCACATGGAAGTAGATTATGAGTCTACACAAGAGAAGCTGATGGCTTTGGTTGATTTTGGTTCGTTTTCCTTGGTCTCTATATTTGGATCTTTATTTCTTTTATTTGTTTATAACTGTTGTCAATCAGATTGCACCCGAATGCTTGAATAATTAAATTCAGCAATCTATTGAAACATTGGATCAAACTCAGGTTGTGGGTGACCTATAATGAGATTGAACCTCTTGATTCTAGGTCAACTTCCTATATGATTCTTAAATTAATAACTGGTAACTTGCTAGAAAAGGGATAGAAGTATGTAAAAATGCACCAAAAAACTGTAAATTAAAGGTGATGCCCCTGATTGGAATTCTAATTGCAACCTAACTCACAAATAATCACTCAACACTTTAATTCGCACAACTTGATTTGATAGCTCAATCACCTAAATGCTTTAAACAGAGGCTTTGATTTAATGTAATATTGAGGGAAAATGAGGTTTTCAAGACTAAATTGATTAATCAATTACATACACAATGTATAACTAGTGAACTTAAACTAAATTGAATACAGATATGTGAAAAAGACAGAAAAATCAAAGGTTTCAGAACTGAAAACATAGTAATTTTTTGATCAAATTCCTCACAATAACGATGCCTGAAATCTAGAAGGCAAACTCAAAAATACTAAAAATTAAAAGGAATCCTTTGCAAATCACAAACTAATGAACCTATAAAACGTTGTTGTATTAATCTAAAAACTGAAAGCTGGGTTACATGACAATTCACTATGCAAAATGCAAAGGCTGAATAACAAGAACTAACTGAAAAATGACCAAGTCATTACACTTATACAATAAGCCTCTCAAAGGCATGAAGATGAAACTAAAAGTCATCCTTGAGTGCCAAATTGATAACTCCAAAGTGAAATCTGAGCAGAAGCAAAAACCTTGTGAAAAGAGGGCCCACCAATGTCATAACTGAGCCTCAACAACTCTGAACTCCATGTCACAATATACACAACTGATCTGCAACTTGAACTGGCTCCAGAATGTCTGAAAATAGCACTAAAAATAATTTGAAAGTGAAAATATCCTCCTCGAGTGCTTCTCACGAGCAAAAGTAAAAAGCTTCAAAAAATGGGCCTGCAATTGCATGAAAAGAACCAAAAATAGGCTCAAACTCTGTCTCTCAAATAGATGAACTGGTGAAGACTCGCAACCACATGAAAAGAACTTCAATTGTACTTTAGAACACAAAATTCTATTTCATTGTTCTGTATGAAAAATAACTCAAACTGGACTTATGTTTATTGCATGTTGTGGGAAAGGTGATAATTATATATCAATATTTATAGTGATAAAGTTTCACCTTAATATTAATATATAATATATTAGGCTCAAAAATAAAACATGCAATAAACATAAGTTAATGTCCCATGTAATAAATAAAGTGGAAGGCTCGTTATAATCTTAAAAACTATATGCAAAGTTTTTATACCATTTTAATCAAACAAGACTTAAAATAGTATTTTGACTGAGACTTTATTAAGGCTAAAAAAACTTATGGAACTTTAATCATGTGGCAATAGAAACTAACCCAAGTTTGAACGAGCCCTAACCAAGCATACTCAAAGTGAACCACGACTATTAGCATTGACAAGTCATTTTTACTCAAGGTAAATGGATTCATGATCGTGGTTTGAACACATGGTCAAAAGGCAACCATGTGAAAATTAGGGTCGAGTAAAACACTCGAACCCTAATCATTCACTCATTTGACTCTCACTTAGTAATGTTGCTCTGCGCTACTGTGATGAAAATCTTAGGGTTTGATACTGTAAAAATGAACCTGAGCTAGAACTGAAGCTTTCTGGACTTGAAGGCCGATATCTAAAGCTTGAACACTGAAGAAATTAGTGAAGGTAAGTTTGTTCTTTCTGACAAAAGCTTTGTGATTATTAATAGAAATAAGAGGCCACGACTTCTAACTGCCATTCTATCTCTATTGTTTATTTTTTTGAAGCTTGGAGTTTATTATTTGTAAAGCATAAAATGTATACCCTGTGTGACTATGCAACAAATATATCTTTCCTATACTTCAGAATGCACATCATTATGACTTTATAGGTTGCAGCCTCCATATTCCTCCTGAAACATTTCCATCTTCTGGGTTTAAAAAAAAATAGTTATATTTGCATACTGAAGATGGAACTCCCTCACGCAATTTCTGCTTATTATTCATTTCCTTTGCAAGTCCTCTCATTGCAAACATTCAGTCCCCTTGCTTTTCCCTTCGGTTATCACTGTGTATGCATACCTTTCTTTCACATTTGTATGTTACTTATGGCAACCTCCATTTACTTCATTGTCATTTCATCTACTTTGCAAAAGTCTAGGAATTTGGAACCCTAGGACATTGAAATCTCAGGCCATGAATGCATATTGTATTCTTTTGGTTTTGCAATTCATGCCCTGTTTTCCATTTTACCTTATGTTGAGAATGCCAGATTAGGTATGATGCATTAAAGGTTATGGATGTTGTCATGCTTTGCATTGTCTATAGGCTTGCATTATGCATGGCTATCATAGGATTGTATTGTGAATTAATTATTTTACAGAGACTTTGCATACTGACTGTCCCTCCAGTGGACCACACTTATGAGGTCATTGCCCATGATTGAAATTATAGAGTTCTATCTTTGCATGGTTGTTGTTTATTTCGTTGGACTGCTTCAAACATATAAGCATACTCTATTCTAAAATATTGATCTAAATTGTACCTTCACTTGTTACTGTGCTTCAATGTATGACTCTTGGAAGAAGATGAAAGATTTTGTATCTTGTCTTTTTTAGATCACTACTTCTTCACATATCATCTAGGACAAACTTTAGAAATGATTGCATTTTTGTCTTGTGACATATTTTGAGTATCCTCTAATGTATAGCAATGTGTTGTTGTGAATGGAACTCACACAATAGTGTTATTGTATTGGAACTCAAGAAAGGTTTATTCTTGTTGTGCTTTGAGACTATTACATATTGATTATTCAGGGAGTGTAAGCTCTGCCACTGCTCATATGCATTATTTTCCTAAAACTGCCTCCTCCTCTGTTGACTGTGTTGTTCTCATGACTGTGACTGTCATTTTATAAAATATAAAATTTGAAAGTTGGCTATCCTCCATGATGCTATTATAGATTACTCTATTAGCCCTTTTGTAGGCAATCAAGAATAATGATAACACATAAGGTTGAAGTGTCAATGATGCCTCTTGATCTCAAGATGTAATAATGTTGTCTTGTTATCATGTTGACTGCTCTCCCGAATCTCTGGATGAACTATGTATGTACCTTGGAGTTTAAATAACAATTGAATTGCTTTGAGTGTTCTTTTTCCCTTTAGTATAAAGGGGCTTAATGTCTCATTTAAAATGTAAACATGAATGAAAGGCAGAGCTGAAACAAAGATGATAAATGAAATCAATGCTCTCTTAATATATTTCTTTAATTTTCCCTTTGAATGGTAAACAAAAGATAATTGCTCAATCTTTTTTACCATGCTATTAGACTTCTTTATGAATTTTATTACATCAGCTCCATTTGATGACTGTAATTAAATACTTGATAACTCTCAAATAATGATGTGAATGAGAGATGTCCTTATGATATGTCAGGCTCAACCCATATGGGAGCCCGCTTTACTCCACATATCTAATAAGATGATCATGAACATAATAAACCTGTTTCTGCACAGTGAACAAATGTGTTAGCAAAATAAAAGAAGTTGAAAGCTTTCCTCCTGAGTTTTATGCCTTTGGAATCTGAAATCATCTGATGGATGCCTGATCAAATGTATACTATATTTTTGTTGGTAGCATAGGCATATGATAGGATTTGATTCACATTTCTTTACCACAATTCTATCAACCTTGCAGGTGCATCGGAGCTTGGAGCTGGAGCTGGAGCTGGAGCTGGAGTCACAACTGAAGACCTCAACTTGTCAATGATTCGTCATTCCAGGCAATGACAAATCACTTTCTACCCTATGCCTTCTCTATTCTCAGTTGTATAGTCTACTTTACTTCATGCACCCCTTATTTGATTATAAAAATCAAATTGAGTTACTCCCATGGCTTGTGTGGGATTTTGGTTTGTACATTATGAATAAAACAACAAAAATTATGCAAACTTATGATATCATTTTGAGATGTTTTTTGCATAATATTACTGAAATTTACACTGTAACGAAACATTGCACAATAATGAGTACTTAGCAGAAACTTTTGAAAAATCTTGTGTACCTTTTGATTTGAATTTGCAATTCAGCTCTACCTGTTTGAGCTTGTAGCAAAAAATAGGTAACAAATTGGCGACCTCTGCGGAGTGTTTGCCTGCTAAACACCATAGACCAGTATATAGCTTATCCATTGGGAATGGAGTCTATTCTTGCTCTTAACCTCTGAAAACCTTTGTAACTCAGCTTCAAAACACACAAACTAAAAGAAACTACTGCAACTCTGTTGAAGACAGAGTTTGGAAAACCAGGTGCAACAACTGCACTTTATTGAAAACATGACAAAACTGAAATGAAACGTGCCATGGGGCACTTATTGAAAGCATAGCTAAAACTGAAACTACTCTATCGTACACTACCCAACAATGATAGTGATCAGACATAACCATTCACTGGTTGTGAGAAAAAACTTCCTTTTCTCACTAACTTAGGATGTGCTTCCTGCTTGCAAATTTTCCAATAATGAAGGAGGAAAAATAAATGTTGAGTGCACAAATGAGAAACTTCTCCAATTATGAAAGCCACCTCCCTTTCTGCTTTAGACAAGAGATGCACACAACTATTCTGAATAGTTTGAGCGACTTGCATTGATGCCTTTTGATGCTCAATCTCGTGCTCCCAAGTAGGTAATTCAAATGGTAACTCCTCTTGATTGCCCGCCAAGTGTGCCAAGTGTCTGATAGGACATCCCCTTGTCGGGACACTGAACTTGTAACTTTTAGCCCCATGTTTATGCTCTATTTTCTCAGCCCATTGTTCTTGATTTTCAAGAACATTAAATGAAGTTAAGCTGTCCTTTTGTTGATCTCTGAAGACTTCATCTTTTCCTTGAAAAGATGTTGTTTGGAGGCAATATGCAGATTGTTGATTGGTTGCTACAGTCTGATCTTCTTGAAATATTTGTCTATTATTGTTTATAAGAGGATCAACTATTCTTTCTTTCAGCTCTGCAATGAAAAATGAGTTCTGCTTCTTTGCATCATGTATAATAGTCTCTAAAAAGAAACCATTAATGATTTCAATGGTTGGATCTTCTTGACTGAGGAGCTGATATCCCTGTTGGATGACTAAAAACAAGTCCTCAAACTGTTGTTCCTTATGCTCTTCATTCATGATAGAATACAACTCCTCCTCAACAAAGTGGGGCAATTCATCAAATAAGTTCATAGGCTGCAAGGCATTTTCTTCTACAACTTTTTCAATAGCCTCACTAACTTGAATGGGCTGATCACATGTTGTTGGCTCATATAATACTAGTTTATCATTTATGTTAGAACAAAAAGCCTCTATGATGCATAAAAACATGTTCTCATCTAACTCATAATTTTGCATTAAAACCAGATGAGTTTTATCATTTAGTTGCTCCATACTAGGCATAGATGCTATCATGCATGTGGTATCCTCATTTTCACCAAAAAATTGAGGAAGCTCATTGAACAAGTCAACTATATTCTCTGGCTGTTCCAAATCAATTGGTAAATCAGGAACTTGTATGCTCTCTTCAACTTGCTCAATAAAACCAGGTAGTTGGTCAAATAAAGAAATTTAATCATCCTCCTTAGGTAGTGCCTTTTCAAGTGAAACTTGGGCATTCTCCATCTACAAATGAAGATCTTTAACTGGTAATTCCTGCATTCTGCTTTCAGCCATCTTATAAACAGCATTAAATTTTTTTTCAAATGAGTCAAAATCCTAGGGGTTCAGTAGTAAGTTTGAACCAATATCCTCCTCACATGTAATATGGTAATTTTGAGCTGGGGACACAGTACAAGTAGCCACAACTTCCTGCTCCTCTTTTCCATTCCTCCAACTTGGAACCTTGATTGAGTTAGACTCTACAGTTTCTTCCTCTTTCTGATCTTGAATTAATACACAAGGAATATCCTTACTAAGGTTTGTAATTTTATAGTTAGGATGCTTGGTCCAAGAAGGCTGCTAGAACTGTTCAATACTTTGATTACCTAGTTCAGGCTCTTCACATGTCTGAAATTGAGGATTAATGGATTGATTTGACAGATTTTGTTCATTCATGAGCTCCTGTAGGGGCTGATCTTTAACATTGGATTGAATATTACCCCTATAACTTGGAATGTCAAATCTAGAAGACTTACTTAGAGATTGTGTAGAAACCTTGGAAATCTCTTCCTCTGTTGGCTGATGTTTTATGCAAGAAATTGACTGGGCTTCCATCATTGGTGCTTGGGCAATCAACATTTTAATTTGCTCTTCCTTCGCAGCAAGATCTTCTTCATACTGTCTCCTCTGTATCAACAAGTCTTGCTCATAGAGATAGGCCTGATAGGCCATCTCTTCTTGTTGCCTCTTGAACTCTTCTATCTATTTTGCAATGTTTAACAAAATGTCCTTCATGTTATTCTTCGTATCATCAACCTCTTGGAGTTGATTTTGGACATATGAATATTGATCTGAAGGCTGAGCAAGGGTGGGTGGGAGGTAAGCATGTTGAGCATGCTCATAGGCTACTGTTGCATGGATGTTTGGGATAAAACCAACAATATGACTAGCCTGATATGGCTGATAAGGATGTGAATAGGCAGGATTTTCACGAAACGGAGGTGAAAACATGCTTTTTTCATAAAAACCAAACATGTTAAAGCATTTGAATTCTACAAATCTTCTTTAAATCAAAGTGAATGGGACTTATTTTGTAAATGTGAACATATCAACACTTTGTTTGCTGAAACTAGTGGATTGTGCTCGGAGTCGCAGGTATAAATTGTAATTTCTGAAAGGTAAAATTGCGTTGCTGTATATACTAGGACAATAGCTTGTATCTTTGAATTCTTTCTCTGAAGATCACTTCAGAGTCCCACCGGGCGTGCCAAAAACTATTTCAACAGATTGCTAAATTTAATTATTCAAGCATTCGGGTGCAATCTGGTTGACAACAATAACATTTGTTGATTCTCTTGGATCTTCTATAAAGGAAATATCGATCCTTCAAAGTTTCTTGCTAGCATGGAAGAGCAGATCTCCAAGGCAAAAGAAGAGGCACTTAGTAGAAAGGAAATAATGCAGAAGGTATAGAAGTGGATGTCATCTTGTGAAGAGGAAAGCTAGCTTGAAGACTATAACAAGGTAATTTTGACATCCTTTGAGTTTTTATTTTAGTTTTCACTTTTCACTTGTTTCTGTCAGAAGTTTCCAATTTAATAGAGTTAATTTTTGTTCTTCCAATTCTTTTGAAATGTCTGAGTCTTGTGTATCTCTTTAATCATTTTCTTGTTTCTGTCTAACATTTTACTTCTCAATGTGGCTATAATTATGAACAATTACATTTAAAATTAGGCTTTGAGGTTCAAATTTTAAACTACTTGCTCTATAGGATGATAATCAATACAATTCTAGTAGAGGTGCTCATTTAAATCTAAAACGTGCAGAGTGAGCGCGAGTGTTGGTTAACAAAATACCTGGTAGGTGCTCGCGCAAGATGATTATGTTTGAATTCTTTATCAAAGTCATAACTTCTTGCAAGAATCATATCTATGAAAACTATAATGTTGTTTTGAATGTAGCTCTTGTGGATACATTGATTGCAAAAATAAGGTCTTGGGAAGATGAAAGTAAGACTACGATTTTATATGATGGAGTAAGTAACCATTGTTTTGACCCTATATGATAGGTTGTATTATATTCATAAGTTAATAATATCTAAAGGTTTTTTGCTACCAATTAGTAGATGCTACCACTGATCAGTTAGGTTTCCTTTTTCTTGTTGGAAAAATTGCATGGGTAGCACTCTTGGCAATGTTGGATGAATACAATGTGTCAAGGAAAGAGAGAGAAGATGAGAAATGAAGATTCAGGGTATGCAAATTTGTAGTTGTCACCCCCTTTAGTAATTTTTATTAGTTGTTGATCTATTGAATGTTAAGGCAAACTCTTGTTTCGTTCAAGATCAAATTTTTTTTTCATGAACAGCTGATGACTGAACAAGAAAGCATGTTTGGTTCAAGGCCAAGTCCAAGTAGGCCACTTTCTTCAAAGAAAGGTGTTGTCTCACAAGCCAATGGGAGTGGTGAAAATGGAACTCCTTTGAATCAACGTCTCTCACTCGGTGTGCAACAAGTTGGAAAAAATGGAGTTACTCCTATTCGACAAGGCATGTCTGCAAGCAAGGAGGGCAAAAGGGATCATTCTAGGCCAAGAGCCCTTGTCAATTATGTAGCTCTTGCAAAAGACGATTCAATTTCACAAGTTTCTAAGAGTGAATCAACTTTTTCCTCCCCATAATAAAAGAGTCTCTTTTGTTGCAGTCTACAGATTGAAAGGAAATGAACTATTGGGAAAGAGGTGGTTGCTTTTGTTGAATTCATGAGTGTTAAAATCACATAAGTCAATCAATGATATAGTTGAGGTTGCTTACAAATAATCCATTTCGTTGAACATGACTGATATGAACTGTAGTTGTATGCACACAAACCTTACTCACATTCAGGTTGAATCTAGACCTTGTTCGCAATTAATGCAACTATTTGTAAACCATATTTTGTTAGTATCTATTTCAATAATGGTGCATGTCACTGGGTTAAGCTCATTCCTTTAATTCAAAAGAATACAATAAGTCTTTTTTAACTTAGGGTCTACTAACTCAAAATTAACATCACTTGTAAGTACAAACTATCTTTTGTTTCATGTAATGGAATATTGTTCTCCGATTTAGTATTTTTCTCTTCATGTGGTACTTTGATTGAGAGGCTCCATGTTTCATATCATATCATTTTTTTATTGACTGTTCATAATGGAGCTTTTCAATTAATTAGGCATTTGAGCAAATTTGAAGAATGATCATATATAAGGTTTAATTTTATCTACTTCTATATTTACAAGATTTATAAGGAATGGGGAAAGGGTGTTTTATTTTTGTTTTGTGAGAAATGATTTTTAATACATATTTACTAGATTGTAAGTGTTCATAAAATTACATATTGTCTCATTTGGTGACCAGTGCGACAAATGCGATTGTTCCTTGCCTGTAACACATTTGGAATTTTTTAATGATTATTTATCAAGCTTTTTTCTTATTTTATTAGATCATTCTATTTTCTTCACACATTTGTTTCATCTTTGATTTAAGTATATCCATGTATATTGCTTTGTTAATGGTTTGTGCCATGTGTACATGATTGTTGCATCTCGGGCTTGTTTTCTTGTCTATAGTTACTTTGATGACTACTCCTTATTTTTTGACTCTTCCTTTGACTATTGATCACAGATAAATAAATAAATAATAAAAATAATTCAAATTTGATCACAAAGATAAATCAATCAAAAAAGAAAATTAGAGAATGCTAACGCTCAGTGTATTTTATATATATTAATATTTAATATATGTATGTTAGTATTAATTTATATATTAAAAACCTATATTAATGTAGAATTTATATATATTATTTCTATTTATATCCTATATTATTGTAGGTAACATTTTGTAGGTAAATTATAAGTTAACCTATACTGTGTAGGTAATATATTAATTTATATTATATATTAATATTAATATATATTATAAGTTATTTTATTTTGCAGGTTCTTTTTTAATATATATTATATAAATTATTATGATTTTATTTATTTATATTATTATATATTTTAGGTTATATATTATATAACCTTTTGTATTTTAACCATCTATTTTATTGAGAACAAGATTACACATTTTAGAGTTGTCAAAAATCCAAAGTGTGAGTGCAACAGAGTTACATAAAATTCATTACATTCTTTTCTTTGAAGATCTTAATGTCATGTGGAGCTTTGGTCCAATTGGGTGAGATTTCTTTTGTTTCACTTTTGTCCATTCCCATTTTGACTCAGAGGTGGAAACAATTTCATTACTACCCTTCAATTTCATATTTTCTTCACTTTTTATGACCATTGGAGACAGAGGAAACAACATAGATCACTTGATTATAACCTATTTTAATGTAGGTAATATTATTTTTTATATTAAAAACCTATATTAATGTAGAATTTATATCTATTATTTCTATTTATATCTTATATTATTTTAGGTAATATTTTGTAGGTAAATAAGTTAACCTATACTATGTAGGTAATATATTAATTTATATTATATATTATAAGTTATTTTATTTTGTAGGTTCTTCTTTAATATATATTTATATATATTAATATATATTATTTAAATTATTATGATTTTATTTATTTATATTATTATATATTTTAGGTTATATATATTATAACCTTTTGTATTTTAACCATCTATTTCATTAAGAACAAGATTACACATTTTAGAGCTGTCAAAAATCTAGAGTGTGAGTGCAACAGAGTTACATAAAATTCATTACATTCTTTTCTTTGAAGATCTTAATGTCATGTGGAGCTTTGGTCCAATTGGGTGATATTTCTTCTGTTTCACTTTTGTCCATTCCTATTTTAACTCGAAGGTGGAAACCATTTCATTACTACCCTTCAATTTCATATTTTCTTGGCTTTTTATGGCCGCTGGAGACATAGAGGAAATAATAGAGATCACTTGATTATTTGATTGAATGATTGGATTCTCTGATGAAACCATGGAAGCCTTTGAGGTACCTACATCTAAAGTGTTTTCTTGATTTGTCCTAGAATGTGGATTTTGTGGAGCAAGAGAAGAGGGGGTGCAAGGCACTAGATTTACATCATGAAGTATTTGAGAGGAAGAAAATTTTGATTTTGCACTGGGTGGAATAACATAGTGGTGTGATTCAACCCCAATCCACTATGTGGGTTGATTGTTTGATGATCTAGGTTGCTCATGAAACTACTTTTTCTACATTGGGAAGTAAGGTGCTCAACTAAGAAGCATTTCCTACATCTAAATACAATTTTCTCATAATCCACAAGTTGTCTCCAACATCTATTACCCACTTTCAGTGAAATCTCTTTAGGGAGGCCTTTGGATAAATCCATTTTGACACAAAGACAAGCACAAGTGATAAATCCATTTTATATCTTCCTTCATTTCTTTTAATAATTTTGGTAATGGTTCCCTAATCATTTTGTTATATAATTCATCTTTATAATTATCTTAGAGTTATTTATTCATTGTTTGAAACATTTAATCTTTAACCTTTTTTGATCCATTTATTTGTGTTATATCATATTACTATATTATTCATTCTTCTTTTCATCATTTTTCACCTTCAATTTTTGTGAGATTTTCTTTAATAAAATAATAATAATTACATACATTAAAAAATCATTTCTAATTTTTTTTAAAAAAGTAACATTTATTTATTTTAAAAAAAATTAATGAAATGACATAATAAAGCAAATGAAAATAATTAAAAAAAAATGTTAAAAAATAGTTTATTTTCCTTTCCCTACAAATTTATTTATAACACCCCAAACTTCTTAATCAATTATCTTCAAGAGAACTAATTTTTACAATTTTTAAAGTTAAATATTTAAATGATCACTTTTAAAAAATTAAATTATATTTAAAGATGAACCAATTTATTAATAGTTGAATACAGTTTAATATATATTATATAAATTATTATGATTTTATTTATTTATATTATTATATATTTTAGGTTATAAATATTATAACCTTTTGTATTTTACCCATCTATTTCATTGAGAACAAGATTACACATTTTAGAGCTGTCAAAAATCTAGAGTGTGAGCGCAACAGAATTACATAAAATTCATTGCATTCTTCTCTTTGAGGATCTTAATGTCATGTGGAGCTTTGGTCCAATTGGGTGAGATTGCTTCTGTTTCACTTTTGTCCATTCCTGTTCTGACTCGAAGGTGGAAACCATTTCATTAATACCCTTCAATTTCATATTTTCTTCACTTTTTATGGTTGTTGGAGACAGAGAAAACAACAGAGATCGCTTGATTATGACCTATTTTAGTGTAGGTAATATTTATTTTTTTTGAAAAAAAAGGGGTAAAATTTTTATTCAATCAGAACCAGAGTACAAAGCAAAGGCCCTAGGCCCACCAAAACAGAACACCACTAGACCAACCAGCAACAACACTACCTATTCATGTCCTCCACTAATAATCTCTCAAGGGTCTCAAGATAATTAGAAGAAAGCTCATCCTTTCCACTGATATCCCAGCCATCCACATTCTCCGAGGCCCACTTCGCAAGACAGTCGGCAACTTTGTTCCACTCTCTAGGGATATGACAAAAGGAGACAGAATCCAAGGAGTTGCAAAGACTCAAAATTTGTCTGCCCACAGAAGCCAATTGCCAACTAACATCATCCAAGCTTTGATTGTTCAGCAAATCCACAACAATCTGAGAATTCAACTCACAGATGATCCTCCTCCAGCCTAAAGAGCATCCACGCTCAACAGCAATCTTAATAGCCAGGGCCTCCATCAGATTATTAGACTGCTGCCCTTTGTAACTAGAGAAGACAAAAACCACACCACCATCATTACCTCTACCAATACCCCCCACACCAGCATGACCAGGGTTCCCCCGAGAAGAACCATCAGTATTAATCTTTAGGACCCCCACCGGGGGAGGCCTCCACTTCCCATCACGACAAACTCGTTGCCGAACCTGACGGGGCCTTCTGCCAGCAACACAACCTCGGTTACTATCCCCCAAGCTCAAATTCCGCACAATATCAAGATCCCCAGGATCAAGATTTTTAGACATGTCACACTTAGCCGAAATAGTCTCCTGAAGCCTGCTAATTATCTTCTTCCACAGTTGAAGATTTCCCAAATTGGAACCACAAAAAACTCTACGATTCCTCTCCAACCAAAGGTTCCAAAGAATGAAAATAGGCCCAACAGACCAGGCCACCTGAAGGAAAGGAGTCTTTGTTGGTAGTCTGCCCAAACTTTCCCATAAGTCAATCAAGGAGGTAGCATGAATACACCCATGATGCCAAGCCTCCCACCATCTGTGCCATAACTCCCTAGAGTAAGGGCAAAGAAAAAACAAGTGGGAGGTACACTCCTCACTGTGAGAACAAAGAAGGCAAATAGAGGGTCCCTGAAAGCCACGCTTGCGAAGATTTTCCCAAGTGAGGCACTTCCCCTGAGCAACCAACCATAAGAAAAAATTACATTTGGGCCAAGAGAAGTTGTCCCAAACCTTCTTCCACCAGTGCACCTCAGCAGGACCATATAAGTTCCTGTCCAGCATAGCATAGCCTTGGGCAACAGTAAATTTACCTTTTGGACTAGGATTCCAAGCCAAAACATCCCTCCCATTAAGGGAGCTGCAAAGTCGAGCCTCCAAAACTCTAGAAAGAACAACACGATCCTCATCAGATCCACCCATGGGCCACTCTTGTGGGTCCTTCCAGCAAGCCACCACCGCCTGCCCAATACGCTTGACAGTTTTAAAATGCTCCACCTTAATCCAACCGGCCTCAGAAAAAATATGGCAGAGAGGCTGAAGCTGAGGAAAACTAGAAAGAATGGGAGGGTGGCCATCCCAAGAGTCCTGCCAAAATAAAACATCAGAGCCTCTATTACAGATCCAAAAGAGGCCCTCCTTAATCAACTGAGCACCCTTCTTAAGGGTATCCCAAATACAAGAACCTTTACCCAACAAAGGAAGACGCGACACATCAAGGCAATCAGCACCAGGAAGATACTTGTGGGCTAGAATCTTAGCCCAATCCTGGTCAAGATTGTTACACCACCTCCAGTACAGCTTGGTAGCCAAGGCAGTGACAACAAGTGCCATAGACCTGAGACCGAGGCCCCCAGCATGCTTCGGCCTGCAAACAGACTCCCACTTGACCAGGCTCCACTTTGAGGAGAGAAGGTTGCCAGACCACAGAAATAGCCGAGACAAAGCATCAAATTCCCGCACAAAGGTGGACAGGGGAACCTGCACACAACACCTATAAATAGGGAGAGACTGCACCACCGTCTTAAGAAGAATCACTCTCCTAGCAGACAATAGCCATCTGTGAGTCCAATGGCTAACTCTACTTCAAAATTTATCCAAAATACCCTGCCAATAATCTCTCCGCTGTCCTCCCAAAGCCAAAGGGATCCCAAGGTACATCAGGGGAAGAGAACCGATCTAAAATCTAAGGATCCTAGCAATCCTGTTCTGAATAAGCTGAGGAGTATTAAAGAAATAAATAGAGGATTTATCATCATTAATACGCTGACCAGAAGCCCTCAGATAGATGACTAAGGCACGCCTGAAGTTCACCGCCTCTCTAATTCTAGCCAAGCCCATTAGCCCAGTATCATCCACAAACTGAAGATGAGAGTAGGAAGGGAGAAGGTTGTTCCAGCTCCAACCATGGATTAGACCCTGTCTCACCTGAGATTTAATAAATCTACCAAGACCCTCAACCATGATAATGAATAAGTAAGGGGATAAAGGATCCCCTTGTCGGAGTCCCCGAGAAGCACTAAACAAATCTAAAGGTTCCCCATTAATGAGAACAGAGAATGAGGTAGAGGTCACACAACTAAGAACCCAGTTCACCCGTTCCTCAGCAAAGCCAAAAGCCAAGAGAGTTTTCTGTAAGAATTCCCAGCTCACCCGATCATAAGCTTTAGACATGTCAAGTTTAATAAACATAGCCTTCTCCTTAGAGTAATCCATAGAATGAACAGCTTCCATGGCGATCACAACACCATCCAAAATTTGTCTCCCTTCAACAAAACCACCCTGCTCAGCCAAGATCAAAGAACCAAGGAGTGGTTTGAGTCTCTCAGCAATCAATTTGGTGATGATCTTGTAAACAACGTTACATAACGCAATAGGCCTAAATTGAGCTAACTGGTTAGCTCCTTCCAGCTTAGGTATGAGGGCCAAGAAGGTAGAATTCATAGACTTGAGCATCTATTTGTTCCTAAGAGATTCCTGAACCACCTCAAGGAGATCAAACTTTATAATTTCCCAGAACTCTTGAAAAAACTCAATTGGAAACCCATCTGGACCAGGCGCCTTCCCTTTTTTCATATTAAATACCACTTTCTCCAACTCAGGTAACAAGATAGGACCTAAGAGAGTCCCATTCATCTCAGAAGAGACCAGGCGGGGAATACAATCCATGATGGCCTGCTCCTCAGCCCGGGCAGCAAGATTCTCCCTAGAAAAGAGGTTTGAAAAATAATTGACTGCCTCCCTGGAAATATCAGCATAGGACGAGAGTTGAGCCCCATCCTGCGCAACAAGAGAGGAGATAGAATTTCCTTGTCTTCGAGCCTTAACTGAATTATGAAAGAAAGTAGTGTTTCTGTCCCCCTCCTGTAGCCAATCAATACGAGATTTTTGCTTCCAGAAGATCTCTTCCCGAAGTTCCCACTCTTCTAAACCCTTCAGAGCCAAGGACTCAGCCATACTAAGGGCAGAGGTCAACCCCTGGTCCCGAATCTGACGAGTGATAGTATCCAACTTGGACTGGGCAGCCATCTTCTGAGCTTGAAGGTTCCCAAAACATTGTTTATTCCATCTCTTAAGTTTAAACTTCACATGCTGAAGCCGCTTGCTAAATGTGAACATGGCCGTCCCATGAGCAGGCAACCCCTCATGCCACCAATCCAGCATAAGCTCCTGGAGAGATGGATCTCTTAACCACATCAATTGAAATTTGAAGGAGGGATTTTTGGTGACACCATAAGCGGTGACAGAAAGCTTTATGGGCCAATGATCAGAGCCCCCCCAATCAAGAATTTTAGAGCTGGTCGTCAACCTACTATTCAACCAATAACAGGAGACAAGAAATCTATCGAGCCTTTCAGAGATAGCCTCCACACCACATCTCCTATTATTCCAGGTAAAGACGCCATTGGAAGGCTTCACATCAATGAGATTCAAGAAACCAATCATATCCCTGAGAAGATTAGCAGAAGGGTCTAGCCTGGCTAACCCACCACGTTTTTCATCTAAGCAAGTAACAGCATTAAAATCACCAGCCATAATCCACGGGAGAAACGGGTCCAAGTCTTGGATGAAACGAATGTGGGCCCAGAGATTTAACTTACCTGAAAGATCTATAGGAGCATAAATATTGGATAAGAGAAACCTTTCTCCAGTAACAAAACTAGAAGCAATCAGAGAAATGGAAGACCGACTAGACATCCAACATAAGGGGGAAACTTTCCTTGGGTTCCAGAAGCAAGCCACACCCCCTGCACTGTTCAAAGCACCTACCCCCTGCCAATTGCCTTGGGGCCAGATACGCGAAGCACAATTAGCAAGCCCATCAACAGTAAGCTTAGTTTCCTGGATAAAGACTACATCCGGAGCCTGAGATTCAATTAATCTACGAACAACCTTTTGTCTAGGGATGTTGTTCAACCCCCTTACATTCCAAGATAAAACAATCATTTATGGGGGTGGGAGAAATGGGAATCAATGGGCTTCACAGACCCAGACTCAACCAAAGTATCACCCATAAGCTTAACCTTCTCTTGATCAGTCTTCCTTCCACTCTTTGCCGGTTTATCAAGAGGCCCCTTTTTAAAGGATTTCTGCTGTAAGCCTAATGTAGGAGGAGCTTTGTTACCCTTCACAGGATCTGAGGCCCCCTTAGAAGCAGGGGGGTCAGGAACCACCACAACAGAGTCCTTCAGAGTCTGTGACCCCTGTAGAACCCCGAAATCCTGAGCATGAGCCGAAGAGTCCATATCCTTCTGATCCTTTTGATGAACCCCTGGAGATAGAATTTGATCCTCTTTCCTTGCGTCATCATCCTGAGCATCTTGCAGACCCTTAGCCCCAGAAGAGAGCTCAACTGGAATACCCTCCTCCTGGGTCAAATCATCAAGAACCTCAAACCTGTTAAAGTTGCCTTCATTCTGCCTATCCATCCAAGATCTCTTCCTGCCCTTGCCTTTGTTATGGGACTTGACCAGAATAAAACCTTCATTATCCACAGGTTCATTAGACATTGGAGCCTTTCCCTTGTCCCCCTTGGGAGGCCCAGAAGTAGCAAAGGGAGAGGGTTTAAATCTAGGGCATTTGCGGTGTAAATGTCCATATTCATGGAAAATTCTGCATCTAAAGGGTAGGGTTTCATAATCCAGCTGTTGGATCCAAGAAGAAGATCCCAAGCGAATTTCCATAGAGTCTGGTAATGGATTATTTAAATCAACTTCAACACAAATGCGAGCAAAAGAAATTACCTTACGATCTTGAGTTTGGGAAGCCGATCCCACAAGTTTTCCAAGAAGCAACGAGATTGAGTGGAGAATATCTTCCCTCCAGAATTCCAATGGAAGCCTCGGCAAACGAACCCACACGGGAACCCGCGAAGGGATCTCCTCAGCAGAGTTGAATCCCATGTGCCAAGGTTTGATGAAAAGTCCAACCTGGTTAAAGAAATAAGGACCTCCTTCGAACGCCCTATTCCTGTCGGACATGCTTGAAAAGACCACCAAAAAATAGTTATTAGCTGCCAGAATAATCTCCATATCACCTTCAGGGTTCCAAACCCTATGTGCCCAAGAATCCAAAACAGGTAGAGATAAACGAAGGCCCAAAAATTTGCAAATCAGAGCATGATTGCACCAGTATTCGACATCCTCCGAAACTTGCACAGGTTGAATAACTAAAACTGGCCGATCCTCAGATCTCTGCAAACATCTGTTTACTTTTCTTAATCGAAACGTCCCTTTTGAAGAGGAAACACCATCCCCAGATTGGGGTTTACCAGTCAGTTCCTTATCACTGACATGCAACAAAGAAGACGGTTCACCCATCTCCATATCTCCAAAGGAAAGCTGAGAAGAGTCTATCCCCCGATTCTCCATGCAACGACAAACCAAGACTCAGCAAAACAGAGAAAGAGGCGGGGCAGGAGCCCCTCAAACATAGAACTCCGCAGGCCCCCCACCAAGAACTCGCCCAAGGCAGAATACAGGCTGAAAACGCCCACCCACGGATTAGAAAAAGGCCAAGACCCCTGTCTGACCAGCGCACGCCCCTGCCAACAGAAAAACGCCCCCCCGAGTGCAGCAAAAAAGCTCACCACCGAGCACAGACCAGCCGCTGGTCGGGCTAGGGCACGCAGGCCCTAGCGCGAACCAGACCTCCGCGCGACAGCATTTTTCATCCCAACATTCCCTATGTAGGTAATATTAATTTATATATAAAAAACCTAGATTAATGTAGAATTTATATATATTATTTCTATTTATATCCTATATTATTGTAGGTAAATAAGTTAACCTATACTATGTAGGTGATATATTAATTTATATTATATTAATATTAATATATATTATAAGTTAATTTATTTTACAGGTTCTTCTTTAATATATATTATATAAATTATTATGATTTTATTTATTTATATTATTATATATTTTAGGTTATATATATTATAAACTTTTGTATTTTAACCATCTATTTCATTAAGAACAAGATTACACATTTTAAAGCTGTCAAAAATTCAAAGTGTGAGTGCAACAGAATTACATAAAATTCATTACATTCTTTTCTTTGAAGATCTTAATGTCATGTGGAGCTTTGGTTCAATTGGGTGAGATTTCTTCTGTTTCACTTTTGTCCATTCCTATTTTGACTCGGAGGTGGAAACCATTTCATTACTACCCTTCAATTTCATATTTTCTTTGCTTTTTATGACTGCTATAGACATAGAGGAAATAACAAAGATCACTTGATTATAACCTATTTTAATGTAGGTAATATTAATTTATATATTAAAAACCTATATTAATGTAGAATTTATATATATTATTTATTTTTATATCTTATATTATTGTAGGTAATATTTTGTAGGTAAATAAGTTAACCTATACTGTGTAGGTAGTATATTAATTTATATTATAATTTATTTTATTTTGTAAGTTCTTCTTTAATATATATTTATATATATTAATATATATATAAATTATTATGATTTTATTTATTTATATTATTATATTATAACCTTTTGTATTTTAACCATCTATTTCATTGAGAACAAAATTATGTTGGAGTACAATGAACACTGAGGGGGGGGTGAATCAGTGTTCATACATAAATTTTCACTTTGTAAATTCTTTTTTTTTTCAAATTTGACGTAAGTAAACAATATGAAGCAATAGAATAGGCATCAGTATAAACAAAACATACACAAGCATAAGATACAATGATATGTCCAAAGTGGAAACCCTCCTGGGGAATAAAACCACTCAAAAAATGCCTCACTAGCTTATTTGAACCTCACTGGTTATAGAGTGCCTCACTAGTGAAAATGGGCTCACTGACCAAAGAACCTCACTGGTTACAAGAATGCCTCACTAGCTACACTTTACTGTTCACAAATACCATTTGAATTTCATACACAAAGTATCATCTTTGTTTCTCTTATAACATCCTTTGATCTTGCATCACTCAAGATTTAGAGGCAGAAGTTTAAGTACAACACAATTGATCAATTTCACAAAGCACTGAATGTGCTATCCAAATAACTTTCAAATATGAATCAATGAAATGCCATTTCTAAACTGAGAATAATACTTCTTTTTTGCTCACCATGCTATGGAAAGAATACATGGAAGGATATATAAATAATGTTCTGTATTATTGAACTGGAGTATCTTTTCAAACTGAAAAGTAACTTTCTTCTCTAACTGTCCCTTAACAGGTAATAGTTACAAAACTGAAATGTTTTTAACAAATTTTAATCAATGCTTCCTTGAAACAATGCATGTTGTCCTGATATAACAATATATCATAAAGATATTTGAAAGTATAACTTGTGTTCTCAAATGATAAAGAAAACTGAACGATGACAGGAACAACTAACACTTGACGCAATGCAAACCAATAATGGTAACCATATGAACAGAACTTGACAATAACTAACCACAATGACAACATGGATTAAGTTACAGATATGAGATACTAAAAACTTTACCCAAACAAAATGAAAAGAACTCAACTTTGACTCGATTTCCAACATTGCATCTAGGGTTCGAAGGCAATAATAGACTTTATACATTCTAACCCTATTGAACAAAGAGACTCGACTAGTGAAGCAAGGATAAACCTCTAAGCTATATCATTACTTCATTAAAGAACTCAATTAGAAGAAACTAATCACATCCAAGTCAAGTACTCATAAGAAGGGTCCAAAGAGGGTTTCACATATTTACATCCAAGAATAACAAATATTATGAAAGATAACAACAAGATTTACTTTCTTCTCAAGAATCGACAACCAAAACAAAAGGAAACTCAAAAACTTAAACAAGAAAAAAAAAATCCTTAAGACTAAGAGAGAGGAACCGGTGACACCTATGGTTCACACTGTTTTTGACTTATTTTTGTAACTTGATCAAACATTTCAGCCTTCACCAAACTGTCATGCTACCACAAGACTTTCCTTGACCAAGTTTTTCAATGCCCTAACTGTTTAGGTCGTGCCCTAGCCCAAGCTCGAGGGATCTCCATAAAACAAGTCTTACAAAAGACTTTAAAAAACACTTTGAATACAACTTTATGTTATGATATTTATCTTCCAAGTCCGATAGGTATTACAATGTTTTATCGACTTTTGAAACCAAACACTATGCCAATAAAAAAATATGAAGACTAGAACATTATGATGTCGATCATATCAACATTCCTCATTTCAACTTTGAAATTCATGACTTTGATAATTCATGCCTTTATCACATGTTGATTAATAGAAATAAGATGTCAACTAACGCCAAGATACCGACCATGTGAAGCAAGACATGATCAAACTTTTCATCACCTCATAATCACTTGAAAATCTTCTCAATGGATAAGCAATAAAACTACTAAAAGAAGTACACCAATGACCTAAAGCATCACCAAACACATAATGTGATCAAGGATATACAAATGATCACATTGTGAATATGATTAGGTCACTTGAAGCCAACTGAAACCCTATTCATCACTCAAGTGCACTAAATACTTGTAAGCCAACTGAAACCTTGTGCATATAATTATCAATCAAAACACCATAACCTCTGAACCATGCCAAGGATAAACATCAATCCATTTTGTTCATAAGATACCATTTAGTTCAAAAGACAATATCATTGAAAGACAATATCTTTGTGTGTCTTTGACATCAAGGGCAGCAACTGAGGGACAACAAATTACACATTTTAGAGCTGTCAAAAATCCAAAGTGTGAGTGCAACAGAGTTAGATAAAATTCATTACATTCTTTTCTTTGAAGGTCTTAATGTCATGTGGAGCTTTGGTCCAATTGGGTGAGATTTCTTTTATTTCACTTTTGTCCATTCTTGTTCTAACTCGAAGGTGGAAACCATTTCATTACTACCCTTCAATTTCATATTTTCTTCACTTTTGATGGCCTCTAGAGACATAGAGGAAACAACAAAAATTGCTTGATTATTCAATTGCATGAATGGATTCTCTGATGAAACCATGGAAGCCTTTGAGGTACCTACATCTGAATTGTTTTCTTGATTTGTCCTAAAATGTGGATTTTGTGGAGCAAGATAAGAGGGGGTGCAAGACACTAGATTTACATCATGAAGTATTTGAGAGGAAGAAAAATATGATTTTGTACTGGGTGGAATAACATAGTGGTGTGATTCAACCCCAATCCACCATGTGGGTTGATTGTTTGATGATCTAGGCTGCTCATAAAATTGCTTTTTTCTACATTGGGAAGTAAGGCACTCGACTAAGAAGCATTTCCTACATTTGAATACAATTTTCTCATAATCCACAAGTTGCCTCCAACATCTATTAACCACTTTCAGTGAAATCTCTTTAGGGAGGCCTTTGGATAAATCCATTTTGACACAAAGATGAGCACAAGTGGAACATTCATAATTCATTGTTTCCTTTGATATGCTGTGATATTTTCCCAGACCACTACCAATGGCTTTCAAGCATTCAATTCCCAAAATTACGAGGGGAGATAATGAACACACCCAAAAAAATGCAGTGGAGAAGGTCTCCTTTCATGGATCAGAAGTAGGGAATCGAGGCTTGATGCATAAGAAGTCTCCATGAAAAAATGAAGGACCATCATTGAGAACCAACTCTTTGTCTCTCTTAGACTCAAATTCAAGAATAAAAAACCCTCTAGCATAGGGGTATATGTTGATTTCCTCTTCCATAAATTATTTCTAGTTTTTGCTAATCCAATAACGTAGATCGGACAAATTTGGCCATGTCTTCATAAATCTGCACATGAGAGCATGGTTCTGAAGATATTCCTCTCTTTCACCAATGAAAAAATATAGATTGATTTCTGGAACCGAGGTTGAATGACAAACAAAGAAAGGGGAAATATTAATGAAAGTGTGAGGTGGAGAGGGGGTCGCAGGAGAGTCACACCCCTTATTCACATGGTCTTCCTAACTTACAACCATCATAAAATTGACCTAACTGCCATCCAACTATTTTATATTGGCGAAAATGGGTGTTTTAGGGCATTGGTCCCTAGTGCTAGCCATGACATGAGCATCTTTATCCGAACCCTTCTTGCATGATCACACACTCCCCAACGCCCCCAACTTCGTTGAGTATTCACCATTGCCCTTTGAAGCTTGGACAAAGAAAAAAGTAGAAGCACGAGACATTTGAGGAAAACACTTTTTCTGTAACCATCTATTTTTTTATTTTAATTGAATCATATTTTTATTTTTCCAATTTATATTTTATATATATAATCTCATCTTTTTATTTTTTCTTTGGTTAAATTATTATTGTTTAAGTTGTAGTATATTTTATATCTTCCTTCATTTCTTTTAATATTTTTGGTAATGGTCCCCAAATCATTTTGTTATATAGTTCATCTTTATAATTATCTTAGAGTTATTTATTCATTTTTTGAAACATTTAACCTTTAACCTTTTTTGATCCATTTATTTGTGTTATATCATATTACTATATTATTCATTCTTCTTTTCATCATTTTTCACCTTTGATTTTTGTTAGATTTTGTTTAATACTAGCAATCACACCTTAGTGTGCAATGGGTACGCCAAAGAGGTGTGGAAGGTCAATTAGGCAATTTCTTGTTCTAATTTTTGTATTTATGTAGTAAATGAGGTCAATTTTTAGAATCTATGAATCAGGAATATAATCAGATGTTGGACTCCCAGAAAATACAACGACTAAGCTTGAAGCAAAATGGTTTTAATTGAAATTTTTACAAAATAGGAAAATGCAAAAGGATTAATGCCAACAACTTGACTATTGAAAGTGATTAATGTTGGGGACAATGTTCCAAATCTCTAAAGAGTAAAAATAGATTCTAGATTTTGCAAAAGAAAACTAAGGTTCCATTAGTAAGAGGTTTGGTACATATGAATGCCATACAAGTATCAAATAATAAATCATCATATTCATACCATATGCCCATGCACACTGATCTGGGTCCAAATTCCCCAATATAAGTGGATGAGAGAAGTTAAAATAGTTCTTGAAACTCTTTGACATAACAAATTGGTCTTTTCCCTTGGATGTCTCGTTGAACTACTATAGTTGAGAATTATTTAAATGTGAACAACACAATTAACCAAGACAATATCTTATAGGAATATATATATTATCCAAGTATTGGAAATAAGATTTTCCCTATTTTGAATATAAATGTATGAAGCATATCTTATTTTTGAATGAATGTGATAATATGAAAAAGATAGTAAAATTTTTAGTAGATATAGAAAATGAGCTTCTTAATTTTTATTTTAGAAGATTGAATAAGGACATTCATAATGGTGGATACAATAATCTATCTACCTGCCACATTTAATGAATTGCATATTGCAAATTGTATATTTAGCAGGGGCTTGGTGGATTTGATTTGTAAGGTTAGCCTTCATAAAATGAAAGAGAATTTAAGAATTTATTTTTTTAAGATTTTTTTTTCAAAAATTATGTTTAAGTTTTAATATCATTTGATTTTAAAATAAATGTATTTATTTTTGTTCTTTTTGAAAATGATTGAAACACCATCTAATGTGTTATTAAAGCAATATCTTAAGGAATATTTTGGAACAAATATACAAGATTGCTTCTTTAATAGTGTCATTGTTTGTTTCAATTAATATTAATTCAATAAAAGTTTCTTAATAAATACAAGCAAAATAAAAGTTACTCATATAAAATTACAAAATGACATGACTAAAGTCCAAGTCTTAATTTAATTTTAAGATATCCAATTTTCACCTTTCAATTGTATAATAAATTTTATATAAAAATGATAATTATTTAATATTTTGTTTCTAAAATAGTAAAAAAACAGTTTTATACAAAACTTTAAAGAATTATTGAATCACATAGTTGAATTTCAATTTATTTCTTATAATTATTAAATATAATATAATTAATTATAACCTTAATATTTATTTAATTAACAAATCTATTTAATTATAATTATAACTCAATTTATATAATAATAAATTTTATCTTGAACTTAATTTACTAATTATTATTTTACTAACTAAAATACATTTAAAACTATTTCACCATTAAAACATAAAAATATTATTTTAAAAAATATCATTATAAATAAAAAAGAAAAACTATTTAAAATAGACATTTATTTATATATATAAAAATATCAATATTTTATAATATATATTAATATAATATTACTTTAAAAATAATAGTAATTATATTTTAAAAAATAAAAAAATTACATTTATAAATATATAAAATTTATGTATAAAAAAAGTTTTAATAAAAATAAAAATAAAAATGAAAAAAATAAACTTGAGCTTTTATTTGAAACACAAATGCATAATGCCAATCAGGGCTTACATCTGCCTTGCCTGTCAACAAATTTTTTTAATGACGGTTATCTATTCAAAGGTGCCCTGAAAACATTATGATATACCTTAGTGTAAGTAAAATTATATATAAATCAAATATATATATCATTATAATTATATAAATTTTGACAGTCTATCCAAAATCTCTCCTTTCATCTAATACAATCTTCTTAAAATTTTGATTGTATTTTACGGCAAAAATCTCTAATTACAGTTTTACGGCCATCAAATTTAAGCCCTGATGCCAATCCTAGTTGTGCGTGGGATTGAACAATAATAGGTTAAACTCACAGTAATAAGAACCGCCATTTTTTTTCCTGACGAAGGCGCAAATTTACTTCTGATGAAGGCGGGTACAGGTGGGTGTAAATGAAATTATCATGGGAAGCATGTAAACAACGACGCAATGAAATGGTGGTCGGTAATAATGTCCAAAATATCAAATAACGAAAAAGGCGAGAAACATTCAATGGTCGCGATTTATTTAACCGTCTTGCGTTGCTTGTACTCATCTCTTAACCGTCGATTTTAAAAATCAACTTGGCTTTTTCAAATAGGATATGCCTTGGACGCAGGGCTTAAATTTAACGGTCAACCTTACTTGTCAACAAATTTTTTAATGACGGTTATCTATTCAAAGGTGCCCTTAAAACATTATGATATACCTTAGTGTAAGTAAAATTATATATAAATAAAATATATATATATATATATCATTATAATTCTATATAAATTTTGACAGTCTATCCAAAATCTCTCCTTTCATTTGATACAATCTTCTTAAAATTTTGATTGTATTCTACGACAAAAATCTCTAAATACGGTCATACGACCATCAAATTTAAGCCCTGCTTGGGCGTAATTTGCGTTGCTTGTACTTATCTATTAACCGTCGATTTTAACAATCAGCTTAGCTTTTTCAAATATGATACATCTTCAGCGTAATAAAAGTAATAATAATTACATACATCAAAAAAATCATTTCTAAAAAAATGTAAAAATAAGTAGTATTTATTTATTTTAAAAAAAATTAATGAAATGATATAATGAAATAAATGAAAAATAATATAAAAAAAATGTTAAAAAATAATTTACTTATCTTTCCTTGTAAATTTACCTATAACACCCCAAACTTCTTAACCAATTATCTTGGAGAGAACTAATTTTAAATTTTTAAAGTTAAATATTTAAATGATCACTTTTAAAAAAATTAAATTATATTTAAAGATGAACCAATTTATTTAATAGTTGAATACGGGCAAGTACTAATAATACCAAATGACTTACAAACGGTAAAATCCAACTATATATCAGAGCATAGAGTGACCGAGACAGAAACACAAACCCTACACCTACCTGCCAAACAAAATAAAATCACCAGAGAAAAACACGAGCTGGAAACTTCCCGATAGATTGGTAAAGAATGGCGGCGTTGTTGAGACAAGCGAGGCCTGTACTAACGAGACTGTCGTGGGCCTCCGTGAGAGGTTTTGCAGCCTCTACAGGAACAGACATTGTCAATGCGGCGCCTGATGTGAAGTTACAGAAGGCAAGATCATGGGATGAGGGGGTTTCCTCTCAATTTTCCACAACTCCACTCTCCGAACTCTTTCGGGTAAGCTTTTAAGTTATTAATTTGTATTTAGGCATTTTATAATTTTTCTTTCTCAGAAGATCAGGGCACCATGATTAATGAAAGTTTTGTGTATTTATTCGCTTTTTTGTTTGTCAGGGTAAGAAAGTGGTGATATTTGGGCTTCCAGTAAGTGGTTTTCTTTCTTTGTTTTCCTTTATATAATACATATTTAAATGGTTTATGCTGATAATGATGATTTTTAGGTTCTTCAGGCCTAAATAGTCTGTGAGGAATATCTAACTCTAGTATAAATGTCCATTGATGAAGGGATTGTTGTTTCTTGTTTAAAAGATTGTTTCTATCAGTACTTAACTTTAAAATAATTTTCTCTGAGCTTTATTCAGTTGACTTGATTATTTCTGTAAATGCGTATGCAGTTGTTGCTTATTATCATTACATAGAGGCCAGGTTTAAATAAATTGTGCTTCATCTTCTAATTTTTGTTACATGCTTGCTATAATTATTGGGCATCGCCGATCCTTGATATAATTGCTTGATCATGTGCAGGGTGCATTCACTGGTGTTTGCTCGGCTCAGCATGTGCCGAGCTATTTGAAGAATGCAGAAAAATTCAAGGAAAAAGGAGTGGATTCCATTGTCTGTGTTTCTGTGAATGATCCATATGTCATGAATGGATGGGCAGAGAAGTTGCAGGCTAAAGAAGCTGTAAGTTTATCTATTTACCTGTCTGGTTTAAATATATAAATTACCGGTGGGTTGTTGGTTATAAGACTAGTAAATTGAATGTGGCTATAACATGAAAGGAAGTTCAGATTCGCTATTTACTTGATTGTCTGTGTGGGTCAGCAACCCTAAACACTAAACCTCGAATCATAAAATCTAAACACTGAATAGGGGAAATATTCCAGTTAAGGTTCAACTTACTTGTCAACTGAAGATTTCTGGAGCCAATTTATTTTTACTCTTGAAAACCTAACATTTTGCAAATGTCGCTGGAACATCCTGATGTCCCCTTGTCATCAACAGTTGTGAAAGAAAATGAAAAAATAGCACATTTAAAGTTGAAAAGACAACAGAGGGGCATTTTCAAACAGTTAAATTTATGTTCATTGATAGTACAACCACATATGTATTTTTACAATTTCTTATTTGTATTTCAGCATATTACTCAAGTATAAACTTCAATTTGCAATGGTCAATGGTCTGGATCCTAGGTGGTTGGGGGAACAAACCTCTCCTGTGAAGGATGGGGTTTATAGATTATGTCAAAGGAAAACAAAATATGGTAAACCAATCACACAATTGAAGTGGAAGACTCTAGCACATATGTGTTACTTATATTCACAGTCGGAATTGAATAGGATACAATGGCTGTTTATAGGGATAGCAGCTAGGAATGAAGATTCACATGCCTAAAAAGGGGAAACATATCTGTCTAGTTTGCTTACGATTGAACAATGTCTGCCATTTAACAACCTTCTCAATGTGAGAGGAGCATGAAAAATATAATACATTACAGTTATAAAATAGAATGGAAGTTGTAGTGTTTTGTTTTGTCATGTCCTTGTCATGAGCAAGCTACTGTAGAATTTCATTCACAATGAAGGTCGACCTCCCTTCATATTGGCATATATTTATACAAGGCAAAATGTTGGCCGACTCCTATTACCCTTGGCGCCTAAGTCATTGCTAAAGAAATTTAAATTATTAATTGTTTGAGCCGCGACCCCCAGCACTGATCCTATTCATTATGAAAAGCAAAACGATTCATTATGAAAAGCAGCAAATATTTAAAAAGCAGTTATTCAATAGGATGTAACGATTGGATAAGGAGCAGCAATTTGGAGCAGCGATTATACAAGGGATAATATTAATAGAATTAATTATCCCTTGCGATTAAGGAAGGGAAGATTAGTCATGCAGTTAAAAAAAGAACATGACCAGCCTATCGTGGGTATAAGATGAAGAAGATATCAAAGGCAAAGATCAACATAGAATAGAATACAAAATATTTTACATATATAATTTGCAGGGATAAACAAGAGTAGAGTGATCGACCACCAGCATAAGCCTTTACAAGTATATAGCAGATTTGACCAGTGCAATAACATAATCAGACCCTGTGGTATGATGCTTAGTTGATCAGAAATCATAGATATTAAGCACTGACATCATAGCATATTATGTAGCATATAATTATTGATATTATTAACAGATGTAGCATATAATTATTGATATTGTTAATAGTGATATTATTTTGGTTTAGCAACAATTGGTCATGAAGGGATGAGGCAGGGCTGCAAAAAGGAGAATTGCTAAGAGGGCACCCTATTATGCAAAAGGGATGACTGCTAAGAGGGCACCCTATTATGCAAAAGGGAGACTGCTAAAAGGGCATCCTGTTATAGGGAGAACTGCTAGAAGGGTACCTTATTATGCAAAGGGAGAACTGCTAAAAGGGCATCTTGTTATAGGGAGATCTGTTAGAAGGGTACCCTATTATGCAAAGGGAGAACTGCTAGAAGGGTACCCTATTATGCAAAGGGAGAACTGCTAGAAGGGTACCCTATTATGCAAAGGGAGAACTGCTAAAAGGGCATCTGTTATAGGGAGATCTGTTAGAAGGGTACCCTATTATGCAAAGGGAGAACTGCTAGAAGGGTACCCTATTATGCAAAGGGAGAACTGCTAAAAGGGCATCCTGTTATAGGGAGATCTGTTAGAAGGGTACCCTATTATGCAAAGGGAGAACTGCTAGAAGGGCACCCTATTATGCAACCTCCCAACTATCCCCAAGTGAATCAATTGTTGAAGAAAATGAAGAGGGTCTTCAATCATAAGGGGAAGGTTTGGCGTGATGGAGGGGAACGGTGTAAAGCCCTCACTAGGTACACCACCTCATGATGATGGTTGAGGACTCCTTACTTAAGGACCACATGAGGCCACAGAGGATAAGGTCCTACTGTTGGGCCTAGGGTAGAGGATACTTGGGGCACCTCATCACGTCCTCCTCATTGTGGTTGAGCCCACATAGACCTTGAGACTTGTTACATTGTTATATATAATCTTTCTTAGACTTAGAATTAAATGTATTTCATATCATATTCATCTAACATGGTTGCAGGTCTCCATAACGAGACTTACATCATCACAATTCTAAATAGGAATTATACCTTTAAGTATAATCTGCTATTGGTTTCATTTGGATTGTAATTTCAAGGCAAAATATAAGGTGATCCTAAAAGGGGACATTACAAGTGGTATCAGAGCATGATTCTGCTAGCCTGAGGGACAAAAAATAGTTGATGCCTAGCCAAAGAGACTTAAGGACTCTTGAAAGGGAAAAGAGAAAATTTATAATTAGTAACAACAACAAAAGGGAGGAATCAATGGAACACAAATTTAGGGAATTCATGGAACAAACACCCCAAGCCCTACAAAACATGAATGCCACCATAGATGCTCTTAGGTCTCACCAAGGAAATGGGAGGGAAGCTACCCCAAGCCAATTGAAAAATAACACCACAACAAGGTCCACCCCAAGGGTAACTCGACCCCCTTCTTATCTAGGGAAGGGTCATCAGGGGAAGAAGAGGAAGTTAACACATTTAATTCAGAATTGAATGAACTTGCTGCAGCATATGCAAGACTTGACCCTGGGGTCAAAGAGAGCATCCCTTTTAAGGTATATTGTAAGGTTGGGAAAAAGAAGGCCCATAGGAAAAGAAAGAACCAAACTAATCAAGATTTACAACGCATTGTAGGCAAGCTGGCCATCCCAAGTTTTGACGGATCGGGAAAAACCACAACCCGTTCATGGGTCCAAAAGCTTGAAACCTACCTATCTCTCAACCCAATGCTAGAAGAAGATGCCATTAAATTTGCCATATTGCACTTAGAAGGGATTTCCCATGATTGGTGGCACCATGGTCTAATTACCCAAAATCATTGAAACATAAAGACTTATGATGCCTTCCACAAAGATACTCATTGAGAGGTTTGACCAAACGCACCTCCAAAATCACTTAAAAAAATTAACAAGAATAAGACAAAGGGGAACCCTTGAAGAATATATCATTGAATTCCAACGATTAGTAGTTATGGTCCCAAAATATTCGAGGAGAGGCTCACTTACCTATTCATAGAAGGATTATCTAATTCACTCCATGGCCTCGTAAGTGCTTTTGACCCTACCACACTTAGGGAAGCAATCCAAAAGGCCACACTTCTTAACGCCAAAACAAGAGAAAGGGAAAGGGGCCACTCAAAAGGGGAAGATAAGTACATCCACGGAAGGGATAAACAAAGAAGACCATTCCTTCCCATAGAATCCCAAGAAGAACTCCCAAGTAAAAACCTGTGCTACAAGTGCAAAGAAAGATGGGAGCTAGGTCATATATGTAAGCAAATGGAAGGACGAGAAAGAAAGATGTGTTCTGAATGCAAAGATCCATGGGGACTAGGACACAAATGTAATACAAGGGATCTTAAAAGGAAGAACTTATGTTACAAGTGCAAAGAAGAGTGGGAGCCAAGGCATATATATGGGAGAAAAAGTCAAGCCCAGAACATAAAGGCAATACCCAATAAAGAAACAACCAAGGAAGAGGACATATTTGATTAGCCGAACCTAAAATTGCTTGAGGACAAGCAAATTCGAGAGGGGTGGACTGTCATGTCCTTGCCATGAGCAAGCTACTATAGACTTTCATTCACAATGAAGGTCGACTTCCCTTCATATCGACATATATTTATACAAGGCAAAATGTTGGACAACTCCTTTTACCCTTGGCGCCTAAGTCATTGGTAAAGAAATTTAAATTATTAATTGTTTGAGCTGACCCCCAACACTAATTTGAGCTACATATATATATTAATAAAAAACATTCAAGTTAAGGTATCACAAAACGATTCATTATGAAAGGCAGCGAATATTTAAAAAGTAGTTATTCAATGGGATGCAAAGATTAGATAAGGAGCAGCAATTTGGAGCAGCGATTATACAAGGGATAATATTAAATCATCATGAAGGAATGTTGTCTTCACATCCATCTGTTCCACTTCTAGATCATAAGCAGTTGCAAGTGATAGTAGGAACCTAATAGATGTCAGCTTCACTATAGGAGAGAATATCTCACCATAATCAATTCCCTCCACCTGAGAATAGCCATTTGCAACCAACTGTGCTTTATGCTTCTCAACATTGCCATTTAGACCAATTTTCTTCTTGAACACCCCCCATTTGCATCTAATGGGTTTCCGTCCCTCAAGCAAAGGTACCAGATCCCATGTACCATTCTTCTTCAATGCAACTATCTCTTCATTCATGGCTTCCATCCAGGAATCTACATCATGCATACCCATAGCCTTTCTAATAGTCCTAGGCCTAGGCTCATTAGTGTTAGCAATCAAAGCAAATATGCAACTGTAATCCAACATAGAATATCCAAATCTTTTTGGTTGCCGCCTAACATACACAAACCTCCTCAATTGTTGAGGTTGAGGTTCTTGCTCTTCTGCAGAGCTTTCAGAGCTACTTGAGCTCTCGTCATCATCAGGTCCAACAAGAGTGCATAGTTCATCTTTCTTTGGAGTAGGTGGGTTTTGAACTACCTCCTTTTTTTGTTTCTCTTTTGTCTTTGGCTGCAAATATACAGTGGAAGGTTTCAACTCTTGGAAGATCACACTTCTACTATAGAGAACCTTATCTGCAACTAAATCGCAAAGCTTGTAACCCTTCACATCGACACCATAGCTGATGAAGTTACACTTAATCATCTTGTTCTCCATTTTAGATATTTTCTCACTAGGCACATGAGCATATGCCTCACAACCAAAGACTTTGAGATGTGTTATCGAGGGCTTCTTACTAGACCACGTCTCTATGGGTGTCTTTTCAACAAGCGCCAAAGTAGGAGATTTGTTAATTAAATAACATGCAGTAGCTATAGTTTTAGCCCAAAACTTCTGTTCAAGGTCAACACCACTCAACATACTCCTAGCCCTCTCCATTAGCGTTCTATTCATCCTCTCCGCAACTCTATTTGTTGTGGGGTGTATGGAGTTGTCTTGTGTCTCTCAATCCCATGGTCCTTATAGATCCTATTGAATTTTGATGAACATAACTCACCACCGTTATCCATCCTCAAACACTTAATTTTTCTCCTAGTTTGATTTTCAACCAAGGATTTGAATTCCTTTAACCGACTAAAACTTCAAACTTACTTTTGAGGAAATATACAAATGTCCTATAATCATTTGTGAATGAGACAAAATACATAGATCTAGATAACGAAGGAACATTAACAAGACCAAACACATTTGCATGAATATCATCCAATATCCTAGAAGACTTATGAGAAGTAGAATAAAAAGAAACACGGTGTTGTTTTCCATATATACAATGTTCGCAAAAATTGAACTCGAGATTACAATCATCAAGGCCTTCAACAAGACTTTCATTTTTCAAGGCTCTAAGACCCTTCTCACTAATATGGCCAAGTCTTTGGTGCCATAACATTGTCTTCTTTGCTAGGAGCTGCATCTCCAAAGCATTGGCACCCTTAGGTACCCAAAAAGTACGACCATCAAATGTAGAAACCATAGTTTTCTTCTTTGCTCAATTTGACGGTGAGGATGGAGAATCCAGATCCCTCTTCTTGGACTCCACAAAAGTACTATTGCACTAAATCGTGCATGCATCCAACTTATACAAGGTGCCAATCTGAACACCCTTAGCAAATAGCTTAGAACCTCTAGTCATCTTTCATCCACCACTTGAGAAAACAACCTGCACACCCACATCATTCAACTTATTGAAAGTAGGTTCTGTGCCAAACCTGGGATATGTAGGACACCATCAATTTCCTTCACTCTACTGTCAGGGAATCGAATTTTGACTCTTCCACGACCAACAATCTTTAGATGAGAGTCATCACCCAGATACACCTTCCCACCATTATACTCATACTTCGAGAACCAACCTTTGTGAGAGGTCATGTGGAAAGATGCACCTAAGTCTATCAACCACACATCTTCCGATGCATGTGTTGCCAAGGCTCCAACAAAAGCATCACAGTCATCCTGAGAGGATTTATTTGAATCAGAATTGGAGGCTTTCTTATTTTTATTTTTCTTCTCCTCGCATTCTTTTCGAAAATGACCGATCTTGCCGTAGTTCCAACATTTTGCCTTGGATTTTTTACTAGGAGACTTAGATCTCTCCGGAGCTTTTAGATTTAGACTTCTTGTCCTTCTTCTTGCCTTTCTCCTTTGATCTACCACGAACAACAAGGGCCTCCTTAGCCATCTCGAAAGATTTCCTTCACATCTCTTCAGACAACAAAAAAGCAACCACATCATCCATTTTGAAGGTGGTTGTAGTACTCTTGATAGCCATCACCAGGTGGTCCCAAGAGTTCGGCAAAGAACATAGTAGAAGCATGCAACGATCTTCGTCCTCGATTTTCACACCAACTGAACCCAACTATGCAACAACCATATTAAAGGCATTGAGGTGATCTACAATGGATCCTCCTTCCTCCTTCTTCAGAGAATACAACTTTTTTCATAGGAACAACTTATTTACCAAGGATTTCCCTTGATAAATATCTCCAAGTTTTTTCCAAAGAATCATTGCAGTCTTCTCTTCATGGACATTCAAGAGAGCGGAATCAACCAAACATAGTCTGATCAAACCCTTGGCTTTTTGGTCCATTAGATCCCAATTTTCCTAGGTCATATTGGTTGGTTTTGTTTCAGATATAGCAGCCCATAGATCTCTATCCACAAGCATATCCTCCATTTGAGTTTCCACAACTCAAAATTGTCGCCATTAAACTTTTCCATCTCGATTCTATTGGATGTGCTTGCCATCTTTATCCTACAATAAGATTACAAAAGCTTTTCTTGCAAAGCTCCCATTGAAACTAAGATTGGTATAAAAAACCCTTCAACCCAACAACAAAAACAAAGCTGACCAAGCTTTGATACCAATTGAAAGGAAAGCTAGGTAGCGGAAGCAACTTCCAAACACAGATCTAAGCAGGAAAGGGTTGCAAAACTTTGTTACAAATCTTTAAACTATTATAGTTTAGATGCACATTCATAAACTAAATTTTAGATTTAAACACATAAAATCATAATACACAGATATTACGGGGGAAAACCCTCTCGAGAAAAAACCCACACACCAAAGCACAGATCAATTGTATTATCAATAACAAAGCGGTTACAATACAATAACAAAGTCTACGCTCTTGCAAGTGTCTTTACATTGTGATACAAATGTAGAGTAATTCTGATAGCATAATGGCTACTCAGAATATATAAAAAACATCTCACAAAATACATAAACATTTCTCATATTTATAAACCTCTAACATGGGCACCTAGGAATGCCATGTGTCATTTCCATAGTCTCTGCATGCATGCAAACTAAAATGGAGAACATGCACAAGTTCAAACTGACCAATAACGCAACTTGCTAATCATGCAACGACATGCAACAACATGCAAGGCATCCAACTCCATATTTTATGCAAATATTAAGTCACTTTGACATGCATGGCATTCCACTAGAGAAATATAGCCAACTGCCAATTTTGAAATCCCTTTGACTTCTAGTCACTCTGAGTGGTTGTCATAGTCCCGTTTTAGCAACCTTCCAAAACCCTAGCAAGTGATAACTCCAAAATCAATGACACATGTCACTATGACACACCTTTGAGAGGTTTTCACAAACTCCTCTTCCCAATTGAGCGCCCAAGTGACAAGTGACACAATTTCATGTCCCTCCACACATGTAGGAAGCTAACTCACAATCGGGTCCCACAAAGTGTTATAGCAACTTAGAAACATATTATTTACGATTTAATTAATAAAATATGCAGCAAAGGGACTAAAATAATTAATTAAATATCTTGGGACTCTATGAGGTTGAGACACCGTAATCCCAACAATTGCCCCTCAACCCCTTATTCTATAATATGCATTAAATGTTAATTTTGATTTATATAAGGTGGAAATCAATAATATGTTATACAAATTTATTAATATGTGTTTTTTAAGAATATTATAAAAATTTATGTATTTTAAAATGTTCTATAAAATTGCTGAGTTTTTCCCTGAGTTTTAAGAACTATCTGGGCTTGCCGAGTAATTGCCAGGTCCGCGTTTTACAACTATGATGTTACTATCTTGATTTAGCAAAAGTCGAAGCTGGATAGACCTGACCCCCTGGGTGGTGGAGACACAGTGGATTATCAACTTGGAGTCCCCATAAATGGAAAGTTTTTGAGCTTTTCCTTAGCCTCTAGAAGATGACCAAACTTACATCTCATCAGTTCATCAACATTATTTGAAGCCTGTCCTAAATTCATGCTGAATTCCAATATCTCAGAGTACAGATCTGACCAAAGAATGCTCCCAGCAACAATAATACTTGGATTTTACTTCAAAGCACCATAAAAAAAGAGAGCTAGATAATTAAGTTAAATTTTTGAAGTAGGGCAGCTAGTAGGAGAAGTGCTAATAAATTCTAAGAGGTTACACCTTTTGAGGAGATGCAGTTCAGTTCTGGAGAGCATGTTTAGGTTTTGCTTTCTTTCGAAATGAGCTTTAGCATTTTCCATGATGGCATATTGGATCTTGTCTAGCAAAGCATTTTTTGGAGTAGCTTTTTAAAAAAAATCCTGCAGTTCCTATGTATCCAAATAAACCACATAGAAAATATGCTGTTGAAGATCATAAGAGTTTGATGAGAGATTTGCCTTTGAGAGAGTTTCTGTAGCATTTGTTCCATTGTTGAGTGCCTACTTCTAAGTTCAATCTGTTTCTGAAGTGGATCCAAAGCTAAGAGCAACAGGAATTGAAATAGGGGAGTATTTTCAGTCAAAAAGTAAGTACATTTGAGTTTCAAAATCTTTAAAATATCTGAAACCCCAGGATACCTCTTTTGATAAGATTTTCTCTAGTAAAAATCTTGTTTAGTTGGACTAACCATTGGAACATTTTTATTTAAGGGGCAATATTGTAGTCTTATCTACTTCTAAGATTGCTAAAGTCTAATAATGTAGCTACTTGTAGAATTCATCTTGCCCATAATTAAACTATCCTTATTGTCTAGATTAGTAGTAATAATGCCCAAAAATTGTTTCCAAATCAAAGTCCACTCCCTTTGGTGTTACATTGGCAAATTGAAGGATCTGAGAAAAAACAGTGAACTGTATTTTCAGCTGCAAAAGTGTTTATAGAGTAGAATCTGCTCTTGTTGGCGTTGATTTTTGCTCCAGAAGCAAGAAGGAATTTGTTTAAGCAGTGATTAATCCTTCCAATGTTCAAATTAGTGGCTTACCCTATCATTATTGTGTATGGGTAATTTCCCTGACACCATTGACAGTCTTAATTCCAATAATAGCCTTGGTTCTCCTTTCAGTGCAGAGGATTCTACCTGAAGCTTTGGATAAAATAATATATATATAAAAAAGGGGCAACCTTTATGCAGAACTCTAGCAGCCTTAAAGAATGTAGTTGAAGATGCATCTAAATGTCCACTTCAAGAAGATTAGAGGGAACATAAAGGCTTTCAAAACCTTAGCCAAAAATTCTAAGTCAACTCTGCCAAAGGCATTAACCCTGTCCAACTTTATGACAACCATTTTCTTTGGGTTTCTTGCTGTAGGTATGAAGTGCTTAATGAACAATCACTGTGTTATCATATATTTATTTACCTAGTATGAAGCCTCCTTGCTCATCTAAGATGATATGTCCCAATCTTTTAAAATTCTGTTTGCTATGATTTTTTTCATGAACTTGTATGAGGAATTGTATAATGACAGGCTTGAACTTTTTGAAAGATACACCATTCTTTTCCTTTCGAACCAGAGTTAAAAAGTAGAATTAATATCACCAATTAACTTAACTTTTTTTACAGACATCTTCAATCAGTTGGAAAAGATCAACAGCAGTTAAATCAAAAAATTGGTGATAGAATGAGTTTGAGAAACCATCAGGGCTGGGGGTCTTATCTTTAGCTGTGCTGAAAACATCTTTAAGTTCTTTGTAACTGCTTGGCAAATTTGTTTTTGATGTCCCCAATAAAAGCTTTTGGGATGTTATGAAGAAGTAAGGTCTGGTTAGGTCTCCATCTGATTTTTTGAAAGAGCTTCATAATGATCATGAGCTGCATCATCACCATTATTTTGCATTATTTCCCCAATCAGGTTTCTTTGGTACCATTGATGAGTCCTGAGGTGAAAAAGTCTGGTGCTGGAATCTCCTTCATGAAGCCATGCCATGCAGGAACTGAGCCTCCTGAATTGTTCTTCATCTTTGGTCATTTCATTCACTTGGGAAAGAATACATTATCTCCCAGATCTAAGAGCATCATTTGGAGATTTAATTCCTGAGTGCTCTTCAATTTCTTAGAGCTTGAGTAAAAGGGAGTGTTGAACTGTCATTATTATTATTAGATACTTTTGATTGTTCATATCATGATAATAGAACCCATTGAGTTGCTTAAGTCATTGAAATTTGCAAGCACTCTTAGAATTTGAATAGGGGGTTTTGGTGTAGGCTATTGAGTTTTTTAGCCCGGCTAGGAACTTCCACACAGGTTTAATGTGAACGTATTGGAAAGTGGTTCAAGTTGTTTGAGTTATTCTATTTTGCATTTCACTTTTAAGGATCAAAGTGAAAGTCTTTTATTAGCTAATTAAGTCTAATAAAGTGTAACTATATATTTATGACAGACTTATTTTCCAACTCATCTCTTGTAAAGATGAGGATGCTTTTTGGAAGATTAGATTTTTAGTTGAATAGTATAAAGATAAGAGCAAGATAAAAGAATGTGAAAAAATAGACAATGAATTTCTGTGCAGCTGTATGATGAACAACTAACAAAGGTTTCCTTGTAAGTTTTTTGAAGGAATGAAAAACTAATTTGAAGATGTAGATTATTTGTGGATTTGTTTTATGCTTTCGTGTTTGAAGTTTCAACAATTGTGATAAATGCACTGTTAGAAGAATAATTTTGTTTATTAAATGTTAGGACTTCAATCATCTTGCTTGGAACTTTACATGGCATTAGAGCATTGAAACAAGAAGAATTTGCAGATAGGTTGGAGAGAAATATGTAGCGGAGGATTTCCTTGTAAAATTGTGAGTTGTTTTTATGTTGGATTGTAGGGATTTCTTTCTAGGGTTTCTAAGGCTATGACTATAGTTTTCTGTTTGTCAGATTTTCTAGTTTTATCCAAAGATTTGTAGGCTGTTTTTTTGAAGGTCTAAAAATAACAACTAGAAGCAACAACTAGGGTTTCATCAACCCATGTGGACAACTACTTGAATTGTATTTCCATAAATTTGATGGTGATGAACCTCACAAGTTGGTTGTATTGAGCATAATTGTATTTTGTCAATCAAACTCCCATAGCTCAAAAACTTCCAATAGCTTTGTTCAACCTGGAACATCATGCTCTATCCACTAGTATTAGTGGTTGGGATCAATTTTTTTAATATCTACTCACCTGATTTAGCCTAATTGAATACGAGGGCTTTGTAGAGGCATTGACTAAATTAAAGCCAACTCACAATATATTTGCAACCGCTAAATGCAATTTGAAAAATTAGCAAATTGGACAAGTGGGCCAAATAATTTTTTTTTTTCAAAAGTTGTTTTATTAGAGACTTGAAGGAAGACATTTGTGTTAAAGTCAAAATGTTTAGACCCACCTCGGCAAAAGCTATTAGATTGGTTAGATTAGTTGAGGATAAATATGCCACCCAAGTCCATTCGTATAAACGATTGCAAGTCAAAACTCCACAACCATTTTGACCAACATCAAATTAGGGCACTCGATCACCACTAATCAAGCACCCAAGTAATGAAGCAATGGTAGCTTGCAGATTGAAAGGGTTGTGCTACAATTGTGATGAAAACTATGCATTGAGTAATATATGTATAGAACAAAAACTATATTTACTTGATGTTGAGCCACCACCTACATTTGCCATGTTGGATGCCTTAGAAGAAAGTCCAAATGAGAAACAACTCAAAGCTATGGTGTGAGTGATGATTGTTTTTTTGAAGGGCTAAAAATAACAACTAGAAGCAACAACTAGGGTTTTATCAACCCATGTGGACAACTACTTGAATTGTATTTCCATAAATTTGATGGTGATGACCCTCACAAGTTGGTTGTATTGAGCATAATTGTATTTTGTCAATCAAACTCCCATAGCTCAAAAACTTCCAATAGCTTTGTTCAACTTGGAACATCATGCTATCCACTAGTATTAGTGGTTGGGATCAATCTTTTTAATACCTACTCACCTAATATAGCCTAATTGAATATGAGGGCTTTGTAGAGGCATTGACTAAATTAAAACAAACTCACAATATATTTGCAACTGCTAAATGCAATTTGAAAAATTAGCAAATTGGACAAGTGGGCCAAATGATTTTTTTTCTTTTTCAAAAGTTGTTTTATTAGACTTGAAGGAAGACATTTGTGTTAAAGTCAAAATGTTTAGACCCACCTCGGTAGAAGCTATTAGATTGGTTAGATTAGTTGAGGATAAATATGCCACCCGAGTCCATTCGTATAAACGATTGCAAGTCAAAACTCCACAACCATTTTGACCAACATCAAATTAGGGCAATCAAATTAGGGCACTTGATCACCACTAATCAAGCACCTAAGTAATGAAGCAATGGTAGCTTGTAGATTGAAAGGGTTGTGCTACAATTGTGATGAAAACTATGCATTGAGTAATATATGTATAGAACAAAAACTATATTTACTTGATGTTGAGTCACCACCTACATTTGCCATGTTGGATGCCTTAGAAGAAAGTCCAAATGAGAAAGTGAAACAACTTGAAGCTATGGTGTGAGTGATGACTCTACCCCAAAAATCTTTGTGTGCATTAGTAGGTATTACAGTGCCCTAAACTATGAAGGTATTGGGATACTGCAAGGGGCATCACTTAACGATTCTCGTTGATCCTCACAACACTCATAACTTCATTGATCCTTAGGTGGCCAAGCAGGCAACTTGTTAGTTGTATCCATGCAACAATTTTTAGGTGATGGTTGCTAATGAAAGTATATTAGCTTGTAAGGGAAAATGTTAGGAGCTCAAGGTTCCAATGGGAGATTAAAGTTCAAACTCTAACATTTTTGTGCTTTCATTAGGCAATTGAGACATAGTTTTGGGAGCACAATGGCTTTGTGTGTTGGGACCTATCTTGTGGGATTTTTCCAAAATGTGGATATAATTCATAGCTAATGGGCAACATTATACCTTCAAAGGCATGACAATAGGATTCCCCCAAATTATTAGTTAATATTGCAGAAGTTATTAGACAAGGTCCTTAGGGGTTGTGGCTTAACTTTGTATTGTATAGATGACAAAAAATTTGGATTCAATTGTATCTTTAGAATTGCAATTAATCCTTGACAAGTACTCGTAGGTATTTGTAGAACCTCAAGGATTACCACCTTAATACTCACAAGATCATGCAATACAACAAATTCTAGATAGTCACCCTCCAAATGTTCGACCATATCAACCCCTATATGCAAAAAAGTGAAATTGAGAAGATGGTCTTTGGGGGCTGTGGCTTAAATTTATGTTGTATAGATGATAGAAATGGTGGAATCAATTGCATAATCCTTGACAAGCACTCTTAGGTATTTGCAGAACCTCAAGGATTACCAGCTCAACGCTTGCAAGTCATGCAATACACTTAATTCTAGGGAGTCACTCTCCAAACATTTGACCATATTGATACCCCTATATACAAAAAATCAAAATTGAGAAGATGGTCTTGGAATCACTTGATGCATGTGTCATTTGATTGAGAGTTAACCATTATTCCTCCGTAGTGCTCTTGGTTTGAAAGAAATATGGGTCATGACAAGTTCATTATTCTTGTAATTTATGAATTGTTAGATGACTTTCATGGAGCTCACATCTTCTCCAAGTTAAATTTATAGTTTGGCTACCACCAAGTTTATTTATCGAAACAAGATATCCCTAAGACAACTTTTCAAACTCACAAGGGCCATTATAAATTTTTGGTGATGCCATTTGGCCTCACAAATGCACCATCCACATTCTAGTTTGATGAACCAAATTTTCTGGGCACTCCTTCGAAAATTCATACTAGTCTTCTTTGATGACATTCTCATTTACAAGAAGACATGGGAAGATCATCTTATTCACTTGGACTAGACTAGACAACTCCTATCGAAAGATCAATTAGCAAACTATGCCTTTGACCTTCTCAAACATGTTATGTGAACCACACCCATACCCACCGTGCCCAATTTCTTAAAGTGTTTATCATTGAAAGTGTCACTTCATAAGTAGGAATAGGTAGTGTTGGTTGTTGGCAAGATAGAGCCTATTGTGAAGACGAAAATGAGATAAGCCTACTGCAAGTGAAATCCATCAATTCAACCAATTGCCAACACATCCAAAAGGCATATCAAGCATAAGAGACTCACTCCTTTGTATAAATGTACCTAGATATAAGTAGAACTAGGATAAGAGAAGTAGAATATAATATAAAATAAGATATAAGATGTAAGATATCAAATATAGAGAAGAGAATATAAAAAAAAGGAAAATAAGTATATGGAATAGAAGAATGATTGATGTATAAGTGAGGATTGTATTTCACACACACACACACACAAATGGAATATAAGATTGTTGCATACCATGTAATGATAAAGTGGTTGGTTAATGAGTTATGAATTATGATGTGTATACGAATAGGTGAAACCGTGAATGTATTCAACTTTGTATGTTGTATTTTTCCACAACCTTCTATAACCTACTACATAAGCTTTGAACTTCCTCTTATTATTTCATACTTGAGTATAAATACAACTCTCAAGAAACTTAGGCTCAAATCCTTGATCAACGCCTCATTCTTGTTAACATTGGTGCAAGAGGACCCTTGGTGTTCACTAGCAAGGCACTCACAGGCAAAAGCCTTGTAATATCTATCTATGAGAAGGAAATGTTAGCCATTATTCATGTTGTAACTCATTGATGGCCATATATTTAGGGGCCACATTTCTACATCAAGATGGATCATCATAGCCTTAAGTATTTCTTGGAATGAGTCTCCTAACTTAGACAATAAAATATGTCACATTACTGGGTTATGATTATGAAATTATCTACAAGAAGGGAAGGAGAATGTTGTTGTAGAAGGCCTATCACACAAATTTGAAGATCACGGGGCATTATGTGCTTTAACCTTACCAACTCTAGACTAGCTGTAGGAGGTCAAACATGAGTTAGGATGTGCAAGTTCAACAACTTCTTAATCAACTAACGATCATTTGTGGTGTTAAGCTAGGGTACTCTTGGGATGGCCAATACTTGCATTATAAAGGGCATATTTTGCTTTTTGTGATTTTTTCTATTTAGGACAATTATCATATGAATTACATGCGTAACCATGTGTTGGGCATTTCAGCTTCTTAAAAATGTATGAAAGAGAAAAAAAGAAACTTCATCTAGGCTAACTTGAAACATGATTTCAAACAATTTGTTGAGTATGATGTGTTAGTGCCACAAAGAAGAAATGGTTAGTACTCCAAGCACTTAACAATTGCTACCCATCTTGATTGGAGTGTGGACAACATCTTTACGGATTTTATTGAGGGGTGCCTAAGTTAGATGACAAAATGATTATTTTTGTGGTGGTTGGTTGTCCTCCTTTGTATGCTTAGTTCTATTTGTTGGACCATCCTTATAAGGCCTCTACTATTGCATAAGCCTTACCAACCAAATCTTCCACCTTCGTGATATGTCCACTTCCATTATTTGTGACCGCAATTCCACCTTCTCTAATAATTTTTGGTAGGATTTGTTTAAGCTGCAAGCAATGAAATTGAAATGAGCTCAATATATCACCTGCAAACTAATGGTTAGACTGAAATAGTCAATAAATGTTTGGAGACCTATTTGCATTGCTTTGCTTTGGAGCAATAGTCATTGGGCTAAGTGGCTACCTCTTGACGAATGGTCATACAACAACCCTTGTCATTTGTCAAACAAGATGACACCACATGAAGCCGTTAATGGCCAACCACTACCACTTCTCACACCATACTTTCCAAGTAGTTTCAAGGTATAGACCGTTGATTTTGAAATCTCAAGGACAACTTGACCACTATTTGAAATAACAAGAAAATCAACATTGTTGCAAGCACACATTCATTGAATTGAACATGATATTTTCGTGCCTACAACTATATATGTAGAGAACCTTGAAGCTTAGAGGTAGTTAGAAGTTAGCACCAAAATTATGTGAAATTTATTGAGTGATACAGTGGATTGGCATAGTTGCTTATAAATTTGACTTTGCCTATCTTCCATTCTACATCCTATTCTCCATGTGTCTTGTTTGAAGAAGGTCCTTGGACAATTCGTTTTTGTTCAATCAACACTAATGGAATTGGATGATGAAGGTTCCATCATCCTCCAACCTAAGGCTATTATGGACAAACATTGATGCCTTCTTGATAAGTACACTGTCACAAATGTTTTAGTCTAGTGGCGAGGCTTGCAACCAGAAGATGCAACTTAGGAACCTCTCCACGAAATTCAATAGTGGTTTCAACTATTAGATTAATATTTAGATATTTAACTTAATCGTCAATAATGTCAATTAGTTAGTTTCTATTCTTTTAGTTCATTTCAGTTTTGCTTTGTTTCTTTTTTAGAAACTTTCGACATTCTGTAATTTTAGAAACACTTTGTAAATTATCTATAAAGAGATTTCATCTCTTTCATTAATAGATCATCGAATTTACCATTTTCATGGTATCAAAGCGGGAATATTTTTTTTTAATTTTTTTTTTGGTGACCACCCAAAAATCTTGGGTCTTGTTTTTTCAAAAACAACCTTTGCAATTTTTGAATCGTGTTATGAGAAAATCGTTTCACCTCTTCCTCTGTTTGGCTTGTTGGGCGTCAGAGTTATAAAAATTCCTTCTTATGGCACGTAGTTTTCTTTTGGTACGCTATTTTATTCCTGTGCCCTATTGATTTTGGCCATGTTTGAGTGTGTTTGAAGACCATTCGTGTGTATCTTCTGGCGCTTGGTTTGTGACAAAATCACGGCGAATGACTAGAGTAAATAAAATCGCGGGTTTTGCATTTCTTGAAATCGCGGATTTTTTTTAAAATTTCCACATGTTTGTTTCTGGCATCTGAATGTCGTGCGGCCCTGGAGTATTCTGCATGTGATCTCTTTGTTGAACCAAGGGTTTTATGAGGTGTTTTGGCTTTGTTTTTCTCTTGCTTGCGACCTGTGCGCTTGCTTGTGATTTCTTCATCTTCTGTCAACTCGTGTTTGTTTCTCTTAGCTAAATCGCGATCTCTTTGAGATTTCTGTGTGGCCTTTTTGCATGATTTGCGACCTCTCTGGCACACATGACTTCTCTACCCAGCAACTTGTTTTCTTCTGGTGATTTGTTTTTATCGGGTTTTTGTCTTCTAGCTGCGATTTGTCTCTTCTGGCTGTTTTTTTGAAGCTTGTTTGAAATCGCATGCCTTCTGCCTGGATCTCTACATTTTGTCTGTGTGTCTCTAAGTTCTTCCTTTGAGCACGCGTCATCTATTCTAGGTTGATTTCTCAAAAATCAGCGTTCTGGGTGACTTGTTTGGTCGATGTTCCAGTAACCTCGGGTTTTGTGCCTTATTCTCTTTGATAGATTTCTGCATTCGTGGGGTTTTGTGCCTCTTATCTGTTGGTTTTTTGGTTACTCTATACGAGCTTGTAACAAATGGCCTTGTTGTCTCACATCATGCTAGAGGGCAGTCAAAAATTCAATGGCCACAATTACAACACCTGGAAGCAACATACGATGACAATTTTTGAATATCGATGCCTTGACCAAATTATTTTGGGCAACAAGACCTCCTACGATAGATAAAGATCAAGAAAAGTTTGATGAGCGAAATCGGGAAGCTGTGATGCTTATTAAACTGTCTGTCACTGATGACTAGCTACCTTAGGTACCGTCTGACAAATCAACTAAAGAAATTTGGGATCTTCTGAAAGATCATGAAACTTCCGACAAGAGCCATGTGTTCTTTCTAAAAAACATGTTCTCCATCATGATGGATGAGAAAACAACTTTGTGGGCGCACTTGACAAAAATCAAGGACATTCGTGATCAATTAGAGGCTATTGGTCGGAAAATGGAGGAGGAAGATATGCTAGTCATTACTCTGAAGAGTTTGCCAAAATCTTATGAGCACTTTATTGAGACGCTCAACATTACCTCAGCTAATGTTGTCTTGAAGTTTTCAGATCTTTGCACCATACTTCTGCAATAGGATCATTGGAAACAGTGGTTTGGTAGCGGTGCTAGTTCATCCTCCATAGAGTAGGCTTTTCTTGCCAAGACATTTTAGAAGAATAAGGGCAAGAATCAACACTCTCAGCAGACCAGCCAAGCGCAATTGTCATGTCCCCATTTTTGGCGAGCATCAGAGATCGTGAGTTTGGCCTATCAGGAGACCCTCGTAGGCTGACAGAGTGGTTAGAGGGTCGTTTGGGAGCTTGGCTCAGCATCAGATTGGCAGTTTTGATCAATTGGCTTTCGTTCGGGCTCATTCGAACGTTTCTTGCAGAATTGCTATTTTTAGCAGTTCCTGGCAGGCAGTGTGGGACCCTTGCTATTTTTAGCAGTATGGCTGTGTCAGTATTCGGAATCACTTCAGAGTTCGTCAGCTTCAGACGGAACAGTAATCGGATGAGTAACGGGCGAAATATTAATATTTAATTGCATTGATTAAATATTAATTATTTAATGTTTATAATATAAAGTTATAATTTTTAATTATAACTTAAGTGATTCTCATAAAGGGGGCGCCCAACATCAGGAAAGGGGCCATTTCACATATTAAATTTATAATTTAATATTTGGCTGAGACTATTGCAATTAAAAGAATTTAAAGTTGAAATATTTTAAAATTCCCTATTATTAAGGAAATCGCACTTTTGTGCAATAAAGAGGTTTTGCCTTGGGAAATGGAGCCATTATGACATTTGATGAATTGAAATTGATCAGTCTTGCCAGAGAACGGAGACCTTAGGGTTTGAGTTCGATATTCGTTGGAGAACGAGCCATCTCCATTGAATCAGTTTAGAGGGTGTGAGATATCACCCGATTTACTGCCAGCGGAGGTTTTCTCATTCAGAGTAAATCACAGAGCTTCAGAGGAATTAATATCTTCAGAGTTTTCTTCAGAGTTTTCTTCAGAGATTATATTCAGGGCATTTACATTCTTTGGGCGTCCATGTTCAAGAGATCCAGAGGGTTAACAAGGCGGCATATATTTATTTATTGCTGATTCTGCTGTAGCCGTACTTTAGCAGGCCGTACCTTCTTCTTGGGAGCCGTACTAATGTTTTGAAGACAACGCTTCTTGTTCAGGCACTATATCATCTTCTTGGGTGGCGCTTTAGCAAATGGAACAAGCAGGAAGCTATATACTGACTGAGAAATGATTGTTTGAGGCTGCCGTATCAGATCTGGTAATCACCAGTTTGCTGCAGTATTCAGTACCAGGCCGTATTCAATATTTTGGGCCGTACATTGCTTGCAGAGCCAACCGCCTTATAATTTCATCATTAGTCTTCTTCTATTGGGCGCCAAGATCCAGAGAACCACCACAGGCATCTTGCGGAGGGAGAAGTGTGTCCTTTGTTGCAGCCGTACCTGATTCACCAGCTTATTCATTGCTGTTTCAAAACCAGGTTTTCAAATATTTATTGCCTTTTACTTTGCTTGTCACCAGAACTTCATTGTAGTCATTGCAAAAGAATAATAAATGGTCTGGTTTCAATATTCGTGTTAGGGTTTGCTATTTACGAAGTTAGATTATTTTTGAAGCATTTATTTCATATCTCTAGCAAAAACGCATTCTTCATTTATTGTGCAAAAACCTCAAAACGTCAAAAAATTCAAAGAGAGTCAAAAACCTAAAACCTTCGGAAAATCAAACAAAATTGTCTGATCTGGAGAATAGGGGAAACTAGGGTTTCTACAGTGGTATCAGAGCTAAATCCTGCCATCCTGAGGGTTTAGCCGTCTTCTGCAGCCGGAACAGTTTGAGTCTTATCAGGTTTTCATTCATTCAGGCGAGCTTTGGTTGACAGGCAACAGGGTTCGATCTGGCAGCCGGGAAACATGGCTGACAGAACTGACAGGAATTACAGGACTGATAGAACAGTTGATCTTAGAACAGAGACTCCTTACAATAACAGAGGTCAGAACCGTGCAGAGGTCTTGCATGCACTCAGAGAACTTAGTGCAGGTCAACGGCGGTCAAATGGTGTATTACAGCAGGTGGCAGTTGCACTTCAGAGACTGGATACTCCGAGGAGATCGTCATCACATCGTGACGATGACAGGAGTGTTACAGATTCACGGAGAGCTCCTAGGTCAGTGTCACGGACAGCAGATAGGCCTACTAGGCCCACTTTCACGAGACAGGAGCCCGATGAGGTTGTAACAGGTGAAAGGCATGAGGGTTTGTTCGCCGGTACATTTAGGACAGCGAACAACGAGTGGCAGTTAGTATCACCTGAGAGTAGCGGAAGGATCTCTATTGACAGAACACCACAAAACACAGAAAGCGAAGTGATTGGCATGTTCAGGGAATATAGCATTCTACCTCAGAAGATTAAAGAAAAACTTCCTTTCATAAGTTATGTGGATGTGCACCCGAGTCTTGGCCATAAGACGGAGTTTGAAAAACAGAGATATCTCACTACAGCTCGTGAGTTGTTTACACCTGGAAAGGACAGAGAATCTACACATAAGGATAATACCACTTTTCGTCAGAATGATTTGATATCTTCAGTTTCCTATCAAGAGGGCAGAAATTTATATGATGAATTTGATAGAAGTGCTGATTTGGTTCGTGAACACACTAGCACGGCTATGAGTAATGATCTACCTACATCGTCTTTGCAGGAGGAGACTCAAGAAGTTTCTACGATGGAGGCTACTTCTGATTTTTATGACAGCGTTGGAGAAACTTCGCGTGAGCATGACACAACAGAGGTTTCAGAGTTGCAAAATAACCCTATTGAGTTGTCATGTGAAGAGACTCAAGAGTTGGGTATTACAGATGCAATAGGTGTTGAGAATTTATATCATGGTGAGTCTGATTTTCTGGATCAGACCTTTGAAAATCAGCTAGAGATTCATATGATGATATGGAATCCGGGATCATGCGTTGGATGAGCAATTAGTGGAGTAGAAGCGTGTGAAGATACTGTCATACCAACAACTTCTACCATACCAGTTGAGCCATCCTTTGAGGTACCGAGCAGCAGTACCTTAAGTGTTGAGGTGTGCGTTGATGAAAGCACACATGATGCTGCTTATCATGAGGTGAGCGATGACGGATCAGCGTCATATCATAGTGCATATGGTGAACAGGATATCTTGTATGGGGGTCGTAAGTTTCAGAATCCTCATCATTTGGTTGGGCAACTACATGTGGATGACACTATGATTACCACCGCCCTTGAGCATTTTGACGTTGCTCGTCAGATGTTGACTACCTACAGTTGGAGTCCTTCTTCGACAGATGAGCACAGTGATAGTGGTTTGTCCCTTGCAGTGATACATGCACTCCGAGAAGCAATTGGAACGATGAGGCAAAATTACCTCAGATTACTGCAGACAGGGATTTCCTTCTCGAGTGGGATTGCATTTGTTATGATGCATGGAAGGAAAAGAGGAGCGATCGATGAGCTCACTCATGAGCATGAGGTGACTATGGATTCATTGCAGAGCACCCAGTTGGCTCTTCGTGAGTCACAGTTACAGATTGAGAGGCTTACCGTGGCGTTGAGTTTGGCACAATCTTCACCACCTTTGACATCGTTCAGTCTTGCATGGCAGTGGTTGGTGAGGAGTATACTCCATGGTTCATAGCCGAGAGGGGATGTTGAGATGTAGTTACATCCAGCATGGACACGGGAGCAGTTGATACAGATAGGATGAGTGCACTAGATGAGAGTTGCAGTGAGCCACGCATTGCACCAGGTTCTCATGAGATTAGTCCCGTGATAGGTGATGCAGGGCAGGTTATTGTTAGTTCCTGTGACATGGTTGTTGATTCACTAGAGAGTTGTGTGACAACCCTCGATACTTGCCCATCTTCACAGCAGATATTCAGAGTCTCATCCAGTTGGGAGATTGGTACTTGTGATGATTTGTTTCCCTCTCCTGGAAGCAAATCGATCTTTTCATTTGATACAGTTGACTATGATCGGCAGCTGGTTGAGCCAAGTCAGGAGTACAACTCAGTTTATTATTCCAGCGATTCAGAGATGGATGATTCCGATCAGGATGGAGTGATTGTGCAGTTTGTGAATAATCCATTGTTTGAATTTGATGGTGGTTCGATCTATGACAACCCACTCTTCGAGTTGGACGTTGATCGTACTCTTGACATTAGTTCTGAGTTGGGTGATGATCGTAGTGTTTGGGATTGTTCCAGTGCATCGCAATTCCCAACCAGACTCACAGAGGAGTTCAATGAGGTGTACATGGTGAGGAGTGCTTACGGTTTTTCCTTTGATCCACCTGTACAGGATTCGTATTCAATGCACCATACTTGTACATAGGGTGATTCTCTTGGAGCAGTCGAGGGGAGTAATTCATTACTGTGTGCAGAGTTACCATCTTCACAAGATGGGATTGGCGGATGCAGGTACTTGACTTGGCAGTTTGCGGGGTATTACTTGCAGGGGCAGCAGTCAGTCATCTATCATGCCGATATGTATTTGACAGGGCTTAATACTTCTATGTCGCATAATTTTCGTACAGGTACATGGTTACAGGGCGACTATGGTGTTAGTTGGCATGATGGTTTGGACAGTTATCACATCCATGAGTATTTAGCAGAAGACAGGGAGAGATTCAGGACAGTAGATGCTTCTAGGAGATTTTATCTCTGCATGACGGATGGATGTAGATTCATATTGTATTGGGATCCCGGTGGCGACAGCTTTGGCATCGAGTATGGGATGGGTCCCATTGAGATACTTCACTATTCTCAGCATGGTGAAGTTGGAGGCTGTAGAGCGCAGTGGCAGCCTGAGGAGGATCGTCACGACAGACTTTTACGCTGGGTTTGGGATCTAGGTATTGATTGCGCAGTTGAGTTTTTGATGATGCCACAGGAGACAGATCGTGATGTGTGGGACATTTCACAGTTTTTTCTTTTGGGCCTTCCGAGGATCGGAGTTTCTTTGCAGTAGAGATTGCTTGGGGACAAGCAATTTTAGGGAGGGCGGACTGTCATGTCCCCATTTTTGGCGAGCATCAGAGATCGTGAGTTTGGCCTATCAGGAGACCCTCGTAGGCTGACAGAGTGGTTAGAGGGTCGTTTGGGAGCTTGGCTCAGCATCAGATTGGCAGTTTTGATCAATTGGCTTTCGTTCGGGCTCATTCGGACGTTTCTTGCAGAATTGCTATTTTTAGCAGTTCCTGGCAGGCAGTGTGGGACCCCTGCTATTTTTAGCAGTATGGCTGTGTCAGTATTCGGAATCACTTCAGAGTTCGTCAGCTTCAGACGAAACAGTAATCGGATGAGTAACGGGCGAAATATTAATATTTAATTGCATTGATTAAATATTAATTATTTAATGTTTATAATATAAAGTTATAATTTTTAATTATAACTTAAGTGATTCTCATAAAGGGGGCGCCCAACATCAGGAAAGGGGCCATTTCACATATTAAATTTATAATTTAATATTTGGCTGAGACTATTGCAATTAAAAGAATTTAAAGTTGAAATATTTTAAAATTCCCTATTATTAAGGAAATCGCACTTTTGTGCAATAAAGAGGTTTTGCCTTGGGAAATGGAGCCATTATGACATTTGATGAATTGAAATTGATCAGTCTTGCCAGAGAACGGAGACCTTAGGGTTTGAGTTCGATATTCGTTGGAGAACGAGCCATCTCCATTGAATCAGTTTAGAGGGTGTGAGATATCACCCGATTTACTGCCAGCGGAGGTTTTCTCATTCAGAGTAAATCACAGAGCTTCAGAGGAATTAATATCTTCAGAGTTTTCTTCAGAGTTTTCTTCAGAGATTATATTCAGGGCATTTACATTCTTTGGGCGTCCATGTTCAAGAGATCCAGAGGGTTAACAAGGCGGCATATATTTATTTATTGCTGATTCTGCTGTAGCCGTACTTTAGCAGGCCGTACCTTCTTGGGAGCCGTACTAATGTTTTGAAGACAACGCTTCTTGTTCAGGCACTATATCATCTTCTTGGGTGGCGCTTTAGCAAATGGAACAAGCAGGAAGCTATATACTGAGTGAGAAATGATTGTTTGAGGCTGCCGTATCAGATCTGGTAATCACCAGTTTGCTGCAGTATTCAGTACCAGGCCGTATTCAATATTCTGGGCCGTACATTGCTTGCAGAGCCAACCGCCTTATAATTTCATCATTAGTCTTCTTCTATTGGGCGCCAAGATCCAGAGAACCACCACAGGCATCTTGCGGAGGGAGAAGTGTGTCCTTTGTTGCAGCCGTACCTGATTCACCAGCTTATTCATTGCTGTTTCAAAACTAGGTTTTCAAATATTTATTGCCTTTTACTTTGCTTGTCACCAGAACTTCATTGTAGTCATTGCAAAAGAATAATAAATGGTCTGGTTTCAATATTCGTGTTAGGGTTTGCTATTTTCGAAGTTAGATTATTTTTGAAGCATTTATTTCATATCTCTAGCAAAAACACATTCTTCATTTATTGTGCAAAAACCTCAAAACGTCAAAAAATTCAAAGAGACAGTCAAAAACCTAAAACCTTCGGAAAATCAAACAAAACTGTCAGATCCGGAGAATAGGGGAAACTAGGGTTTCTACAGCAATCTCAAGATTTTTCGAAGAAGAAGAATGTTTAGTGTAATTATTGCCACAAGTATGGTCACATGAAAAAAGATTGTTGGAAGCGCTTGGCTTCTGAACAAAACAAGCAAGAAGAGTCGAAACCTAAAGCCCATGTTGCAGAGCACACTGAGCAGAAGGAGTCTGCGTTCTATGCCTTTATGGCCAAGAGTCCAACAGATCTTGTTAAATCCTCTACCTGGTAAATTGATTCAGGTGCATCTTGACACTTCACTCATTGTTGGGATTGGTTCATTGAGTACATGCCATTCAAAGATTCTGTTATCTTTGGAGGAGGCAAAGAGTATACTATTGTCGGCAAGGGCAATGTGCAAATTCATTCTGGAGGGAGAAATTTAATATTTCTCGATGTATACTTTGTACCTAACATGGAGTTGAACTTACTTTTAGTTTGTCAGATCATGACTCACTCTCCTCAACTAGATATTGTTTTCAACATGCATACCTATAGCATTGTTGATAGAGAGACTCACACTATAGTCGTTTAGGGACTTGAGGATCATGGTCTATATAGACTTGTTGATTCTGATGATTCTCAAGAGCACGCTATGGCAGTCAGGAGTACTTCCATCAACAACCTTTGGCATCAACGTTATGGGCACCTAGATATGCAATATCTCTCTTAGCTATCTCAAGATGATCTGGTTGGTGGTCTACTTGTGATTCAAACTCAAAATCATGGAGTATGCAAGGCTTGTCAGGCTAGAAAGTAACATGTAATGTTGCCTTCTTGCTCCTGAGCAGTGTAGTGTTCAATTAGCCTATTCCAGAGTTCCCATAGGCTAGTTGATGTTGTTAGGGGACTCAGTGGCCAGCATTGGAGTTCAGTGTTGGGGTTTTCAGAGGGGTTTCTATTTATAGTAGTGGCCGGTTTATGATGTTGCTATCTTCAATTGGTCATAGTGTTCTTCAATGGTCTTCAGTTTCGCTTAGTTTTGGCATTTGTTATACACTTTCTATTTTTAGCGGTGCTATTTATAGTAAGTCATCTTTGGGGAGTTTGTCCCAAGCTAGTATGTACGCATCGGTGTTATTCCTTAGTTGGTTTTGGAGAGCCTAAGGTTGCAATATTTGATATTTGTTTAATTCAGTCACTTTAGTTGTTTAATAAAGTTATTTTATAAACTTAAGTTGAGGGGGTGAGTGGTCATTCAAAAAAGTTACCTTGGCCTAGGCGTACAACTTAAGTTGTTTTTAAAAGGCTTTATTAGTATTGTATTTGCTCTATGAGAGGGACGCCTAGAGGAGCGAAAGATAATTTAAAATGTTTTATTTTTCAAAAGAGGAGAAGGGCGTGGGTTTTTAGGAGGAAATTAAGAAGCTTTTCAAGTCCAGTCACCCTAGCTTTTTTATAATTTCATTTTGGCTCTCATTTGCACATCTCTACTTTGGCAGCATAACAAAATGCTACTGGATTTCTTCCAGATTGTTTGGGCTACAAATTGAGGACGAAAACCCTCTTCATTTGGGCTGATTTTGGTGGTGAAATATCCACCCTAGTCAAATTGTGAGTGATTCTACAACAGGGATCATATAGAGCTTCCTAGAGTTCGATTTTGGGTGATTGAAAATGAAGATTTATTAGTACATTTTAGGAGTTTGGTGTGGTTTGCTTAGTTTTTCAGTTTGGAGTGATTTTATGAAGATTTTGGTGTGTTTTATATTATTTTTTGGGCATTGCTTTTCTAGACTTGAACCCACGTTTTTGCTCATAGCCCTGAGATGAACTGGGATATCAAAATGGGTATTGGATCGATGGAAGGGCCTTCTCATGGCGATTCTTTCAAGCACAAGATTGTAATTTTTGACTGAGTTTGTGATTTATTGGAGCAAATCAAACTTTTGTAGAGGGACGCCTTCTTGCTGCTAAAAACCCCAGTTTGTGACCAACATGTATTGGGTTTGGGTTGTTGAACTTTGGCAGCTGAAAAAAGAGGCCTAGGCATTGGAGAAACAAGGTGTTTGAAATTCACTTGCTTGGGTGTTGTTTGTTGCCATCAAAGAGCCTCATTGTTGCTATTGAAAGGCCCCTGTCATGACTGTAAACTCATATACCAGGTCTGATATTTTATTGTATTATTCTGATATTAAACTGAAAATGAATGCGTATGTTGTTTATTGCAATCTCTATTGAAAAGGCATTAGTATCTTGTGTTACTTGTTTATTGCAATCTTCTCTTTATGTTGTATACTCCTGAAAATGCATTTGAAACAAAACACAAACACATCATTGAATAAGCAAAACAGCAAATAGAGTTTTCGAAAAAAAAAATCATTGGTGCCTGTTACAGTGGTATCAGGGCCAAATCTTTCCTGCCATCTTGTGTGGTCATAAGTAAACATCACTTTTCATTCTATGAGCGCAAGAGAACAAAGGTATATACAAAGGGAGATTAGAAAAGGTCATTGGTAGCCCCCACCTATTCCGGAAGGTCAGACAATATCAGGTGTTCTTAAGGCTCATTGGGAGTCTTCCTAGGATACAAAAATGCAGCTGGATCAACTTGGTGGTCAGGATAGAACCATAGGCAGTATGGCTGATAGAGGAAAGGGAAGAACAAGATCAATTAGTCTAGGAGCTAGGATGTAGAAAAAGTTTGACACGATGATGGATATGATGTCTCAACTATTGGGGAAGATTGGGCAAAATATAGTGGTGCAAACTACTTTTAACAATCCATAGGTCAACATAACACATACTGGAGAACATAGTGCTTCAAATCAGCAAAATGGTAATGGGGGACAGCGTACTATAGTTGATTCACATATTTTTTCTTAACTAGGGAGACACCTCAGCCTGATCCAGATAACTCTTTACCATTTGTGGATAGCTTAAGGGAAGGGTATGCTGAGTATGACACACTTCTTGAGGCCATTAAGGCAAACCTATCTTACAATGAATTCCTGGACTAGAAGAGGAAAAGAAACGGTGGTAGACATGATCAAAGAGAACCAACAGTGCAAAGAGACTTACAACATGCCATTAGTAAGGTAACACTTTCACACTTTGATGGGAGTGATAGTTGCACAACGAGGGCTTGGATACAAAAGCTTGACAATTATTTAGCCCTTAGACCCATGGCGAAGGATGAGGCAATTAAGTTTGCCACGTTACATTTGGACGGGGTAGCACATGAGTGGTGGTACCATGGCCTAGTTACCTTTGGTCATAGGTCTATCACTACTTATGCCGAGTTTACCACTAGACTCATTAAAAGATTTGACAAGAAGGACCCCGAGATTCATTTCAAAGAGCTGGCCCAACTTAAGCAATATGGCATGGTAGATGCATACTTAGCAGAATTTTAGAGGCTTTCAGCGATGGTTACTAGTATCACAGAGAGATGGATGGCGGTCTTATTTAGTGAAGGTCTTATGGAGCACTCCAGGGATGGATTAAGGCATTTGACCCACCAACTTTGCAGGAGGCCATGAAAAAAGCAAAAAGTATGGAGTGGGCTGCCCCTAAAACAAAATTTCAGTCCAAGCCTTTTATGCACAAAAAAGATAAGAGACCTTTCACTAAGGATACTTCACAGCCAAAAAAATCAGTCACAAGGCTTGATGGAGACACACTAAATGACCTTAGAAAGAAGGGTTTATGTTTTAGGTGTAGAGAGCCTTGGTCTAAGGACCACATATGTGCTAAAGGGGGTAAAATACATCAGATAGAATACTATTCAGCAGAGGAAAGTGGCTCAGAAAGTTCAGACCAACAATCTGATTTTGATGAAAAGGAGGAAGAAGAGCCTCAGGAAGTGGTAGAAAAAGGGGAGGCAAAGGAGTGTAAGCTTGCCCAGCTATATAGCTTTCAGAAGAATTAATCCTTATGCATTAGGGGAGTCCTTAAGGGGCAACGAATGATAGCATTGATTGACTCAGGTGCTACACATAATTTTATTGATGAGGGACTTGTAGCACGTAGGGGACTCCAGACACAGGAGGTTGATGGGTTTAGAGTGATGGTTGCGGACAGTTTCACCATTAACTACACTCAGATGATTCCACAACTTAGCATTCAGTTGGGTAACCACAAGTTCAAGGATGATTTCTATGTGGTTGGCATTGGGGACACAAATGTAGTGATGGGCATTCAGTGGTTGCGTTCCCTAGGAGAGATCTCTCTCAATTTTCAAACCTTAGAGCTGAAGTTCAAATAGAGGGTAAGAATGTGGTATTGAGAGTGATATCAAATGGGGGGCCTCGTGTTGTTTCTTGCAAGCATATGGAGAGGCTTTTCAGACATGACTAGGTGGAGTGGGTAGCGGAGTGTATAGTCATGCCCGCGTTTACAGAGGAGGAGAAATGTAAATATCCACCCGACATACAGGCTTTGCTTACTAAGCGAAGCGAGGTTTTTGGCAGTGTACCTCTTGGGAGTCCACCTGACAGAGGCATAGAGCACATCATTGAGTTAGAGGAGGGTACCAAACCAGTTATCACTACATCATACCGGCACCCTAAGAGACACAAAGACGAGATAGAAAAGGCAATCAAGGAGCTTCTGGACATGGGGCATATCAAGTTGAGCAAGAGTCCATTTGCTTCTTCAGTGGTGCTAATGAAGAAGAAGGATGGGACTATGTGCATGTGCATAGATTACAGGGCACTCAATAAGAAAACTTTTAAAAATAGATATGCCATCCCACGGATTGATGAGCTACATGGAGCAGTCTATTTTTCTAAGATAGACTTAAGGTTTGGTTATCATCAAATCAAAGTTAGAGAGGACATTGAGAAAATAGCGTTCAGATGCCACTATGGACATTTTGAGTTCCTTGTTATGCCCTTCAGATTGACTAATGCCCCTGCTACTTTGCAGTCTTGCATGAACGGAGTCTTCAAACAACAGTTGCGTAATTTTTTCTTGATATTTTTTGATGATATTCTTATTTATAGTAGATCATGGGAGGAGCACTTGAGACATTTAGAGGAGGTGTTGAGTATTTCGGAGAGTGAATCTTTGTTTGCTAAGGAGTCCAAGTGTGAATTTGGCATGACAAAATTGTTGTATCTTAGGCACATTATCAACTCAAAGGGAGTTAGCATTGATCTTGAAAAGATCAAGGCTATTCTTGATTGGCCTCCACCTACAAACCTTACACAGTTGAAGGGATTTTTCGGGCTTTGGGGATTTTATAGAAGGTTTGTCAAGGGATTCTCACAGTTGGCTGCCCCACTTACCGATTTAACCAAAAAGGGGGCATTTGTAGGGTTTGAATCAGCACAACAATCCTTTGATAGATTTAAGCAATTGATGAGCACGTGCCCAGTCTTAGCCATTTCAAACTTCTCCAAGTCTTTTGAGCTTGAGTGTGATGCCTCAGGTGAAGGCATAGATGCAGTTCTCATGCAGAATAAACACCCTATAGCTTTTGAGAGCAGGAAGTTGAGAGGTGGTGAGAGAGCTTACTCTATTTATGACAAGGAGATGTTGGCAATCATGCATGCACTCACCAAGTTCAAACAATACCTTGTTGGGGGCAGATTTGTAGTGAAAACAGATCTTAATCAAAGGGATCTTAATGAGAGGCAGCAAAAATGGGTGAGTAAACTTCAAGGATATGACACTGACATTGAATATGTCAAAGGGAAAAAGAATGTAGTGGCTGATGCTTTGTCCAGAATACCACATCTGAGCTCCATTTCAGTCATAGCAGCAGATTGGAAGGAAATAATAGAGGCTGATTATGCTAAGAATGCATTTGCAAACAACATTCTTGATGGGTCTTTATAGGATGATAGATACCGGGTGAAGGATGGCCTCATTTATTATAAGGATAGAATATGGTTGACTCCTGATTCTAATGTGAGAGAGCACATATTTAAGGCTTTCCATGACATTCTGATGGCTGGTCATCCAGGTTATTATAAGACATACCGGCAGTTTCGTGAGAGATTCTCATGGAAAGGGATGAAAGATGACATTCTAAAGTGTGTCCGCGAGTGCCAAGTATGCCGACAGAACAAAAATGAGCATACTTATCTTGTTGGTTTATTGCAGCCCCTTCCCATTCCTCCTCAGAAATGGGAATCATATCAATGGATTTCATCACAAGGCTTCCAATATTTATGTGATAGTGGATAGATTGACTAAATTTGCACACTTTTTTGCTATATTAGTAGGGTTTACAGCAGTGCAAGTGGTAGATTTATTTTTCAGGGAGGTATTTAGGCTTCATGGGATACCCAAGACCATCATCAGTGATAGGGACAACAAGTTTATGAGTTTGTTTTGGCAAGAGTTATTCAAATTATGTGGTATGGAGTTGACCCCTAGCTATAGTTACCACCTTTAGATCGATGGGCAAACTGAGGTGGTGAACAAGTGGGTGGAAGGGTGGAACTAGTTAGCACCTAGGAGAGTATTGCTATAATTCTACCTTCCATATGTCTATTTGGATGTCTCCATTCATGGCATTATATGGTTATGAAGCTCCCAACTTTGTTGATTTACTTTCTGGAGATTGCAGAGTGCCTAGAGCCAGAGATCTTCTTCAGGAGAGTTAGGACATTATGAGGTCTCTGAGAGAGAATATACAACATGTTCAAAATCAGCAAAAACTATATTCTGATTAGCACTGTGTTGAGCATGTTTTTGAGGTTGGAGACATGGTTTATTTGCAGTTGTAGCCCTACAGGTAGTTCACTTTCAAGAAGAGTGGGTCGGAAAGGCTTAAGCCTCAGTTTTATGGTCCTTTCAGAGTTATCAGGAGAATTGGAGAGGTGGCCTATGAGTTGGAGTTACTCGAGAACAAGAAGGTGCATAATGTTTTCCACGTTTCTCGCCTTAAGAAGGCAATTGGTCGGAATGTGGTTCCTTCTATAGAGTTGCCTCCTTTGGATGAGGAAGGCAAGTTGATTTTGATCCCTGAGGCTATATTGGAGGTAAGAGAGCGTACACTGCGAAGAAGGGTGGTCAAGGAATATTTGATTAAGTGGAAGAATTTGCCAGTGGAGGATGCTACTTGGGAGAGCGAGCAGATATTGCATCATCCTAAGTTGCGATTGCTTGAGGGAAAGCAATCTTGGGAAGGGTGGATTGTAATGTCCCATTCTCGTTCCTGAGCAGTGTAGTATTCAATTAGCATATTCCAGAGTTCTCGTAGGCTAGTTGATGTGGTTAGGGGACTCAGTGGCCAACATTGGAGTTTAGTGTTGGGGTTTCCAAAGGGGTTTCTATTCATAGCAGTGGCCGGTTTATGATGTTGCTATCTTCAGTTGGTCATAGTGTTCTTCAGTGGTCTTTAGTTTTGCTCAATTTCGATGTTTGGTATACACTTTCTATTTTTAGCAGTGCTATTTATAGTAAGTTATCTTTGGGGAGTTGGTCCCAAGCCAGTATGTACACAATAGTATTATTTCTTAGTTGGTTTTGGAGAGCCTAAGGTTGCAGTATTTGATATTTATTTAATTTAGTCACTTAAGTTGTTTAATAAAGTTATTTTATAAACTTAAGTTGAGGGGGTGAGTGGTCATTCAAAAAAGTACCTTGGCCTAGGCGTACAACTTAAGTTGTTTTTAAAAGGCTTTATTAATATTTTATTTGCTCTATGAGAGGGACGCCTAAAGGAGAGAAAGATAATTTAAAATGTTTTATTTTTCAAAAGAGGAGAAGGGCGTGGGTTTTTAGGAGGAAATTAAGAAGCTTTTCAAGTCTAGTTGCCCTAGCTTCTTTATAATTTCATTTTGGCTCTCATTTGCACATCTCTACTTTGGCAACAAAATGAAATGCTGCTGGATTTCTTGCAGATTGCTTGGGCTGTGAACTGATTATGAAAACCCTCTTTGTTTGGGCTGATTTCGGTGGTGAAATATCCACCTTAGTCAAATTGTGAGTGATTCTACAACAGGGATCATATAGAGCTTCCTAGAGTTCGATTTTGGGTGATTGAAAATGAAGATTTATTAGTACATTTTAGGAGTTTGGTGTGGTTTGCTTAGTTTTTCAGTTTGCAGTGATTTTATGAAGATTTTGGTGTGTTTTATATTTTTTTTGGGCATTGCTTTTCTGGACTTGAACCCACGTTTTTGCTCATAGCCCTGAGATGAACTGAGATATCAAAATGGGTATTGGATCGATGGAAGGGCCTTCTCATGGCGATTCTTTCAAGCACAAGATTGTAATTTTTGATTGAGTTTGTGATTTATTGGAGTAGATCGAACATTTGTAGAGGGATGTCTTCTTGCTGCTAAAAACCCCAGTTTGTGACCAGCACGTATTGGGTTTGGGTTGTTGAACTTTGGGAGTTGAAAAAAGAGGCCTAGGCGTTGGAGAAACAAGGTGTTTGAAATTCACTTGCTTGGGTGTTGTTTGTTGCCATCAAAGAGCCTCATTGTTGCTGTTGAAAGGCCCTTGTCATGACTGTAAACTCATATACCAGGTCTGATATTTTATTGTATTATTCTGATATTAAACTGAAAATGAATGCGTATGTTGTTTATTGCAATCTCTATTGAAAAGGCATTAGTAACTTGTGTTACTTGTTTATTGCAATCTTCTCTTTATGTTGTATACTCTTGAAAACGCATTTGAAACAAAACACAAACACATCATTGAATAAGCAAAATAGCAAACAGAGTTTTCAAAAAAAAAAAATCAGGGGTGCATGTTACAACATCAGACTCCTTTCTCAAATGGCGACTCATGGCGAGCTTCCAAGGTATTACAGTTGGTTCA